>BLBF01000011.1:13389499-13427911 GCA_015471245.1 Laticauda colubrina | reverse complement strand
TATCTATCTATCTATCTATCTATCTATCTATCTATCTATCTATCTATATGTGCTGTTTAGCTTCCCTCGGGTATTATCCCACATCATTGTAGTGTTGTTAAAGTTGTAGCAACGTTTCGGCAGAATCTCATCTGCCATCATCAGGCTTCTATGTTGTCTTTTTATATATATATATATACAGCATGAATAGAAGAGATGATTCCACCAGACTGTCAATCATTTGGAAGCCTGCACTCTCAAATAGAAAGATCTCCATGCCACAAGCCAGGCAAACACCTGGGCAAAAACAGACTCCCTCTGATAGCTCCAACCTAACCCCCCCACCAGGCACCCAGGTGAAACCCAGCTTGCTAATGAAGAGCAGCCGTCCCTTCACACGGAGCCAAGCTGCACTAAAAGCCTCCAACACAAGAACAGAGTGTTGCCAGCCAATCAAAGCCACAAAACAGACAGAAGAAACCAGGAACACCAATCAATCAAACTCCAAGTCCAATGAAACAGGTCCAGGCTCCCAACCAATCAGAATGGACCAGCCTCAAATTTAAAACCAGGAGCTGTAAGACCCATATCCATACAGAAGCCTGAAGATGGCGGATGAGATTCTGCTGAAACGTTGCTACAACTTTAACAGAACTACAATGACGTGGGATAATACCCGAAGGAAGCTGAACAGCACACATGTAAGTACCCGCGAAAACCTAAGAAAACATATATATATATATACACATATATATATATATATATATATACATACATACATATATATATATATATACATACATATATATATATATATACATATATATACACACACACACACACACACACACATACACACACTGTGGATTGATATCCTGATATTGTAATATTTGTTCAGTTGGTTTCCTTTTGTTAATAAAACAGCTGGATTGAGTTGAAAGTGTTGCAAATTAAAGTGGCACTCTTACTGATATTTTGTTTGCACAAAAATCAATTTGCCCATCAAAAAAATATCCAAGACTGAATCAGAACAATGACTTTATTAGGTCAGTTCAAAAAGCTACACAAATATGCAAAAACATCAGAAAATCTTTAAGCATAATATTGCTTACTTACATTTATTTCCTCATTTTCTGAGCATTTTAATATTACATTGTTTACCAAGTCTTAGTCTGGAAAACATTAATGCCAGTTTTTCTTCTTCCTCTTTAGTCATTGATTTATCTGTTTCATTTGCATCCCATCCCATCCTTCTGACTTTGGCTCATGTTCATTTTCCTTTCTGGTTTGTCTTCATAAGTACTATATTACTATACCTGCCCTTCATCACATCTTGATTATCTTGTTCAGAAGATGTTGTTGCTCTTTTTAAGCTAAAATCATAGGTTCCAGGTACAAGGCACAGTAACAAAAAAAATATATAAATTCTGCCTCACAGTGCAAATCCCACAATTCCTTCTGTATGAATCAGGATGTCAGGATGAGTATTTCATTATTCCACCATTACTTCTTTGCCCTATCAATGCATTTGGCTCAGTTGAATTCCTCCTCCATTGCAAAACTTGCATACTTTCTTGACAAATCAGTCCAAAGTTGTAGAATAGATCAGAACAGAATAGAATAGAATAAAAAAGAATTCTTTATTGGCCAACTGTGATTGGACACACAAGGAATTTGCCTTTAGTGCATAAGCTCTCAGTGTACATAAGAAATACTTTAGTGATAGTCATAGGATACTAAATAAGCAATCAAATACTATGAAACTAAATAAAACAATATAAATTGTAAAGATGCAAGCCACAAGGTTGTAATCCTAAATAGGAAGAGGTGGATAATAGGAAGGATGAGAAGAATAATAGTAATACAGTCTCAGTAGTTTGACAATATTGTGGGAGTTAGCTGTTTAGCAGAGCGATGGCGTGCAGGGAAAAACTGTCCTTGTGTCTACTTGTCCTGGTGTGCAATGCTCTATAATGTTTTGAGGGTAGAAGTTGAAACAATTTATATCCAGGATGTGAGGAGTCTGTAGAATCCCTCTACAGAAATAAAATCATTTCTAGAATCATGTGAGAAGTCTGTAGAATCCTTCTGTAGAAATAGAATCATTATAAATTGTCAGTCCCTGAAATTCCAGAGATTCTTTTTAAAATAAAAAAACTCTACCCTATAAACCAATTGTGGAAACATAATATTTAAGATATTTCTGTTCTTTATTCCTGAGATTTCCTTTCATGCTACTGACAGAACAGTAATTCTTGCTAGCTGCTGCGTTTTGGTGGCCACATCAGCATGTTTGTTATGTGAATGTTGACTGGTGAATTGTCTATCAGTTTTATATATTTATACAGACAATTTCTGTTTCATTGCTCTTTTTCTTCTTACCTGTTTTGCAAACCTAAGATAATATGTTCCACTTTGTATTGGGATAAATGTATTTAATCTTTCAGGTGCCAGAAGACTATGGAATGTAGACCTACAACCTTACAATTTTTGTTCCCCTCTCTCCAGGTGGTGGTGAATGCCCTGGTAGGAGCCATACCCTCGATTATGAATGTGCTTCTTGTTTGTCTCATATTCTGGCTAATTTTCAGCATCATGGGTGTAAATCTGTTTTCTGGTACATTCTTTGAATGTGTTAACAAAACAGATGGAGTAAGGATTTCACATTTAATCGTTCCATTTAAAAATGTCTGTGAGACTTTAGACTATGCCAGATGGAGAAATGTTAAAGTCAACTTTGACAACGTTGGAGCTGGCTATCTCTCTCTTCTTCAAGTTGTAAGTAACTATCACTATGATACTAGTAATAACTTTCCATCTATAGTATGTAGTCCATGGTTTCATATGAAAAATGGAAACAAGTGAAGCCATTAGCCAAATCCTATCAATTCACATCCCTATTTTCAAGCAAGCAATATTTTAGCGTGTAGGAACAACATATCAACAGAGATTTTTTGGGAAGAGTTCTTGCTGTATCTTCACCATTTTTGTCAAATGAAAGCCCATTGGACTGATCCAGATCAGTACATTCAGTGACTTGTGTAGAATAACCATGACTCACTGTTTCAGTTCTTCTGTTCTAACATATTTATGCTTTGCTTCAGCGTCATTTTTCTTTAAGAAGGAAACATGTGAAATTGAGTACCAGTTGTTAAAATAAGGATAGTGAAGAACTATATGTAAAGTCCATCCAGGTGATGTTAAATATATTGGCATTTGCATTTGTCACTATTGCTGGCCATCTTTGGGAAGTATCAGGTGCTAAATTATAAAATTGCAGAACATTCACTTGGCCATTAAAATTAGTTCAGGGCCATTTGTAGACTAGCACAGTTCTTTATTCTGAAGCTATTCATTTAATTCCAAATAGAGGTTTTCATTTTGAAGTCTAGGTTGCGTCCATAGTTCTCTTAATGGAACAGCATCTGCCATATATCAACACTGACACTTTTTTCATAGGCTACCTTTAAAGGATGGATGGAAATCATGTATGCTGCAGTTGATTCAACAGGAGTAAGTATAGGATGACAAATGTCCATGTGTTCATAATAAGGAGATTTTGCTTTGCTTTCGGATTATATAAAGGGACATTACTGAATGAATGTTACTGCTTTCAATCAGATTCATTCAGTGATCAGATGCTTTGAACATCTTTCTTGTCCGTCAGAGTTTTGGTCTTTAGATATTAGAAGATAATCTGGAGTTTAGAAGGCTTATTCTTTAGGACCAAGCAGAAGAAATTTGACTTTTAATCCTGGGTTATGACTTAGAAGCAGCAGCATTTCCTTAATTTTGCCTCCTTGACTTTACTTTTTTTCTTTGCTTCTCTCTTTTGGTAAGAATAATAGGACCTTCAGAGTAATTATTTGCCAGATAACTAGGCCTGGGTAAAAGAATGTTGCTTTTCTCCAAATTTTTGTCGCTCCATGTTGGGGGGAGCTCCACTAATAGCCAAGAATACTGAGACAAGATAATCTTTCATTACTCCTTGCTAAGGGAGCTTTGAGTAATTTTCATTCATCTCCCTCACTTCTCTTGGCAGTTGTAACAACACTGAGAAAATACATGGTACATGTGCTGAACTTTTCCTCACCAATAGAGCAGCTATTTTGTTTTCTTTAGAACTGCTTGGGATTTAGTTTGACTATCTTCCAATTCATCTGAAATGAATTCTCAGTCTTCTTCTCTCCAGTATTTACTATTGAAGAGAACATTAAGGAAGCTAATACTAGATTCTTCCATTATTGCACCAGTATACCCCATACTGCTCTATTCTTAGAATATCTAATGATAATATAGAATTATGTTCAGAAGGATCCCAGGTGCGCCTCGTTTGGCATTGGTTTGCTGCTTCTAATGTCATCCAAAGTATTTTCTCCACAGACTTTCTGGGAAATTAATGAAGAAAATGGATTTCAAGATATAACCATATATTCTGTATAGAGAGATAGTTTGGTCTAGTTAAGGCACCAGCCTAGAAATCCAGAGACCAGAAATTCTAGTCCCACCTTAGACATGAAAACTAGTTGACTGACTTTGGGCCAGTGATTCTACCTTAGCCCACAGCTGTGACAAACTGGTCAATCACTTCCAATGGATCAACCAATGGATCAAGACTCAGTTGATCCCGAAAAGGTGGACTCTGCATGTGTGAGAAAATGCTAGGAAAGAAAAAGAAAAAGATAAATTCTATAGATTATTTCATTGTTCAGCAAATATTCAGCAAATATTTAGTGTAGAAATTCTTCATCATTCCTGAAAGCTCATTGGATAATATTTTTCCATGCCTCCTTATTTTATAGATAGAAAAGCAACCCCAGTATGAGAATAACCTGTATATGTATCTTTATTTTGTCGGCTTCATTATATTTGGTTCCTTCTTCACTTTGAATCTTTTCATTGGCGTCATCATTGATAATTTCAACCAACAGAAAAAGAAGATGAGTATTCATTAATGTCTGTTAACGTTTTTATTTGCTGTGTTTTTATAATAGATGATTTTCATGTTTTTTTATGTTTCAAGCCGCCTACAGCCATTGGACACAAGATGGGCAGCAAATAAATTCCATAAACAAATAAATAAAATTTAAACAATTAGTTTTCACTTCAATATACTCATTGTTATAATTAAATAGCTAGAATGTCATTTTAGTTGTTTTACTGAATGAGTTTAGTTCTCAATATAATTATGTTTCATTCCAGTTAGTAACTGCATATTACATTTTAGTAACTGCTACACATAAAAGTGTGTGAAAATATTGTAGCAGTAGGCTCACTCAACATTGGAAGGCTGCCCACAACTGATGTAATTGTTATAATGGAAAAATAATTTCTCATAGATATTTGTTAATATTATTTTTCTTTCATAGTTAACATTTTAGAATGTTAAATGACAAAAATTCAATATTGCAGTGATCTTTTCAGTAACTATTTGAAGGAAATAAAACTGTTTTCCATTATATGTTGTTGCATAAGAAAATGGGAACAAAGACCTTTGAAGACTTTTAGAGCACTCCTTTTCTCTCGTCTCCCTTGTCTTTTTACATGCAGCCCATTAAACTACTAAAAAAGTTGAGTCTCTGACTACTACTTTTAAAATATTTATTTTTAAAAATTCTTAATTCCATTTTGGAATATAGCCATTTTATCCAACAAAATAAGACACTTATACAAAATCCTCAGTTGAAAGTAGTTATGCAAGAGTAGCTTAACAAAATGACCATTTGAAGTTACAACAGCAGTGAAAAAAGAGACATAAAACCATTTGTCACAACCATTGAAGCATCCCCATGGTCACATGATCAAAATTCAGATGCTTGGCAACTGGCTCATATTTATGACAGTTGCAGTGACCATGTGATCAACTTTGGCAACCTTTTATCAAGATAGGTCACTGGGAAAGCCAGTTTCACTTAATAACCATATTACTAACTTAGCCACCACAAGAATTTGCTTAACAACCGTGGCAAGAAATGTTATAAAATGGGGCAAAACCCACTTTACAAATGCCTCACTTAAGCACAGAAATGTTGGGCTCAATTATGGTTGTGAGTCAAGGATTACCTGTACATTGAATTATTTGTGATATTACAACATAACACAATTGTTACAATAGAATTGTAACAATTCTATTACATCAACTTGGAAACATTTTTTTGAAACTCAGTGCTATCCCTTATTATTCTATCTATTCAGAATAATATAGTATTAAAATACATTTTGCCCCTTCTATGTTCTATCTTATATCCAGAACATTTTATGAAAACATAATAACCATTAATTGCAATATAAACTCTTGAAAAATTCCACTGTTCCACATTCCTTCATTTTAAGAATTTTTCACAGTTTAGGTTTAACTGGTTAGTAGAATTTTATGAGAAGAACTCTTCTTAACCTGTGACCACTTAGTTTGTTGAAGAAACAATCAATTTCTTTTTAAAAAAAAAACCTTTTTAAACTACCATATGCAGCTTTGACCTTGTGGGTAAATGGTTGTAACCATTTTGTTTTACTTCTTTACTTAGGAGGTCAAGATATTTTTATGACAGAAGAACAGAAAAAATATTATAATGCCATGAAAAAATTGGGATCCAAAAAACCGCAGAAACCTATACCCAGGCCATCAGTAAGAATGCTTGTTGTTTGTTTAACTGGCTAAAACAAATAGATAGAAGTAAAATACTTTGTTTAACTGAAATTAAAAATGTATCCTTTTATCAATAACTTCATAAAATGATTTCCAATCCTTCAGGAAATAATAACAGATAACATTGTTTTCTTTTTCTTTTTTAGAATAAAATACAAGGCTTCGTTTTTGATTTTGTAACCAAACAAGCCTTTGATATCGGTATCATGGTTCTTATCTGCCTTAATATGGTTACCATGATGGTGGAAACAGAGGACCAGGATAAATCTGTAGAAAATATTTTATATTGGATTAATTTGATTTTCATTGTTATTTTTACTGGGGAGTGTCTCCTGAAATTGATTGCTCTCCGTTACTATTATTTCACTATTGGCTGGAATATATTTGATTTTGTGGTTGTCATATTCTCCATTGTAGGTAAGAAACTTTTGAATTAAAATTGTCTTTTGAACATTCTGGATATTTGATGTAAATTACTAAGCAGTGCTGATGACATATCTTACAAAGTCTGTTAGGATTATTAATTTGTATAAGATAAATTGTTAAAGCGTAAAACATCATAGAAAGTACTTTCATTTGATTTCAGCTACAAACCAAAAACCTTTACTCTTAATGCAAGAAATAATTGGTGAATTTATTCCTATAGATGATGGGTGCTACCTGAGATAGCTTTTATCTTTTTTCCCCTTCTTTGAGTAAACAAATATATTTATTCACTTATATTATGAATACATACACTTTAATATTCATATTTCCAAGAAATTGTCACAAATAGAAAAAGACTAATTGTAATAAACATGCTAGAATTTTTAAAGATCTTTTTAAGTATAGAAAAGGAGGTTAAAATATTTAGATAGTTAATATCTCAGAAGAGAGCCATTATTAAACCAGTAGATGTTAACTATAATTTACTTATTATAAACTTAAAAAATTATAATCAGAATCTTCCAGTTTTAAACATTGAAGCTCTTTTCTTCAGGATCCTATTTAAAGACCAAATGCATTTCTTAAGTTCTCAGAATTCATGGATCTCTGCAACATTCTAAATAAAAATGAATTGCGTACATCATGTGCTATGCATTAATTTTTTTCCCTTTCCGATAGCTCTCCCATCTTTAATATTTTAAAAAAGATGCATTTTTGTGCAAAGGACACATTGACTTAGTGTTCTATTCTGGTTTTCTCAATCATATGGCTTAGAAAAGGAGGATAGAGACAATTTCAGATAAAATAAATTCATAAGTCGGTTATTTCATCCTGATTTAAAGTTACAACAATATACAATAAATGTATGAAAATGTAACTATACAATTTTAACTCATGGCGGGTTTTTTTTTTTTTTTTTAGGTGTGTGCCTGTCACATATCATTGAGAAACTCTTTGTATCCCCCACTTTGTTCCGAGTGGTCCGACTTGCCAGGATTGGTCGAGTCCTGCGTCTCATCAAGGGTGCAAAAGGGATCCGCACCCTGCTTTTTGCCTTGATGATGTCTCTCCCTGCCTTGTTTAACATCGGTCTCCTCCTTTTCCTGGTCATGTTCATCTATGCCATATTTGGAATGTCCCAATTCGCCTATGTTAAAAAAGAATCTGGGATTGACGATATGTTCAATTTTGAAACTTTTGCTAACAGTATGATCTGCCTGTTCCAAATTACCACTTCTGGTGGTTGGAATTATCTGCTGTTTCCCATTCTCAACAAGGAGCCAGACTGTGATCCTAAAAAAGTTCATCCAGGAAGCTCAGTTGAAGGAGACTGTGGCAATCCTTCAGTTGGGATTTTCTTCTTTGTCAGCTACATTATCATCTCATTTTTAGTTGTAGTCAACATGTACATTGCTGTAATCTTGGAAAACTTCAGCGTAGCTACCGAAGAAAGCGCTGAACCATTAGGAGAAGATGACTTTGAGATGTTCTATGAGGTCTGGGAAAAATTTGACCCAGGTGCAACACAGTTTATAGAATTCAGCAAACTCTTTGATTTTGCTGCCTCACTAGAGCCCCCTCTGCTAATACCAAAACCAAACAAAATTCAACTAATTGCAATGGACCTGCCCATTGTGAGTGGTGACCGAATTCACTGCCTTGATATCTTATTTGCCTTTACAAAGCGTGTTTTGGGTGAAAGCGATGAAATGGACGCCCTTCGTGTGCAAATGGAAGACCGGTTTATGGCTGCTAATCCCTCAAAAGTCTCCTATGAACCAATTACCACCACCCTGAAACGAAAACTTGAGGAGCAGTCAGCTAAGGTTATTCAGAGAGCCTTTAGGCATTATCGCCTGAGGAAACCAGTGTGCAATATATCATACTTATACAGGGATGGGGACGTTTTTCCTTCCAAAGCAGAAATGGCTTTTGATAAATTAAGTTTGAGCTTAACTCTGGAAAAGACAGAAAGAAGTTCCTCCACAACTTCACCTCCTTCTTATGATAGTGTAACAAAACCAGACAAATATGAACAAGAAAAGTCAGAAAAAGAAGAAAAAAGTAAAGATGACAAGGATTATAGAAAGTAACCCTGAAGCAGGCCTGTAATTCTATCTACACCAAATTGTTTACAGCATCAGAAAGATAATGCTGATACTAACAGGAATTATGCTGAAGCTTATGCCAAACTGACCATTTCTACTATATCAACATAATATAGTCATACATCCAAGGTACTTGTAATTTTATCGTTGACTTATGAGGACAAGAACAATTCTTACCAGCTTGCACAGATGAAGAGGATTCACAAAATTACTATAGGCTACAAGAACGCATTAGCAGTTGTGTGTGTGTGGTGTGTGTGTGTGTTAACAACCAAAAAATATTCCCTTGCTGCAGTAATTGTATCCAGTGTGTACATCTCAATTGCCATTTACGTCATGTTTGACAAAATTGTTAGTGCAGTTGTATTTCTCTTCACAAATTATTGTTTGTGATTATGTCCAGCAACAGAATTGATTTTTCACAGATATATTTATATATATACACATATATGTATTTAACTTTGTTACTTATAATAATGATAGGATCATTGGGGAACTTAACCATTGTAGGATTAAAACTCTTGTCAGACATTTGTAGGCTTGTCCAACGTTTATCTGCAACGTTCTTCAGACCTGCAAGTTTCACCCTGAAAAAAAGACGTTGTCCAGCTAAGTTTACTAAAAAGTAAGCCTACCAGAAAAGAAATGAGGGAATCTAAATAAGGAACTTGACCTCCAATTAAAATTCAGTGAAAAGAAAAGCTTAAGAGAATTGTAAGCAACTGGAAGTTCAGACCTTGAACTTATATGATTGAAAGGAACCAGAAGTAATCAAGATAGAAACCCAGCTGGTAAGTGAAGAGTAAGGGCAGTAAATCGTTGGCCACCTGGAGGGGAGGCACAAGATGTGTTGCTTCCTGCCATAGGTAGCAGCAAGAGTTCCTTCCCCATCACTGTGGAAGGTCAGCCAGCAACTTGACCTACCAATCTTCTTTATTGGCTGTTGCTGATTCCAGACTTTATTTGCAGTTTATAGCTGATCAGGCCATTGGCTGTTTGAATTTTGGTTGAAATCTGCTTACCTTTTAAAAGAGGCAGATAGGTGAGATATATTTAAGAATATAGGCTGGTGTCTGGCATAACTCAAGTACTAAATTGAGCTTTGTGGGATTTTTCTTCCCAAAACAATCTGAATTAGCTGCTACACGGACTCTTTCAATTCTGACAACTTCTTTTTTTAAGTTTCTCACGTTTGGGCAATTCTTCTAGATCTTCAACATGTTTTAGTTTTCTGTTTGTATGTACACATACAAATATTCCTACTGTAGAAGAGGAATATGTTCTGAAGTGATACTTTCTTAAAGGGAAAAGCCTTCAATCCTGTGAGATATGGTACATAAGAATGCAAAAACCAAAATGATTTTACATTCTCATGTGTATTCTCCTGTAACTACCTCTACAGGGAAAAAGATAACTATTAAAAATAATCAAAAATAAATATTCTAACATATTTACATATTCTAAAATACAATACTAGAGCATACAGTGTATACACTGCATATACATTTGATGGTAAGACTAGTTCTTACCATTTGTTCATGGATTTACTGATTTGATTCATTCATTCATTCATTCATCATTCTAAAATAATACAACTACAATAGGGTCCAGCATCTTAAAATGGTGTTTTATGAGCTATCCTAAGACTCTAGCGCATCAGTTATCCCTTGAATTTGTTTGGCCAGTTAGTCTACTGGTATTTTCACACATGTAGAGATAACAGATTTGCATGAAGGCATGCTCTACTTCCTAGCTCATGCATGATGGAAAAGTAAGCAACTAACAAGGAGTCATAACTTGTCCAAATTTCAGGGTTGCATAAGTTTGTAGTTTTTTACCTATTCATGCTATATGATACAAAATAAAGTTTCCATACAGCTTAATTCCATAATGTGTAGGTAAACTGAATCAAATAACATGGCAACTTTTCTTCTCCTTTTATTGTAAATGTTCGTATCTGATTCAGTATATTTCACAATTCGTTTGCTAAACAGGATTGTTTGTTTAGGAGGCTCACAGTTGTTTTTACTGTTGTTGTTTTTTTCATTTATGTTTAAAGCCATCCAGAGTCTTCTGGAATGGGCAGCTATAGCAATCTAATAAATTAAGTGAAATAAGCCCAAAAAATTATATGTTCGGCTTATTTAAATATGCCATTTCTTTTTTCTTCCAAACTAGCTCTAGATTTATTGGATATGATCTTTCAGCCTGACTCTCAAGATTATTGAATAATCATCACTATTTTAAAGAGAATTGTTCAACACATCTAGAGCTGCAAAGATTTAGATTAGCTTCTTCAATATTTTATAGATTGAGAATGGCCACTCAATAAATAGTATGCTTATGTTGTGTCTAAAACAAGTGCATATGTCAGGTGCTGCCTTAGGAAAGGTTTTCCACATAACTTTTTCACAAGAAGAAAGGAAGACTTTCTTCCCATGAAGCTTTGGAAAAAGGAGCAAAGACTTTTAGAAATTACTGCTTAAGCTCTGCAGTTCTGGTACATTATACAGTTGTTGAATGCTCATTACTGTAGTTGAGTGAAGATTTTCTTAAAAAAAAAATAAAGATCAGCTGATACATATGTTTTTTACCTTTAGATAAGAGCTTTCTCACCTTACATACCTTACAGGGAAAACAGAGAAATCCTAAATTAATTGAACATGCCGTGCTTGGAAATGGGGCTGATGTGTACAGTTTAATAAAGTTCCACAATTTATGCTGATCAGAGTGATTTGGATTTTAATGGCAGGATCTAAATCTGTTGGTGCAGAATACCTTTATTGCCTCTGATTCATCTTTTTTTGTAATTGTCGGATGGGAAATCATGTCTGAAGCTGAAAGGAGAGATATTCTTCCATTTATATTTGATGCTGCATAATTGCATAACTGTATAATTTTTATTGATTATTCCATGACATGAAACATTACTGTACTAACAAGATGTACTATGAACATGGTAATTGGTTTAAAATATAAATGCATAAAACTTTTTATAAAAGCATATTTTATATTATTTTTAAATCACTTTGATTTATCAGCTTGCAGTTGATATGCTTGCTTTATTTATTTGAAACGGTATTTTATAATACATTTTTAACATACCAATGGGGGTGGGGGACAATCAGGTTGTTTTTGCGACGTTTTGTTTCTGCACCTCCTAGCAATTTCAATTAGAAAAGCTGAACAAATCTGAATGTGAAGTAATTGCAGATGTATAGAGACAGTGTGTGATTTGCCTGTGAAAGCAGTGAGCTTTGGATCACTGATATTAATGAATTTTTGGTTCTCATTGTACATGCACAACACATGGGTCTGAATTTCATTACTGCTGCATCTGTTGCAGTATTCATTTTGATCTGTGCTGCGTTAGATACATCATAACTAATTTGGCCCCTGGAGGCTGATTCAAATGTCCTGTTTCTTTAAGAACAAAATAGCAAAATGAAAACCAATGTATCTGGGCATCTTTGTTTTGTCTGTTTCTTACAGAGGGAAGAAGTAAACCTATTCTTTTACTTTGGCTATTGACTAGTAATATATATTGATGAATTGCATGTAGAAGAATATTTTAGCATAAATAGCCATCAACCATATTACTAACAAGACAAAAGAATAAAGCTGATCATTTTTATCATGGATTGATTAATTTTGTCCTCCTTTTTAACTTTAAATTTTCATTAAAGTAAAATAATGTTTCAGGATGGGGGAGAGGGTGTTAAATAGTGAAACAAACCAAAATAAGATCCAACTGTTTACCCAGTTGGGGCCAGCTACATCAAATACACCAAAGATTCACACTTCTTAAGCCATCAGCAGGACTTGGTTAATAGAGAATGTGTAGCTCGGAGATGAACTACGGGGTCAACAGCACCAGTTTGAAGAGAAATAGTATAAGAACAATGCCGAGACTAGTGCTCTTCTATGAATTCAATTGTGTTTCATGGTTTACTAGGCAATTGTGACAATTTTCATCCTGCTAGTATAAACCTTTTCACTTATAGTTGTATTAGCATGGAAGAAATAATTACAACTTCTCAAAATATTACCTAGAAACCATCTTAATCCAGAGATTAAGCCAAATTTTAAAGTCAAGGTAATATCAAGTCAAGATAATGTAGAAATACTCCAGATCTATGATTCTTTCACTAAGGAGGACCAACCGGCCCCCTCGGTGCTTCATTTCTTGTAAGCAATAAATACATCCTTATTTTCTTCCCTTGGAAAGTTTAATTTAGCACTTTCCTAATCTTTTGGGGTTTATTTTTCATACCTTTATATGCTGTATTTGCAATCTTGTAACACCAAGGTGGTCTTTATAAATTATCTAGTATTCCCAGGAAAAATCATCTCTCATCTTTCTCCATTAATACAAAAGTATGTTTTGTCTGAATTCAGCTATTGTCCTACAGTATTTGTCCTGATATTATTGAATATTTTAACACTGATTTATTCTATGAGGTTTTTATCTCGATCTTTTAGAGAGTTATGATCTCATGTATCATCTCTGGAATCTCTATGCACAATTAATGTTCTTAATTATTGATTTCAAACCCTTCACATTAATTTGCCAGCAAATAATTCATTTAATTGATTTAATTTGCCTGCTTTTCCCTGGATTTGCTAGATAAATCATCATGCCCTGTTCCCAATTATGGTCCCATCCTCACCAGCCAATTGTGTCTGCTCCACTCATTCTGGGGCAGTCTGCTAATCCATTATCCATGCTCTTGGCTAAGGAAATAAACTTCAGTCTATGAGACAGAAGCAAAAGAAACTTATATGCAGTGTTTTGGGATAAAATTATGAAGCTTGGCATATTTGGGCACTAAACAATTATAATGGCCCTCAATAACTAAAATGTATTTCAGAAGACAGGAAGTGACAAATGTACCCTATTTTTTAATCCAGTCAAGGAAAATATTCTTGTGAATGTCACAAATAATGGTGAATGTGATTTTCAGCAAGGTCTTTATTCCAAGATGTGAAATGGAGTGCAGCCTTGCAGCAATCACACAAGTTAATTGTGACTCATGATAAGTAACTGATTTGATAGCTATGCTGCCAGCTCATCAAGCTGAAGATCTCTTAAAGAATTTTTATTTTAAGGACAATATTTGGAATCCTTTCTCCTTCCTTATATTGCTTGCTTTTTTTCTTGATACTCCCCCCTCATCGAGAACATCATTTCATTCTTTAGTTGTATTTTTTCCTTTTCGTCTTGAAATACGGCACTGTTTCATGTAGATCAACGTGTACTCCTGCCCTCCCAAGGAGCATCTAAAGGATATGGTCTTTTTTGTCAGCAATCCTCCAAATGGACAGCTGTAGCCACAAAGTTTGTGAGGTGATCAAACAGCAAAAGCCCTCTTCCAACCTACTTTGTTCCCACATCAGCCTTTCTT
The DNA here is from genome assembly GCA_015471245.1 of Laticauda colubrina. NCBI lineage: Eukaryota > Metazoa > Chordata > Lepidosauria > Squamata > Elapidae > Laticauda > Laticauda colubrina. The sequence goes on along the minus strand of BLBF01000011.1, from coordinate 13,413,347 downwards.
TCAAGTATTCCCTGACTGTAGTTGTGCTTGGCAACTGCATGGGCTCAACCCTTTCACTGTAGATTAGATGTCCATTTCTAGATATTTGAAAGGGCCAACTGATTTCAGTCATGTTATGGCACCTGAATGCTTTTCCAGGTAAGCAACTTTTTACTACTCAGTCACAATGCTCACAAGAAATAAGTAACTATTTCTTGTGAGCATTGTGACTGAGTAGTAAAAAGTTGCTTACCTGGAAAAGCATTCAGGTGCCATAACATGACTGAAATCAGTTGGCCCTTTCAAATATCTGGAAATATTTATTTCTTATCTGTAGCGGTTGTTCTTTGAGTTGTCATTTGTGAATTCACACAATCTGCCCTCCTATCTTTCTTGAAGTCATTTGTTCCTTCAGATCCTTTCTGTCAGGAACTGGAGTTTCTCAATCACCCAATCACAGGGTATACGGAAGAGTCGGTGTTTCTGCCAAGTAAATTCTTGACTCTTGAGGAAAGTATCTTTTCTTTTATGTACCCTGAGAGCATTTGCACCAAGACAAATTCCTTGTATGTCCAATCACACTTGGCCAATAAAAGAATTCTATTCTATTCTGTTCTGTTTTGTTCTAAAAAATTGCAAATGAGTCTCTGCCCCATGTGTGCTTTCAAAGATGATCACTTCAAGAATTAATTACAGATAGAGTAATTATTTTTTTAAAAAAATTGTTAAACGAGCTATAGTCATCTGGTTTATGCAATAAAATTTCATTTTAATGTATGCCAATACGTGTACATTAAAAGCGGCAATAAAGTTATTCTAAGTTTATGTCCATCTAGGTATATCATACATACATCATTAAATCATAATGGGTATTAAATCATAATAATCACAACTTCACTAAATAAACTCCATTAAAATTAATCCATCCATAGTTTAAACCCAATGTTTCCATTGCATACCCAATATGCACCTTATGATAATTTTTATACTATTCATATCATGAATCCTATCCACAAAGAATCCTCTAGGAATGCCATGCTGCATCTGCAAAATATTCCAAATCCATATACCATGGACTTCAAATCCCAATATCTGGTTTCATGGAATAAACCCAAACAACTTGCATTATGACTTAGCCTAATGTGGAAAGCCAATCAAAATGATCAATATAGCATGTTCTCAAACATGAAATCACAACACATGAAACCATTCACAGCAAATGAGCTTACACTAACAGACTTCAGGTATAATCAAAATTTTGCAGGCAGACAGGAGATATTTTATTTATTTGATTTGTCAATCGCTTACAAGATAATAGGTATAAGTATAAACATAGTTATGAATACATAAAATGGATACATATAAGAAAAAAAGAAACGATAGGGACAGTAGGCACGTTGGTGCACTGATGCACGCTTCAACTATATACAGTATATCTCAACCATGATAGCAAACAAGCAGGAAGGAATTTCATAAAAGCATGAAGATGTTGTATTTGTACTACAATACTATCCTTGACTGTTGACCTATTGATCCCTTATAAACAAAAAAATGTGCCTCTTCTCTTTCATAGAATGAATTTATGTGTAATACTAAGGATCCTCTTGAGACTTCTCTAACAAATAGGTACATGACCATGTTTATATCCCATTGATTTATGTCCCACACAACATTGCACTCTCAATTCTAATGCTGGTTTTGTACCTTTTATCATTTGTCTATGTACTTAAATTAGTCCTGTTTACTCACTGTGCTCCTTTCATTAGTAAAATTTTCAGATGATTTGCATTTCAGCTATCAAGAGTATCAAGGTAATGCAGGTTACAGATGTTCCTTCTTCCAGCTTTCAAACCATACCTATCTTCTAATCCCGTTTTAGTCACCACTGATTGAATAAATAAAAGGAAAGAAAGCCTTCTTATTCCTTTGCCAATATGAAGCCACTTTGTTTTGCCATATTTCTCCTGGATTGTGCCCTATGTTTCACATAAGAACAATAAGCTATTCTGGGATTCCCAGATATCCCTAAAGGTATTTCATAGCACTACATAGTCAACGCAACCAAGAGTAAATCTGATTTCTATGTACTCCATCTGGTCATGTCTATATGGATAACATCACTGAGCTTGTTTCAAGGCAAATAATGGAGAGGCAGAAACTGATAAGCCGTTCTTATTTATTTTTATTTATTTATTTTTGTCAATTGCTTACAATAGGTATAAGTAAAAACATAGTTATAAATACATGGATACATATAAGAAAAAAAAAGAAAAAAGTGAACAATAGGACAGGGATGGTAGGCACACTGGTGTGCTTATGAACGCCCCTACAGACCTCTTAGGAAAGGGGTGAGGTCAATACTAGACAGTCTAAGGTTAAAGTTTTTGGGGTTTGGGGAAGAAACCACAGAGTCAGGTGGAGTATTCCAGACATTGACCGCTCTGTTGCTGAAGTCGTATTTCCTGCAATCAAGTTTGGTGCGCTTTCTATTGTGTGCTCTTGTACTGTTATGGTTAAAGCTGAAGTATTTATTGACAGGTAGGACATTGCAATGTATGATTTTATATACTATACTTAGATCGGATCGAAGATGGCATAGTTCTAGTTTTCTAGGTCTAGAATTTCAAGTCTGGTGGTATAAGGTATTCTGCAACAAGTAGAGGAGTGGAGAACTCTTCTTGTGAAATATTTCTGGACTTTCTCAACTGTGTTAATATCAGATACATAATGTGGGTTCCAGACTGATGAGCTGGATTCGATTATTGGTCTAGCAAATGTTTTGAATGCTCTAGTTAGTAGTGTGATATTACCAGAAAAAAAGCTATGTAGGATTAGGTTAACAACTCTTAATGCCTTTTTGGCTGTTACAGTGGGCTCTAGCACTTAGATCATTAGAGAGGAGTACTCCATGATCCTTGACAGAGTTTAGATCACCAAGGTCTTGACTATTCAGCCTATATTTTATTTTCTGATTTTTTTTGCCAATATGTAGGACAGAGCATTCTTCTGCTTCATTGCTGTTTCCTAGGCCATACAGTCCAACTGCATTTCCCACTTTGGCTTTCCATTTTCCATCATAGTCAGCACATCTTGCTTGCCTGTTGTGTTGATTTCAGACTGAAATTGAACATAGTATTTGTTAACCTTTTCCTTCTTCTGCGCCAATGGCTAGAGCGTAAACTTGGATGAGTGTCATATTAAATGATTGTCCATGAAAACTGGTATTGTTTGTTGATAGACTGCATGATACCAGGTTCTGTCTCAGCTGTATCTTTCCTACAAAGGCAACATTAGTCCTTCTTTGTTTTTATCCTGGGTAGTAAGCAATACAATCTTTTGAATGAAAGTATCCAATTCTAATCCATTTCAGTTCATTGTTCTTTCAAGGTGTCAACCTTTCCCATATTCATGCTCTTATGTTAATGTTCTCACTATAACTAGGTCAAAGCTTTGGATTTTTCTGTATGGCAACATCAGCAACTGGACGTCCCAAAGATTTCAGCTAGCTGCATCATAAACAGAAATAGTATTTTGAAATACTTTTTCTTTCTCAGTAGCATGTTGAATGCTTTCCAACTTGAGGGGCCATCATCCTGCACTATGTCATCAATCACTTTATTTTGTCCAACCACAATTTTCTGGTAAAATACTGAATTGATTTCTCCTGAGCAGTATGAATTGATGTCTTTGCCATTGTCCCTAAAGTGATTTTCCTCCAGCATCTTCCTGTGTTACTCCTGCTCAATATAGATAATTGCTTGCTTTAACTGGGCACCTGGGATGACCTTCACAGCTTGTGTGAGCCTGCTAGGACTCTTACGTACTCTTGACATATTCTCCCAGCTTTTGTCACTCATCCCATCCAGGAACACACATGCATAATCTCAGCATAGCAGAGATTGAGAGGAGGGGAACAAATCATGTATATGCATATGTGTGATATCAAATATACACACAGGCACACATGCAGCTTGTTTTCTGTGTAATAAAGGTGTACAAAACTTCAAAGGCATGTGCAACTCCTATGACTTTTTGAAGCAGCCACAATTTTTGTTGGAGGTCTGCAGAGATGTGTGTGAGTGTATTAGAGACAGAGGGGGGGGGGGAAGAGAAGGAAGGAAGAAGAAATGCAGAAAGAGAAGGGAAGGAGAGAGGAAAAAGAAAAAAAAAGGAAAAGAATAAATTTGGACTCACAATCAATATTGGAAACATTATTACTGTTTGGACATTAATTTATGCTGTTTATAAAATCTTTTTAAAAGTCAACCTCAGTGATTTCAAACATAAGGAGAATTCAATGAAGGTTAAATGTTCCCAATTATTCTGTGTACTTCGTAAGTTTCATATTTTTAGTCCAGGGACATGATTTGTTCACCAATCTGAACCCTACAGCGCTAACAAAATAAAATCAGTGTCAACCTTCGTTAATCTCTTTTAATGATTCAAATATATTACTTATCCCAGGACGTATAACTATCATTAATTTCACTCTACCAGGGGCAAAACTTGCTGTCTCTCGCTCAACATCCAAATCAGATTTTTTTTTTTTTCCAAACAACACGTGGTTTTGAAAGAAATCTGCATACAGCATAAGGCGGGGACGAGAGGGATGGCTTAATTTTTTTTTTCACAGATTCTTGCAAAATTCCTCTTTGGGAGTTTAATTCGAGATTCTTGCTTGACAATTCCTCTTTTTTTTAAGGGAGGGGAGTTTCATTCATGCGACTCGCTTCTTTATGTCAGGAAGCGGGTCGCGTCAAAAGCTCTGCGTTTTATTCGCTGGCGTGGAAAGCAACGCGTTGTTGTTTTTTTCCCCTCATGCATTCGATGCAAGACCCAACCGCAATGTCCTAAAATGGCAGCGGAAGGGGGGGGGCGGGGGCGGGGGGGAGAAGCTTAATATTGCCAGGAGAGGGAAGATAGGCCAGATTAAAAATAGCCGAATACCTCTCTAAAAGCCAACCACCAAGCACCCAGGCTTGCTTTTTGGGGGGCGGGGTGTGTTCTTACAGGATGACTCATTTGCTTTCCCTGGAGAATCAATCCAAAAACGAAGCACCCAGGCTCGGGATGGGGACGGGGCGCGGGAGAAAAAGAAAGAAAGAAGGAAGGAAGGAAAGAGAAAGAAAGAAAGAAAGAAAAAAAAAAGAAAGAAAATAAATCTCCCCTCAGGAAAGGCTGCCGGGAAGGAAGGCGAGCAACGGCTGGAGACGAGCCACCCTTTCCTCAGCGACGCTCTGCTTTTGCCTCACTCCCGCCTCTTCTCTCCCAGCGCTTCTGAGGAGACGCGGCGCATTGTCTCCCTCCGTCCCACCCGCCCTCGAAGAGCTTGAAGGGATTGGGAGGAGGGGGGGGGGGTCGATGGAAATGAGACTGCAGTGCCGGCGAAGCCGAGCCATTTGCGGCACTCTGCCGTCTGGGCGAGGCAGTGCGGGGGTGGGTGGAGAAGGTGGCGTGCCACTTCTCGCGTGGTTCCTGCTGCGGGAGCACGAATTGATTCAAGGAGAGGAAAGACGGCCCGTCTGACACGCAATCAGAGCCGCAGAAAGACCGGCTCCTTCCCCATCCCCACACCTAAACTCGGTCCTTCACAGTTGGTGGCTGCGAGTTTGATTTGCGGAAATCGAGGAGCGGGTAGTCGAAGAACGCTACTCTTTTCATTTCCCTTTCTGCGGTATATTTATAAGTCCGGGTCCGTATTCAATTTTAATAGCCACACCCTGACTTGACGAATGTATCTTTTCTTTTATGTACACTGAGAGCATTTGCACCAAGACAAATTCCTTGTGTGTCCAACCACACTTGGCCAATAAAGAATTCTATCTATCTTCTAAAAGATAAGCAGTTATCTGGTAATATTCCGCTATCTGATCGTCCTCAACAGTGAACAGGTAGTCCTCGACTTACAGCAGTTCACTTAGTGACAGTCACAAGGGGACTGAAAAGAAAGTGGCCATTTTTCACACTCGTGACCCCATTGTTGCAGCGTTCCCAGGATCAAATGTGACTTACATTTGAATGCTTGACTTTCATGTCCATGTTTATGACCGTTGCAGTGTCCCCGGGAGTCATTTGTGACCTGACAAGCTAAGCCCAGGGGGAAGCCGGATTCGCTTAAAAACCATGATACTAACCTGCCAATTGCACTGGTTTTGTTTAACAATCGTGACAAGAAAAGTCGTAAAAAGAGGACAAAACTCGCTTTTAACCAATGTTTCACTTAGCAACATAAATTTTGGGTCCAATTATGGGCATATGTTAAGGATTACCTGTAACAGTCTAAAATGGTTTGGTGTAAATCTTAGAAAAGTACATCTTTTTAATTCCAGTGTGGGTAAGCTATGTGTGGAAAGTTTTAAGCAGCAAACATAGATATTCCAAATCTGCAAACTCAAATCCTGTATCAATATTTTGCTTCTATTAATGGCTTTCTGAATATGCCACAATTATTATTCCCCCTCAAAGGTAGGCTACAGCAATAAATATTTAACAAGCGCAAAGGTGTTCTGGTTGATCTGCAGCTATTTTTGGATTTTTTCCAGCCAAGGATGTACCTGGCTCTCCATTTCTTAATATATGCTGCTGGAGGATCAAGCACCATTGAACACAACTGAATTTGATTCCAAGGGTTTTTATTTATTTAAAATAATTCTGCCTCACCTCCAGGTAAAATTTGAGGCAGATAAGAGAGAAGAGGCAGTAAAGTTCAATTTTATGTATAGAATTAGCTTCTGAAAATAGCAAAACGTCCATATGGGTTTTTTAACTGTTTGTTTTATTTAAATGTTTTTTTTTCTTTTGGAGGGATGGAATATGAACATACTAATATCAAAGTATGATGAGAAGTTCAAATGTAAGAGATAGAATTAGTTTTTATGTCTCTATCTGTTTATGTGTTCCTATTCCTAACATTCACCTTTTGACTCCTATACCTGGAGAAGCCAGTGCAGTTTCCTTGGCAAGGTTTTTTAGAAGTGCTTCTTCCTCAGACTGAGAGAGAGGGACTGACCCAAGAGCACCTAGGTGGTTTTGTGTCGAAGGTGGGATTAGAACTCATAGTCCTCTGATTTCTAGCATATTATACTAAATCATGGTTCATTTTGACTATGGTTTGTTGAATAAATTGCAATGGCTGTGCTCACACAGTTTTGAAGTGTGTTTCCTTAATACTTTTTTAACCAATACATCAAACTGGAGTTGGAGTTGAGATTCCAATACTAATGTGTAAAGTTTGTGCAAGCCATGGTTAAGAGGCAATGGTAAACTTCAGCTGGCTGTCAGACAGGAATTTATTAGTTCTGATTGGGGAATAGAAATTGCAATGGTGTAGGGTATATTATACCTAAACTGATCCACTGAAAAATATACAAAAGAATAACAACAAATACCGTGTTTCTCCAACAATACAGCCTCCCCCAATAGGAAGTCCCAGCATGCTTTATAGACATAAAATCAAATTAAGCCCCTCCCCCAAATTAAGGCCTATATTAAACATGCAAAATGGGGAGGAATGGCTGGGGGGGCTGGCTGTTAGGAAATACTTTTGTTGTATACCTGGATATGGTGCTGCCTGCGTTGACCTCGGCATTGGTGGGGCACTTTGTATCGGGAGACCTTCCGCCACCATTGCTTTCTCTTCTCCCCATGCTGCCGCAGCATTTAAAACAATGCCACGGCGTTTGGCACAGCCACACACGGCCAGCCAGGGCTCCTCCCTGCAACCGGAGCCTGGTGGAGACACTCGGCTTCAGGCGCTCCTGTCGCTGCCTTCCCTTCGCCTTCAAAGGCAAAGCCAATTCTTTTTAAAAAGATGCCCAACTACCGGTACGACAAAGACTCCCCTGCCTGAGAGGGCAGCCCAACCCCACGTGGGGAGGTGAATCTCCCGGGACCACAGCGCAGGATCAGCCCACCCTGGGAGAAGTGCTCAGCCGCCATCCCTGCCTGGCACTGGGCAGAGTGCGAAGAACTTCCTCTGGGACACCCAGCGCAGATGACAGGCGGGCTCTCCTGCCCGGCGGTGGAGCTCTTGCCAAGGCAGTGAGCGCCTCCCTGCTGGACCCTCCACTCATCCCTCCAGGGCTGCACCAGAGCTGTGTGGGCCGGGCAGAGCCGGGAAAGCGAGCTGCAGGTGCACATCTGCCTGCCAACCAAAAGAACCGGGCCGACCTGAGCTTGGCTTCCTTCCCAAGTCCCTCAAAGCCCGAACCTGAAGGGGCCACTGGGAGAGGCTGCCCGAGGCAGTGATAGTGCCCACCCATCCGGGGACAGGCGAGGTGACAGCAGCGCTGCTTCCCTGGCCGGCGGGTCCGGCGGAGAGAGCCCAAAGCCGCCCATCCTTTCCACCCCTCGCCCAGGCTGTCCCCATCCCCACGCATCTCCAAACGCACCGGCAGCTCCAAACGCTGCAGTGGCATGGGCATCAGGCAGAGGCGCTCACTCGGTAGGGGTCAGCTCGGAGGAGGACGCGGCGCAGGCCATCGCCTTGCCTCCCTGTCCAAGGATGGGTGGGTGCTGTCACTGCCTTGGGCAGCCTCTCCCGGTGGCCCCTTCGGGTTCGGGCTGGAGGGACTTGGGAAGGAAGCCAAGCTTGGGTCAGCCCGGCTGTTTTGCTTCACAGGCGGGCGCGCACCCGTGGCTCACTTTCCTGGCTCTGTCCAGCCTGCACGGCTCTGGCGGGATGAGCGAAGGGTCCAGCAGGTGGCGCTCGCTGCCTTGGTGAGAGCTCTGCCACCGGGCAGGAGGGCCTGCCTGTCAGCTGTGCTAGGCGCCCCAGGCGAAGCACTTTGCGCTTTGCCCAGCACCAGGCAGGGATGGCAGCTGGGTGCTTCTCCCAGGGTGGGCCGATTCTGCGCTGTGGTCCCGGGAGATTTGCCTCCCCACGTGGGGTTGGGCTGCTCCCATCTTGGGCAGGGGAGTCTTTGTCGTACCGGTAGTAGGGTGTTGTTTTTAAAACAATTGGCTTCGCCTTCAAAGGCGAAGGGAAGGCGGTGACAGGAGCACCTGAAGCCGAGTGTCCCCTCCGGGCTCCGGTTGAAGGGAGGAGCCCTGGCTGGCCATGCATGGCTGCGCCAAACGTCGCAGCGTTGCTCTAAAAGCCGTGGCAGCACGTGGAGAAGGGAAAGCAGTGGGGGCGGAAGGTTTCCCCAATATGAAGTGCCCGACCAACGCTGAGGTCAACATCCAAGCCGTCGCTGCCCGCCCGTCTGAGGATGCACTGGGGGGGAATTAAGTCACCCCCCAAAAGATGGCCTAGCCGTTTTTTTTGGGGGGGGGGTCAAAAAAAATAAGGCCCGGCCTTATTTTGTGAGAAACACAGTATATCTTTGAAATGATTCACTTAAAAAAAATAAAGCAAATGCTTTAATCAAAATTTATTCAAGGAAAATAAGGTTAACTGTGAGGCTGGATATAGCAATGGATGGGTGAGTGGGAGTAAAGGCTGGGTAGGGGAAAAGACCCATAGAGGCATGACATGTGCTTCACGCGTAAAACTTCTAGCTAGCTGTCTTCGTCTAATTGAGATGGGGGAAGAACAACAGTTAAATTTCCCCTCATCTGTGCTTTCTCCAATTGGCAGTGTCTTATCTACTAAAGAGTATCTTCACTGAATGTTCTGACCCAACTGGGTTCCCAAAGAACAAACACAGACAAAGGCAGCAGCCCCCACTTTTAAGGTTTAAAAACGAATTCTCTTCTGAAGGCTGCTTTCCACTAATTAACTCCGACAAGAAAGAGCCTTGCCAAGTTGTTTGTCAAGGCTGCCAAAAACCCGGAGATAAGAACTAATGTACAAAATTCTCCAAACACGATCTAAGATGTCCACCAGTTGAGCTTCAGAGCTTCTTTGCTGTCTGCAAAGAATGCTTTTCCAAACCTGGCTGTTATCCTCTTGAGGGAGGGGCCATTAGCTTGCAGCATTACTCCCGAGTTGCCTGTGCTGCTGTAATTGTTCTTTCCTCTGAGTAATCCTTCGTGCATGTGCACTTGGCACAGGCTCCTCGGGAACCTCCTTGTCACTGCTGCCAGCCCTCACAATCTCTGAAGGCAGCAGTCCACTCCCTGATGGTCCTGGTCCCTCATCAGAGTCCTCGCCCTCCTCAGCCGTCTGCATCTGCTGCCAGCTAACCACAACACTGAGGTACAGTATTCTGCTGAGTACCAGACAGTGTTATGCTAAATGGACTTGCGTACCTTGCCTTGTAAAAGGAAGCTGAAATCATAGAGGCTGTTCTGTCGTCTTTGAATTGGACTTCTATTCTTCACTAAGCCCACAAGTAACTGATTTGGTTTAGGTTTTGTTTGTTGCATGCACCCTAGCCATTGTGCTTTGTAAACCACAATTCATGTCTTTGCGTGTGTTGTGAACACAACCATTTGAGCTTTATTCACTTAACCATGCCTAAGCACACTGGGAAGCCCGCTGAAGAGCCAGCCACTCCAGCTTTTGTACATAGCCTTTGAAGAAAAAAAATCCTCCTAAAAAATTGATAGGGGTTGCAATTTCAGTAAATCAAGAAGAGACGGGCAGTAAAAATGCACTGGGAGAAGATTGCTGGGATCCTGAAGAAAGGAACACCGCATCTATCCAGGATTTTGAAGGTAAAAAGATTAGCATGGTAGCTAAGTTGCTGAATTTCTGAAAGCAGACGGGATAGATTTGTGTTTGATTATGTACCAAGTTAACCAAAGGCGCAGAAGGCCTCATGTTAAAATTCATATTGATACCTCCAGTTTAAGGACCCAATTTTGTGTAATGTTTTAACATACATTAGAAAACTGGGTATTGTCTTTATGTAAGGGAAAATAAAGGAGCCATCATTTGGGCATGGAAAAAGGAGGCTGACTCTCCTGCCATACCCAACCCTATGAAAATCAGTCCTTCCAGGCAGCCTTTTGCTTAGATGAAAATTTGCCTTTACCATCAAAAACTGTTTCTTATGTCAGAAATCTAATAAAGAGACTTTACAATAGAATTGTGCCTGGACAACAACCTGCCTATGATTTAATATATAAAACACATTATAGATTGTTTGGCCCAAAAGGAGGTTGCCTACCAATGACATAATGTGGGGGCTTTCACCAGGAATGGATGAAATCAATGCTTCTGATAACAAAGATGTTACCTTATTAATCCGTTAAGTGTTTACTTCCAGTTTGAGAATTAAAACAATTCACTGGCTACTTGCTAAAGTAGGCAAAGAGATTCTCCATTATCAATTGGATCTTTGCCTTGCTTCCCATAAATGTCAAATAAATTGGAGTGCTTATTGTCACCTCCCTTTCCAATAAATGATGGCAAAATTAAAACAACAATTTGGGGAGATACCAAAACAGGGAAGCTGATGCAGTATAGAAATTCCTGTCGGTTTACTTGCTTTTAAGATAAAGCAAAAGAGAGACTGCCCAACACAATAGTAGAACAAGCTCAAAGGAGCACATAATTAAATTCATTTCAATATCTGTAATCCTGGGCTCAACTAAATCAAAGTCAACTGGAGAGAGTGTAGGTTTTTCTCTCTCTTTTTTTGGAACATTCTCTTTCAAAGTCATGAAACTCGCTATCTTGCATTTGCTAATAAAGATCTGATCAAATTCTGTAAATTTCAGATGCAAAATACTCCATATGACAGGTTAGGTATTGGATAAAATCACCCCTATGATCTGGCTCAAATTAACTCTTAAAACTGAGTTATAATGCAAAGCTGTAATTTTTAATTGTGGCTTACCAAGTTGTTCAACTCATATTACAATAAATCAACAATAAATAGAAATGGTTTCTATTTATGCTAAACTATATGCCAAGCCATCATCATATGCGATGACATAATAGGCAAGTTAGTGCAATTTATTCAATGAACCAAGTTTAAACCAAATATGGCTGTTGCACATGATTAAGATCTTACATAATACGAAGCCATAAACATTTAGTGTTCTATATACAATGGGCTGAGCTGAAATTAAACACATTTTGACAAAGGAGCTTTAAATTTGCAAAATTCTTTTAATGCAACCTTGCAATAAAGCTAGGGCTAGTACTTCTGGGTGTACTTTTTGTCTGGACTACTCCAGAAGTTTGATAGCAATCTTGTAAGTCTGAAAGTACATCTTACCCCCCTCACCTTCACAGTCCCAAAAACTAGGAAAAGTCCTCCCTACCTACTGGGAATTCAGCTACCTATCATTTGACTGCTGCTTTGTCTTGTCTGTGGCTCTTCCCCCTATCTCTCATTGCCATTGCCACATACCATTACATCTCCACTTACAATACATCTCTTCGATCAAATTTCCCAACCAACAAAAAGTACTGCAACTCTCATCACCATTTATACCACTGCGTCATTACCATTCCTCTCTCCCAATGGTCCTTGGAGGCTGGAGAGCGGGGTGGAAACCCCAACAGCAGAAAGGTTGCATCTCTTGAAGGAGAATCCAGGTCTCCTGTTGCCATGCAAATCTCAGGACACCTGATCTCCTGAACCAAGCCAGGACTTTAAACAGATTCTGACAGATTCTTTCCCTCTGTGCAAAATCACTCGTGTGCAGAAGACTGACACACAGTACAGAATATTTTGAATGAAAGAGTTATGGTCTCTTTGGGCCAGTGATTTGGGCCAGTGATTCTGTTGGAGGTACAGAATTTGGGCCAGTGATTCTGTTGGAGGTACAGCTTTTCAAAGTGGAGTCCAGAGTTCTTTATCTGTGATGATTTGAGATTATTCAGCATCATCATTAAATATACATGAAGCTAAGTGCTAGGAAGTTGCAAATTACAGCATGACACAATGGCTGAAACAATTCCAGGGACACCTCACATTTAAAAAAAAAAATCAAAGCGCCAGTAGACTGAACTTCTCTGCAGTACTATATTTTGATTTTCTGTTTTGCTGACTTTAAATGTAAATGGCTGAGACTTTGGCCTGTTTTTCAAAATTTCCCACAAACGAATGCTTCCACGTCCTCTGTTACTTTGAATCCAGTAAAAGATATTGTTGTGCTGAAGTCTCACGGTATCTGTAGGATTTGGTATATAGGATATTTCTGAGCCCATGTTTAGTCCAGGAAACTGATCACTGCACAAACCAAGTTCAGAAGTCCTTTTGCACAAAAATTGCCCCTCTGATTTCTCCCAGTTTTCTTTTAGCAGCAACACAGTTTGTGAGAAAGCTTTTGAATTGTTGCCTTTCCTAAAAATGTTTATCAAAAGGTGCATCTTGTTTTATATTATTTTATACTACACTTTTCATGGCAAAATTTAAGAATCTTGACTGTGATTGCTCCTTCCTAGGGATGAGAAACAGTGACAGCCCAAGCCCATTCAGCTGACTTTGTGCCCAAGGCAAGACTAGAACTCAAGTCTCCTGGTTTCTAACCTGATATCTTAAACCCCTAAACCAAACTGGTTCTTTGCATCCTAATTTACCTTCTGCCTATTCCAGCTCCACATTGTTACCTCTAGAAAAGAGGAAATTAACTACTTGTTCATTTGCTTGCATAGCCTTTCTGTTTCTCTTACTGCAAAGGGAGGGAAATCATTATTCTGATATTTAGCTTCTTTCCATGTTGCCTCTAAGGAAAAGAGAAAACAGGAAATGCATTGCATTCCCTTTGATCAACAACAATGTTGTTAGGATGAAAGGAATTTCTTGTTGGATCTGCAACAAGGTGAACAGATGAGCAAGGAAATATTTGACACTGGCTTCCCCAGCTATCTACCCCTTCTTTGCCCAATCTGCCTTGATTATGTTTTAATAATGGTCTTGTTTAAATTGAACCAATTGTAAGGCATGGAGTTTTGTAAAGGACTGGTATAAGAAGTTGATATTTCAGTCAAAAAGAGATGCATAGAAATAGCCAGGGAATTAAAGAAGGTGGGGAGGGAAACAGTGTAAAAGAGCATACACTACTCGTGTTAAAAATCTGGTGATCTTTCTTCTTTTGTCTCAAAAGCTTTGCAGAAAACAGAACTACCAGCACATCTATTTGTCAAAATTAGCACATATATAAAAACTAATTTATAGACCGATGGGTGAAAAAGAGCATGTATAGAGACCATGGGGCCTTTGGAGATGCTTGAAAATCATTGTCTCACATGGGCTGACACTGCCGGGGGGGGGGGGGGGGCCAGAGGTCCACAGAAGGTCTCTGAAATAGATAGTTGCCTTCAGAAAGGCAGGTGGACTGCAGATTAGCTTCCCTGCCAAGCATTTGCCAATTGAAGGGAGTGGAGTTCCCATTCTTTTTCTTGTATCTTTCACCATAACTTGTACAGGGCCTGACAGCTGTTTAGTGCAATCAGAGCCAAGGGCAGCATCTCAAAACAAAAAATCTAATTGAAGTTAAATTATACAATATTAAATTGAAAGGAAAAGAGGAGGCATAAAACTTTTAGGTTAGTTTTCGATATGGAATGCAGTCCTGCCTGATTAATTAAGAAGTACAGTTACTGAAATCATTGAAAAGTGAGACAAGAAATCTATCTCTCTCTCTTTTTTTTTTTTTTTTTGCAATTTAGTCTTGACCATGGGACAATAAAGTAAACCAAACAGTCTAAATAGTAACTTCAGTCATAAGCAGTGGTACACGGCTGCTTGACATCATGATAACTTAGGGTGCTCTTGCTGTTTCCTCCCCTTGTTTTTCAATCCAGAGTAACATTCACAAATTCCGCTAAGCCCCCCTTGGGGTTTGTCTGATTGTGATTTACTGCATTGTGGGAACCCAGCCACTATAAGTTGCAAACCGTATTTCTTTTCTAAAGGCAATGCACAGATACAACCTCTTAAATTTAACTGAGTAAATTTTAAATACATAGTGCAAGGTATGAAAAAGGCAGCCATCTATTCCTTGGCTTACATTTGCAATGGTGTTAAGGGTGAAAAATGGTCATAAGACATTTTTTCCAGGGCCATTGAACAGTCACTAAATGAATGGTTGTAAGCAGGGGTGGGAGTGAATGGTTGTAAGCAGGGGTGGGATTCAAATTTTTAAATAACTGGTTCTGTGGGCGTGGCTTAGTTGGTGGGTGTGGCTTGGTGGTCATGTTATTGGCTGGGTGTGGCCAATTCAATATCACTCACATCGAGGCACGCATCTCCTCGCCTGGCCTCTCAAGACTATGGGGATGCTGCAACAGTCATAAGTGTGAAAAACAGTCATAAGTCACTTTTTTCAGTGCCATTGTAACTTTGAATGGTCACTCCACACAAGCAAAGTACCAGCAAAGGAGGGGGAAAAAACTCCAGAGAAGTTCCTGAGACAGGAAGTCTAGTCCTGCCAAGAATGTAATAAGGGTTAATGGAGAGGCCGTTTCTGTAAGCAACACCAGAATGTTTCTTTCCTGCCTTTCTTACAGGATTAGGCCAGTAATTTCTTCTAACAACCGGTTCTCTGAACTGCTTAGAATGTTAACAACTGGTTCTAGCGAATAGGTGCGAACTGGTAGTATCCCACCCCTGGTTGTAAGTTGAGGATAACCTGTACAAGAAGTCAGGATGGGGATGAGGCAAGGGAGGAAAGCTGAATCCCTTCCCACACCTACTATTGAATGCTTTCTAAATAGACTCCTGGCAGTTATTATCTGAGCCTCCTCCTGGTGGTGCATATTTTTGGCTTTCAAATTTAGAAGCATTTATGTTGGAAAAGAAAGAATGATCACTTAGCAAGGCCTGCAAGGAAAAGATACTGCACTGATTTTTGACTGCTACAGCATGTACCTTTTAAAGGTGGCACGGGATCAATAAGTCTAGGAACAATCTTTTAAAGTAATCTCTCTCTCTCTCCTTCTCTCCCTCCCTCCCTCCCTCCCTCCCTCCCTATATGTGTGTAAACAATTACTTTAGATCTTGCCGGATAGCCAGGTACCTGGTGATTCCCAGATATGTTTTATTATGTATAATGACAAAATGGTGCTGTTTTTTCTTTACACCAGAACAAGATAAATTAACAAAATGGATCTTAAGAGTCTTTCCACTTGGAGAATGGAAACTAATGCTTTTATCTGTGGGGTACTGGTTCTTGTGTTTTGTTTTATTTTAATGATTGATTTTGATTCTGTTATCATTATTCCAGTGAGTACTATTAATAGCAATAGCAGTTAGACTTCTATACCTCTCTAAACTGTTTACAGAGTCATCATATTGCCTCCAACAATCTGGGTCCTCAGAAGGATGGAAGGCTGAGCCAATCTTGAGCCTAGTGAGATTTGATCTGCCAAATTGCAGGCAGCCAGCAGGCAGCAGAAGGAGCCTGTAATACTGCACTCTACCCACCATGCCACTGTGGCTCATTAAGAACTCATAAAAGTAGGGATCGTTCATCCCTAGTTTGGAGGCATCATAAATGCTTACTGATTATTTTTTTCCTTAAAAAAATAAGTATAATGAAAAAGGATAAAAACATTTATTTTGTGAAGAGCTGCACAGAGTTTCAAAACACAAAACAGAACGTTGTTGCAGATATTTTGGGATTGAGTTACAGCCATTAACATGAACATTTCAGCAACTTGTTGTTCATATGTTCTTCCATATGAACAAGTTGCCCTTGCTTTTCAAGTTTTGTCATTCAGTCCCTCTGATAAAGCAGAAATGGCAATAGAGAAGTAGTTTGTACAGGAACCCTGCCTTTACAGCTAAAATTGCACTAAAAGCTGGCTGGGGAATTCTGGGAGTTGAAGTCCACGTGTCTTGAAGTTGCTAAGTTTATCCTAATCCTAAATTTGCAGAACTGATTGCAGAATCAGCTTCCTCACATTTCATGGCTGAACCCTGGACCAAAGCCCATGGAGATCATATATGCTTAGCAATACTATCTATATAGAACATTGCTTAATGTGAGCGCTAATCTCACTGCATGCCTGCCCCGCACTTCTTCCAGTATTTACTGCCCAGCTGCCCATCCCGTATAATTCATACATTTCAATCATACAATCCATTCATACATATAGTACATATACCCCAGTATACTCATTTTGTCATGTAACACAAGAAAACAGATTTAGTTCCTTTGGGTTTTTAGCAAGGGGACATTGCTCCAAGGATTGGTTGACATTCACAAGTAGAAATGCAGCCATGAAATCTAGCATGCATTCATGTTTTCTAAGTGTACAAGGAGTTTCATATAAATTCTCTTGGCTATTTTTTAGTAATAAACCTTGAAAATAGGCCACTAGTATTCTGCTCTTGTTGCAAATGCAAAATTGAGGCCAAAAACAAATGGATTGACCAACTGGCCAATTAATTCACAGCCCAAGTGACATTTGAAGCAAGTTTTGCTAGTTTCTTTATTAGCTTTAGTCTTTACAATAGTATTCCAAAAATTATCAGATAAATGTTGATGACTTGGAACCAATGTATCTGGCCATTTTTCTTGATTTTACCATTTTTCTCAATATCTAGAAACAGACCAATATTTATTTTAAATATATAAATGGCACATCAGTGAAAAAATTCTGACCCTATCCTCTTCATAAATGAACTACTTTCTAGGCTTTTAATTTATTATTTGAGCCTTCAATTAATTGTAATTTGTTTAAAAAAGTTTCAAGAACATACTTGTTTTTTTAGCTCCTCATGTTACATATTCCCACTTGGATTATTTTTTAAATATCTTAGTCCATACTTGGTAGAGAATTGCTTTATGGGATGTATTATAGCATCTGTGATATTATTAATGTTTCTAGGAAGAAGCATCAAGTTGTGGTTTAATGATATTTTAATTATTAGCTATTAATTAACACAGTACAAAGTTGAGAGCTGGTTTGGTGTAGTGGTGAAAGCCCCAGACTAGAAACCTAGTCACTGTGCGTTCTAGTTCTATTTAGGCTTGAGTGACCTTGAGCCAATCACTCTTTCTCAGCCCAAGGCAAAGGCAAACCACTTCCAAAATCTTGTCAAGAAAACCACAGTGACCTTTCCAGGCAATCATCAGGAGTCAACAAGAATTATATTATAGCAATATGCCTTATTAGAGATATGATTTCTAATTTAAAAATGAGAGTTCTTCCCTTACCCGTCTATGAGACATATATCATAGTTCACAAATTGAGTGCCTCATACCATTAAATGCTGATGAAACATTTTGACTGCAATACGCTATGTGTGTTTTGGAATGTCTTACCAGAAACACATTTGAAACATTAAAGGAAGATCTTTAGAAATGGGGTTAGAAATTAGTAGCCCCAAAATCTGCTTCTGTGGCTAGATAGACTGTATTTAAATGAAGTTAATGAAGGAATGGCAGTCTATTTGTGAAATAAACCTTGTCTGATGCCAAAGTAATAAAATTGGAAATAATGAACATTTTAAAATTGTGGATTGCAATACAGAGAAGGTTTTTACAATGGAAACACAAGTGGCAGTCTAAGAGAATGGCTCAAATAAATGACTGTTTACTGGATATACAAAAGAAGCCAGATGAGTTTTTTTAAAGTAAATGATAAACCAAGATTGGACATGTTTTTAACAGTTTTTAACAGATTTTTAAAAAGAAATTTTTTAAAGCCTTGAAGAAGCCTATGTGATGGCCCAAAGAAGAATTGAAGAGAAATTAAATCATACAATAACATTTGAATGAAAACATTAAAATTCTTGGACATAAAATGCAGGGGGATAAATTTGGTTTATTTGAGCAAGGTTAAAATAAGACATGTTTATATGAAATTCAGGCAATTGTTATTGATTTTTTTGCTGATACCAGCAAAATCAGATCATTAAAAGTTGATGCCTTAAGAATTTGCTTATAGGATAAGGAATGGATTATGAGAAGAAGAGATATCTGTAATCTTATAAAAGGTGAAGAGTTACCAAACTTGTTTATACTTGTGACAAAGATTGGAAGTCACTTCTTTGTACATATATTTTCTTTTTCCTTTTCTTTATTTGCCCTCCTCTCTCTCTCTCTCTCTCTCTCTCTCTCTCTCTCTCTCTCTCTCTCTCTCTGTGTCTCTTCTCTCTCTCTCTCTCTCTCTCTCTCTCTCTCTCTCTCTCTCTCTCTCTCTCTCTCTCTCTCTCTCTCCCTCTCTCTCTCTCTCTCTCTCTCTCTCTCTCTCTCTCTCTCTCTCTCTCTCTCTCTCTCTCTCTCTCTCTCTCTCTCTCTCTCTCTCTCTCTCTCTCTCCCTCCCTCCCTCCCTCCCTCCCTCCCTCCCTCTCTCTCTCTCTTTCTTCATTTTTGTAGTTGATTTCCAGGGCTGGGTATGTACTCTAAAGGAACAGTTCAGTGGTTTAAGGACTGCCACCAAAGCTTTGTTCTCTTCTTATAAATGATGTAGCAAGCAAGCATGATTTGAAAAAGACAGCAGTACTGTGACTCCATCCTCACCCCCTTTGATCAAATAGCACTTTGTTCTCTGGAACACAAGTCGATAAATAAACCAGTAATATTCTGACTACCCCTTCCCAAATGGACTAGGACAGAAGCATCCTTAATACAAGAAGGGTTCAATTCAGGGACACATTGGTCCCCACGGCCACCAGGACTAACCAGTACCCAAATAGACTGGCATAAAAGTAATATATCAAAGACAAAGGTTCCAAGAAGAGCCTGGATATTTACAATCCTGTCTAGTTTGTGTGAAAGTAGTTCTTCTGAAGAAACGATTTGCCTGGAAGACATCAAGATATCTATCATACAAAGCACATGCTACACAACACAGCTGCTTCTCAGAATATACAAAACTGCTATTGATTTGGCCATCTAAATTAACAATACCTACTTGGGTGGAAACAAATAGTTCTCATCATTTGCAGCCTGGATCCCTTTTAATTTGGAATAGCAGTAACTGGACTTGGCACATGCAAAGGGAAGGAGGAATTCCATTTTAAAAACTTAACTTGAACAATCCAGAATTACATTAGAAGGAGCAGCAATGGGCAAAGAAATCTTGTCTCTGAGATTCCGACATACTTTAAAATTCTTCACCCATTTAGTAGCAAATTCCTAAAAGGAATCAAGGAGTATTTAACTAAATGTGCTTACAATGGTCAAAACTGGGGTTTCGAAATGTAGGTGCTTCATAACATGTTCAGCTTTCTATGCCTATAAAAGTTTCTCACAGTTTTTCACTGAATGTGCAAACATCTCTAAGACTCTTGACAATATTTGAAACGGGATTAATTTTTCACACTTATGTTCCCTTCCTAGTTGAGATCAACTGATATTACAGATAGTCCTCAATTGATAGCCTTGATTGAGTCCAAAATTTCTTTTGCTAAGTGAACACTAAGCAAGACAGTTGTTAAGTGAGCTTTGCCCTATTTTCACGACCTGTCTTGCCACAGTTGTTAAGTGAATCCCTGCAGTTGTTAAATTAGTAACATGGTGGTTAAGTGAACCTGCTTTCCCCGCATTGACTTTGTTTGTCAGAATGTCACAAAAGGTGATCACAAGACCTCGGGACACTGCAACCGTCATAAATACAAATCAGTTACCAACTGCTTCTGAATTTTGCTCACACAGCCATTGGAAATTATGCAATGGTCCTGTGAAAAACAGTCGTAAGTCACATTTTTCAGTGCTAAATGAATGTAAGTCGAGGACTACCTGAATAGTAGTAGTGTTCTCCATTTCACAAAGCTTCAACAAAGTCCTCAGCTCACCTCCTCAGCCATCCTCCTGTTTCTATACCTGGAAGTTCACCTGTGGAAAGTGGAAGGACTAAAAGATGTCAGCAGTTTCTATTGTCCTGCTTTGTACTCTCTGGTCCTTCTTCTAAAACAACAAGAAATTACCATGAGATTTGCCCCATCAAAAACAATGTGTTGAGGAGAAGTTCAGTTTTTACCAAGAGAGATGCTTTTGGGCTCACTTGTCATAAGTCAAGAACAGGTAGGTCTTGACTTACGACCACAATTGAGCCAATATTTCAATTGCTGAGACCTTTGTCAAGTGAATATTGTCCCATTTTTACGACCTTTCTTACCGCATTCATAAAGTGAATCATGGCAGTTGTTAATTTGTAACATGGTTGTTAAATGAATCTGGCTTCCCCGTTGGCTTTGCTTGTCAGAAGTCACAAAAGGTGCTCACATGACCCCGGGACATTACAAGCCTCATAAATATGAGCCAATTGCCAAGAGTCCAAATTTTGATCACATGACCATGGGGATGCTGAAATGGTCTTAAATGTGAAAAACAGTCATTGGTCACTTTTTTCACTGCCATTGTATCTTTGAAGGATTATTGTTGTATGTAAAAGACTACCTGTATATGCTATGTAGATAGATTTGTATGGGATTTCACCACTGATATACTTCCATTTTCACCTCTTGAGCTAGTCCTATGTTACTGACTCTGAAATGCTTCTAAGCAATTGTGTTTAACAGAGCAACAGAATATCTGGAGGCAGACAGAGAAATCTACACATAATGCAATACAGTTACAGCAACTGAAGCTTCCTTGCATCAGGGCAAAAGAACTTTGCCAAAGTTTTTTCAAAAAACACACACCTTAAGGAGGGTTTTGAAGGAATTGAAGCATCTTATGAGATGTGATTATGAAAAAAATGAATATGCAGGTGAGACCTAATTGACATAATTACACAGACCTTAGGACCATAATAGGAATACAGCTTTACTTGAAATCATCTCTATGGTAGGCTGCAACAGGCAAAGGGGGAAATTAGCATTTGAAAAAAAAGCATTAGCAATAGGATAGGAAGGATACTACACCACCTCCCGCTGCCAAATCATGTCGTCGTATAATATTTACATGGTGCAAGCAGAATTAGAATATCATATAATTCTAATTTCTCCATATCAAAATGAATCCCTTTAATTTTGTAAAGCATATGTAAATCACATATGTATGTATGTATGTATGTATATATATATATATATATATATATATATATATATATATATATATATATATATATATATATATATATATATATATAAATATAAATATAAATATAAATATAAATATAAATATAAATATAAATAAAGAACTGCAGAAAGTTTAGGAGAGGGATGGAAAAATGAATTAAGCAGAGAATATTTTTTGAAGAGAGTGTGAATGGCTATACATTATTCTTTCCATTAATTTTTATGTACAAAGTACTATTACAGATCAAGCTATCAAGAAGATCAAGTCCTGTTTACCAAAATAAAGTGTTTTTTTCTTCATTCCTATTATTCCTATTTTACAGATATTTGTGGTAGTTAATAGAAAATATATGGTCTGAATGGATTAAATTCTTGATAGAAAGTTCCATTCATTACTGACACTGATGATATTAATTACCACCATGGTTAATTGATTGAGCCTCCTTAAGAAGAAACTTACCTATAATGATAAAATACAACAACAATAAGAGGGGAAGATCTGTTTTGAAGTTCCCAGGATAATTCATCTGAATTGTAGATGACTGATTTACCTGCCTTATTGTTTGATAGTATTATCAACATCATTTCATATACTGTACAGTCATGATCTAGGCAATATTTCAGTGAAGAATTTTAAAATATATTCACCTCATTTGACAGTTATTTTTATTCCCCATCATTTTCTAGAAAATAAAAAAGGACTTTGAGAGAGGAGAAAGAAATGGAACAATTATACAGTAATTCACAAAAGATTTAAGATTACCCACTAACAGAATTCTGCACAAATCTCAATTCAAAATATCCAAACCAAGCATTGGTTGCATGTTTACTTACATTTCATACCTTTTGTCAGTCAAATAACCATCTAAGGAATTCTGAGATTATAATCTATAGAAAATAATGAATGAAAATTCTCACTAGGAAAAATGAAAAGAAACTCAAGTCAAGAGTCCAGTCTACACATATAAATCTACATTGATCTCCAGACGTAGCAAATACCTTTCGTTGAAAATGTGACACTCTTTGAACACCAGAAGCTGACCCAAAGGTTTTTTTTTCCTCTAAGCAGCCACACATTTACCTATGTTCACTGAGTCATTTGCTGACTTAAACATCCTTTTAGGATATTCATTTTAGAGACTCTGACCTTCAGTTCCTCTGCCTTCCACTCGCCAGCACGAGACAGTGACAGCCAGGCAAAGCATGCCTCTTTCCTCGCTGTTGCTCACACAAGCTGCTGCTATGCAGTCCTGTAGCATGATAGTAGGAATTGTGTTAGGGTAGCTTTTGCTGACTGCCACGCTTCTCTAATGCTCATCTCTAGGCTGGCTATTCCTGCCAGAGGAAGGAGGACATCGACTTTTCAGAGCTAGGCTTGCTTTTCCCAGAGCAGTCCAGGACGAAAAGAAAGGGAGAGACTTGGGCATCTTTCTACAAACCAGCCCACCTGCTTTGCCTGCAGGACAACATTCCAGATTCAGTTCTGACTCCTCATTATGTAAGGCAGTCTAGGTCAAGTGTAGGAGAGAGAGAGAGAGAGAGAGTGAGAGAGAGAGAGACTACTGACCTGAACAAGCTCCGGCTTCAGCGTCATGCTTCATGGGAGCATGGAAGTTGGATTATGACCTTTTGCTGCATCTACTTAGGTAATATTTTTAATTGCATGTTTCATAGTATGCAGAGATATTTTTTTTCTTCCCCCTCCCTACAGTCATGCGGTACAATGAAGAGAGGTGGGGGGGGGGAATTATTCAGAGAGAAAAATATGTTCTGCTTTCTTGCTTGGATAGCATATTTTTACTAGGTTTTGGCTTTGAAACAGTCTGCAAATGAATCAATAATATATTTGCTTAGCAAACATCTTCTCTGCCTGTGGGGAGAATTGCTGTTGATTAGATGGATTAAGCAATTAAACAAATCCATTTCCTTCATGGTGTGCTGTGAGTGTGGAGAGATATTCATGGAAAGGGCTATTCACTGTGACTTTTTGCATTGCTTGGGATATATATATATATATATATATATATATATATATATATATATATATA
>BLBF01000011.1:13310615-13381239 GCA_015471245.1 Laticauda colubrina | reverse complement strand
TGTGTACACACACACACACACACACACACACACACACACACACATATATATCCTAAAAGATAATAAAAGGAAACAAAACAAAACTTTACATAACATCAAAGTGGTCAGCAAGTATATGGAGTCTCATTACCAAAACAAAGTAACATCATCAGTATTCTTTCCAAGCTCAGGGAGCACTAAGCTCAGCAACCCTCATTTCAACCCTGAGCTACAAATATTCTCCTTTATTGATGCATATGTATTTATTTTACCAGTAGGTGGAGCTATCCTGTAAAGATAATGGATTCTTTGTTGCTTCCTTTTTAAACCCCCTCCCTTTTTTTTTTCCTTCCCTCCTAAGCTAGCACAGAACAGGAAACTGAAGCAGAAAAGATACTGCAGAGAGGTCCCTTCTTCTCTCCCTTTCTCCCAACTCTACAAATGAAAGTACAGCACTTTTACACACTTGAAAATCTTCCTTTGCAGTGGAGAATAAGAAGAATTAGGTTAGAGATAATTGCATGACAACTATGATTCCTAGATCCCCTTTTTTCTTCTTTTTTTAATGGAATACAATATAAAAATGTTGGTTAGTGACAACATTTTGGCACTAACCGTATGGCAGCCACATCATGTTTTACTGAAGGATTTTCTGTTTTCCTATTAAATATAACCTAGGATTCATGCCCTGGACATAGCCAAAAATGGAATTCATTTGAGAGCTTGTTATCTGATAGAGATGGAAATGAAGTGATTCTTGCATGTTGTTGCAAGCAGAGTTTGCCTTCCTCTGTCATTTGGGTACATTTGGGTACCTTCTGCTCTTCAGTTGCCTATTGTTTGTTGTTGCTCTTGTTTATTTGCTTAACAGACACCAGACTCCAAAGGACTTTGTGTTGTCACAGTCTGCATACTTCTAGCTGTCATATAAGAAAACTTTTTTTTTTTTTTGGCAATCAGCTGGTTCCTTACTGTGAAAGACATGCTGGAGACCTAAGCTGAGATTGAGTATCAAGGCAATGCAGGGATGAACAACTTTTCCCATCCTACACTAAACAAAGTTATGTTTATGAACCTAAAAGTTTTTTTTTATTTTGAGGACTGTTTAGTATTGCCCCTGTCTCTATTTTCTAGTGGGAATAACTACTTAAAGTATAATGCACAATTGAAGATCCTTTGATAATATAAAGAGTGGAGCGCTGTTGGGTCTAAATATTGTACTCACCAAGATCCCAAACTTCAGTATCTGATTTTTTTTTTCTACATGAGGTCAAGTGATCCTTTCAATATTTTTGCTCCATTGGATTTGCTCCAATGGATTTGCTCCATTGCTTCCTGCTAGAGGTCAGTGCATACAACTCAACCCTTTCATTTGTTCTCCCTCTTCCCCAAAGACTTCCATCTTGGCAGGAGGTTTTTGCTTTCCATTGTTAACCTAGAGCAGTGGCCACCAACCAGTGGGCCGGGGACTAGTGGTGGTCTGCGAGAAAATTTTGGTGTCCCTCAGAGAAATGTCATCCCCAAAGCACCTGCCCCAAAACAATTAATCCAGGCTGCGCAGGAACACAAGGCTGCACTGCCCACATGGCCCATGGGAACACAAGGCTGTGTCACTTGCATTGCAAACAACGCATAGTGAGGGGAGGGGACAAAGGGTGTGGGGGGGGGGAACTTGCACCACGTGCCCCACACACCTGGCCTGGCCACCAGGCTACTTCTTTCCACTTCTTTCTTCTTCTGCTTTTGGCTGCACTCAAGGAAAGCAGCAAGTCTTTCTTTCTCTCCCCCAAACTCCTCCAGAAATGAATCTTTGGGACCCTGCAAGGGTCCTGCTCCAAGAGGCTGCACCGGCAAAGACTCATTTCTAGCGGAGTTTGGGGGAGAGAAAGAAAGGCTTCTGCTGCTTCTGCTTCTTTCCTTGCATGAAGCCAAAAGTCTCTCTTTCTCTCTCTCCCCCTGAGAACGGAGCTGGAGACAGTATTCTGCGATCCCAAATAAAGAATGATCGATCGGTAGGAAAACGGGATGGGGAATTTTCCTGAAGACTCTTTGGGGGATTTTCTCAGGGCCTCTGGTCCTTGGGATTTTAAATCATGAGTTTGGTGGTCCCTGAGGTCCAAAGGGTTGGCGACCCCTGACCTAGAACACATCAAGTGCTCTTAATCTCTTACTTCTAAATGATACGACTTTTATCTGGAAATCTCAAGTTCCAGGTATGCCTACTGTTACCTCATCTAGAAAACATATGCAGAATATTTATGAAGATTAGGGTTATTTTTCTCAGATCTTGCCATCACATAGGAAGAAAAATGAAAGGCTTAAAACAAAGCCCTAGCACAAGCTACATTTTTGTCTTTTTACCTGGATTAAACACTGTAGTTACCTTTTTTGCTCTCTAACCATTGCTCTCTAGCCATTGTGTTGCCTATAGAATTGTTTATGATTCCCAATAAAGAGAAGGATAATGATATTCATGGCAACTGACATCCATGTGCTGGAACTTCTTTTCCCACTTTGTCTTGCTTGCCTTGTGAATATGCTTGCTCTATGGTGAATTCACCACATCATGCTAAATGCTCGTAGGAACATTGACGACAAAGAAACACGTTGAACATTATGACATAGTACGTTTCCACTGCCAAATTCCTGGAAAATATTTGAAATCCATTGTGCAGGAGCTTCAGTTTTGTAAAGACCAGTCTTTGGAATATTGAGAATAAGCAAGAACTACTGTGAGCTTAATAGGAAACATTAAAAACAATAGTTCAGTCAAGGCCCTGTTCTTTAAGGTTTGAATAGATTATCTTTGAGACCCAGTTTGCTGTAATGGTTAATGGTGTTTTGGCAGCTGAGATACATTTTGCAACTCTCCTGATGGTGTTAGCATTCTGTCCTGATAGCAAAAGACAATTAAGATTGTCCTCAAGGTAGTAGAAGGGACTTCTTTCGCAGATAACAGTACTAGATCGTAAGTTACTGTAAAAGGGACATTGAAGTAGTGAACTTGTCCTTGTGCTCTAAAAGAATCTGTGACCTTGGCCATGGACTCTTTCCATACCTCTTAAAATACAGTAGTTTTTGGCATAATAGAAATATATTGAGAAATATATGCAAATAATACAGTAAGGTTTGGATTTGAGATTAAGTCAATTTTAGCTAAGAGAAAAGCAACTTGGCTGGCCAAGGAGGACAGTCATGTGAGAACAAAGCAATGTGGCCTCATGGTGAATAAGTATCTACACCACAGGAAAAGGCCACTTTCTCTAATGCTGAAGTCCAGCTTTGTGGCTCACACTAGGATATCTGATCCTGAAGTACAACTTGATATGTCATATCTGACTTTGTTATAAATTCCCATGTGAAAGTTTTTTGGCATGGGGTTAGGATCTTTGGGAGAGAAAATGCAATATTCTAAATCAGAAAATTCAACCCTTGATCCATGAGTGGTATATCCTTTTCTTATTTAAGTTTTAAGCTAGAGAGCTAGAGCTTCTTATCTGCTGTCATACTAGAAGTACTGTAATTTTACCATTCTGTGGAGGGAACGGGGCAATTTCAGCATATTTTGTGATTTTGTACATTACTAACCACCAAATAGTATATAATCAGTTTCATCATTATTGGCTGTCTGAACCTGATGAATCCCAATAAGAACAAAGCACATTGTGTAGTGCCTTTTAATGTTCAGTAACGTGTAAAAATTTTCAATCTAGTCTTTATAAATGATGTCATAAACATGTACCTTTACTTTCTAAGTTACTTCTCACATAAAAATTGTTGTCTTTTAAAAATCATTTCAAAACAGACTTAGAAAAATATAAGCTGTCCATTCTACACTTTAACCAATCTCAACATGCATTTTGTGGGAGAAAGAGCTTCTTCAAATCCTGTGGACATTGAAGTACTTTTTCTATAGTTCAATTTTTGAAGCCTCTAGAATCCATAGCTACAATTCTGGTTGATAATAATCCAGTTATTGACCAGCTGGACTTCATCCCATTCTTCCTTTTCAGAAAAGTCCTATCTCTACAGGGTGTCTCTAGACATTTCATTAAGTAATTATACTGAATAATCACAAGTTTTTTTTCCCCTCTTGGTCTCTGAAAGTTTGTGTGGTTATCAATTTCCTTACCTCTTGTTTCAACACCACCACAAAGTTAACCAAAGCAAATACTGAGTTTTGCCTCCAAATCTCTACTAATGTGAGGATTTTTCTTTCCGAGGATTCTTCTCTCTTATCTTCCTACCATCTCTGAATGCACCTTGAGGAGGTAAAGCATTCAAGCAATGAGCTTCTAAGCAAACATGAAGTTCTTCTTGGAATATTCATGTAGAGTGAAAGAATGGCACTGCAATTTTATTCAAGATCATTCCCAACTCTGGAAGACATAGGATTGTGTCAAAATATTTGCAGCTTGATTGAACCTTTCTTTCTCTTTTGTTACAGGGGTCAATTAATGTATTGAAATACTGTCTTTACTTTCATATGGAAAAGTAGTTCAGGTAGTCCTCAACGTACAATCACAATTGAGCCCAACATTTATGGTGTTAAGTGGGATATTTGTTAAATGAGTTCTGCCCCATTTTACAACCTTTCTTACAAGAGTTGTTAAGTGAATCATTGCAGTTGTTAAGTAACATCCAGTGAGGCTGGCTTACCTATTGACTTTGCTTAACAGAAAGTTGTGAGAAAGTCATAGAAGATGATTTCATGATCTCAGGACATTGCAACCGTCTTAAATATGAGTCAGTTCCCAAGCATCTGATTTTTGATCACGTGATGATGGGATGCTGCAATGGTCATGTGAAAAATGGTCATAAGTCACTTTTTTCAGTTATGTTATAACTTTGAAGAGTCCTTAAATGAACTGTTGTAAGTCAAGGACTAGCTGTATAAGTCAAGTTTTATTTTAAACACTGCCTTGATGCATTACAACAGGGGTCTTCAAATTTGACAGCTTTAAGACTTGTGGACTTCAACTCCCAGAATTCCTCCTCCAGTCATATTAGCTCAGGGATTCTGGGAGTTGAAGTCCACAAGTCTTAAACTTACCAAGTTTGAAGACCCTTACAAAGCATTGCTTCTGCTGTTTCTTCTCCTGCATAATAAATAATTCAGCCTTTTCTTTAGAGTATTTTGGCTTTTATCCATTTTCAACCACTTCAGACTATGCTGGTAGTTTCTTGGCAACACAGATTTGTGTGAACTGAATTGTATCAAATGTTGATGAACTTATCCTAGCTTTTTGTGTCTCACAAGGTTAAAAACCAAGAGGATGATTGTCATCTGGTTAATGTAAAGCTGCCTGTAGTTATTCTTTGGCCATTAATTTTAATGAATGGAAAAAGTTATGTTTATGAAAAACTCAGCTAAGCCCTGTGTTTCCAAAAATTCAAAACACATAGATTTTCCCAAAATGCCTTCTCCAGATTTCTTCAATAGCTTTTCATTAACGGAAGCTAGAAGGGGGGGGAGGTGTTAACAAAATACAGTTTCTTTTTCTATATGTAGTAATTAATAGACACCTATCTTGGATTAGTCTTCTAAGTAAATAGTTTCAAAATGTACTCTTGTTGTTCCATTTTCCAGGATTAAAGATGCTATAGGTCCTGGTACTGCTTATTTTAGCAAAACAAGCATGTGTTTGATCTGAATTGATTTGCATCCACATAAATGGTTTTTGGATTGCAACCTCAGCCCTGATTTATGCTTATCTGGAAATTAACACCACTAAACACTGTAAGCTTTCTGAATATTTATGATTGAAAGACAAGTCGGTGTAATGGTTAAGGCACCAGGCTAGGAACTGGGAGACTGATGAGATCTATCTTAGGCACAAGACCAGGTGGGTGACCTTGAACTATTAACCTTCTCCTAGCCCTAAGAAGGAGGCAATGGCAAGCCATTTCCAAAAATTTCCTTCAAAAACCTGCAAGGCATAGTCCAAGCAGTCATTAAGAGTCAAAATTGATTCCAAGACACAAAACAAGCATTTCTAAACTCTAAGATTTCCAATCAAATATACATTAAATTTGTAAAAGCAAATCTAATAATTCTAGTGCTACCAAACCAGAAAGGGTAATTCTCCATTTCCCTTAAGGTCCTTGTGCACTTTTTTCTAAACCTGCAAAGGGACCAACAAGAGGAGAAAAATAAAGAATATCTTAACATGAGCAGGCTTCCATTCATGTACTATTCCATCAGACCTCTCACTCTACACACATATAAACACACAAACCATTTCCACATCATTTGCAGCAGTAAGAATTCCCTTTGTAATCAAGGAAGAAAGGGAAAAGGCATTGGCACATTCAGATTACAAATGGTAACTCAAGAGTTTCACATAAATAATGCAGTAGGTGAATTTGTTCTAGCATCTCCTTGAATGTATTTAAAAATGCATGGTAGCAGTGAATTCCAAGTCTTCCATCTGCATTCTTGTATATTTTTAACACTTGATAATAGTCAACCTACTGTTTAATGACATTTGCCTCTTGGAATTTTTATTTACTTTTTCCACAGTCCAGCTTGGTCTCATCAACCTATATGTGCACATTTTATTTTGAAAGCAGTGCTGAAACAACCATACAAAGGAAGATGCTGTGAGTATCTTCCTCTTTCTGTACTGAATCTATGACAGCAAATTATGATGATGATATCTATGCAATCAAGTCCGAATCGCCAAGATGATATCCATGCAATCAAGTCCAATCTATCCACATCTTTCAATCTTGCACTATTTGAATTTTTCTATGCTCTGGATGGAGTCAGCTTTGATGGTGTCTATCCTCTGTATTCTTCGAATAGGTTTCATTTTACTGCTAACTTTTCCAAGCATAATTGCTTTCTCCAGTGAATCCTCCTGCACAACATGGCCAAAATGAGGGCAGCAAATAGATGTTAAGAAATGATACCAATGTCATGGATCCATAGGGACTCCATTTAATTAAAAAAAAAAAAAAAGAAAGCTACAGTCTAGGCTGACATTTATATAGAGCTATAAGATCACTCATAATTGTCACTGAAATCATATTAGTAAATTT
Organism: Laticauda colubrina; assembly: GCA_015471245.1. Lineage (NCBI taxonomy): Eukaryota > Metazoa > Chordata > Lepidosauria > Squamata > Elapidae > Laticauda > Laticauda colubrina. The sequence continues at coordinate 13,374,216 of BLBF01000011.1, read as the reverse complement.
ATCTAATTTTCAGAATTTTGCTTTTCCTTCCTGAATTTAGCATTCAGCTGTTTACTGTTTTATTTCATTTTATTTCCTATTAAATCTATTTCCACTTATCTCACAATCCAAGGTGACTCTGAGAGGCTTATTATTCTATTCCTATTCTCTTTTGGAAGTTTAAATAAAAATAACATAGAAAGAAATGAAATAGTAGTTAGCAAAACACAATCCTTATACCGGTAGTTCTTGAGATATGACCATAATGGAGCCTGTCTATTATGGCCCACTTGTCGCATGTTAGGTGAAATATGTCACCTAATGGCCTCCCCCATCTCTGCCCTCCCAATGAATGTTAAACTGATGTGCCTGACATCACCAAACAAGTGTGGGGTGCCTTCTAGATGGGGGAGGCCATGGAAGGCCTAGCACAGGACCAGGCCTGCCTGCCCTGGCCCTCTCAAGGCCTCCCTCACTCTTGAGATTCCACATGCTCCACTTCCTGCACCTTGGGTCCCAGCAGGCCTTTCCCTGCTCCCACCAGGTCCTCCCAACCCTTAGGACTGATTACAACAGGCCAAACACCCTTCTCCTCACTTAGCTTTTGAAGAACTACAAGGCCTCCTTTGTATAATCGCATGATATGGTTCTGAAAGCAGCACCGTTTTGTCCCAGCCGGAACAAAATCTCAATTGTGGCAACATTTGGGCCACCACTGCCTGTCCCAGGGACCAACTACTTTGTTCTGCTCCCTTAACAAACTGCACAGAAGTTTTCTGCAGCACCGAGAAACTTCTGCAACACGGGGCATAACTTGGCAGCAAAACTAAGCAGTTTGTCTGATGGTCGCCATCTTGCCCCCATCCACAAATGGGTGGGACAAAATGGCAGCCTCTGTTTGGGTTGTTGCCACATGGCCCAGGGATAAACAGCTTCATTTTGCTGCCTTATAAAACTCTGCAAAAGTTTTCTGCAGCATTCAGAAACTTCTGCAGCACTGTACTGTCCTCTCTTAAGCCAGCAAAATAAAACAATTTTTCTGGCAGCTGCCATTTTGTCCACAAACGGGTGAGACAAAATGGTGTCCACATTTTATTTACTGCCGCTTGGCATGGGGACACATGGCCTACCCTCCTTCAACAACATGAGATCTGGAGAACTTCTGAAGGTAAGTGTGATGGCTGTGTGGCGAAGAGGTCCAAGGGTTTTGGTGGTGTGTGAGGGGGGAAAGAGATGGGGAACTGTGTAGTGACCCTGTGGTGGTGGGTCATAAGGGTGAGCAACTGCAGGCCCACTGCATCTGTTATCTTTTTTTAATGGGATCATATATAGCTTTTGGAGGGTCAGTCATAGTGTCAAACATTTGTTAAATGGCCTGTCGTATCTTTAAGGTTTACCTGTATGTCAAACTGGACATGAATAATTTACTGGTTAATCTCATATTCATTTCAGCAATTTAAAAGCCACTCAATTCCAAATAGGTTCTAAGCGGTGTACAGATAATACCAAAGTAAAACAGAAAGAATAAAATAAAAACATTATGAAAGCATGATCTCATAATCCAGTAGTATAATTAATTTTGAAATGTGTTAGGATATTTTCTTACAGTTTCTGTCTTGCATCTAACTAGGACAATACACAGTATTTGTCAGTGTAACAATAGAATTTTTTTTCCCTCATATGTAGGATATGATAGTTTGTCTCTGAATAGGTCAAGACAAAAAGTTTGAATTTGAACACCAGAATTCTGAGATAATGAAGATTTTAATCATATATAGTACTTTTGCAGTGAGTAGTTTTTAAAATGTTGTTTCCCCAATGAAATTATTGAATTTGGATTTTGAAAAGTAATTAGTATGTTCCCAATCTTTTCTGGGATAACAAAAAAGAGACTGATAATATTTGTTCCCATTATTTGTTTTCCTCCCAAGTTCTCTTGCAATAGCGTGCTTTAATCTTCTTTGAGTTTCAAAAATAGTTTAGAACTGAGTGCACTAGTGGCTACAATGGAATCCAGTTCTCATCTCCATCATCTTCTGACATTTTAATAAACACACAAGCAAATTTACTTTGCAATAGTAGCTCAGACTCTAGAGCAGAAATTATAGAAACTGCTAGATATGGGACTGACACAGATACATACTGCTAACTTGAATTTGTACCTTTTTGCTTCTTAGGCGTGGTTAACCCCAGGGCCAGGCAAATGATAGTATAAAGGCCTTAAAGACATTTCACTTTGGTTGAAATTAAAGTGTGCTGTACTTTAATATATATTTATTTTTACTTGTCAGTATGTCAACAAGTATTGAAAATATTTGAGGTAGGCCTCTGGTAGTTTTGCTAGTATTTGCTAGTATAAGGTTGACTCAGCCTTCCACCTTTCCGAGATGGCTAAAATGAGGACCCAGATTGTTGGGAGCAATGTGTCGACTCTGTAAACTGCTTAAGCCCCTATCACACTGCAGCAACGGATGGAAAGAGGATGTAAAACGGAGAAAAACACTTACCATCCGTCGGTTAACGCGATGCTTCTGTTCTGTACTCACTGCCTCCGTTTTGCTTCCTCTCTATCTGTCCAGCATCCATCTATTGACATTTCATCCACTCAAAAGGTTTTGAGCTGCTCAAAACTTTTGAGCAGAAAATGTATCAAACGCGTCCGTTCTGCATCCGCTAGGCATACGGGGGACATCCGTTCTGCATCCGTTGTCATCCATTACGCATCCGCTATATCCACTAGGCATCTGCTGCGCATCCGCGCAACTCGAATCCACTCCAGCAGTAAACGGACGCAGGGAGGAAGCGAAACGGACGCGGAACGGACGCGCAGCGTTAGTAGCATGGACGGAGAAAGGATGAAAGCGGATGCAGCATGCAAAGAAAGCATTTAAAATGGAAAAAACGTTCGCAGAGGGGACCTATTTCGGATATTAAGGATGTCTAGAGGATGAAAAAGGATGCTTCCGTTCCGCATCCGCTTTCCATCCACCCTACATCCTCCCCCCATCCGTTCCTTTCCATGTTGTCCGCTCTGTTTATGCAAATTTTTGCCCCTTTTGAGAGCGGATAACAACGGATGGAACATTTTTCTCGTCCGCTGTGTCCTTTTTACAAACATTTTACATCCGTTGGGCAGTGTGACAGGGCCTTTAGAGAGAGTTATAAAGCACAGTGAAGCTGTATAAGTCTAAGGGCTATTTTTATAAATATTCCATATAAAATCATATTAAAGTAATTCATGATCTGTATGTATAGAACTTACATACACAATTAGCTGTTACAAAGCTACATTTTCAAATTTGACAGGTTGATTGTGAAACTGTGCAGTGTATTGGATTACGGTACAATTATTTTAAGTTCCTTCAATCATAATATGGCTTATATGCTCAATTAGTCTCTGCCCTTTCTCCTTCATCCTGACAAAAGTCTAGCCCCTTACTTGCTATTTCTCTGAAGTTTCTAAGCCTTTTAGTGTTATTAGAGGCCAATTTAGTTTAATAACTTACTCTTTGACCCATTTCAGGCTTTTGCTTAACTACTAATCCACCTTTACACCATTTTGCTTTTTAAAGTAAATGTTTTCACACAGAGGAAAAACACTACTAAAGGACTTACTGTGTTAACACTAGTAGTGACTATTTTCTGCGATAATAAAAACCTAATTCAGAGTAAGCTTCCTTTTTTTCCCTAGGGAAGCAGACTCTCCAATTTGGTCCTTTAATCTCATTTGCCTAGCAGATGTAGGGCACATTTTTAATTCAATTCTTTTAACTGATTGGCTCATTGGAAAATTGAAGATGTCCAAATATTCAGAGCATTTCAATGTAAAACTGCTTCTGCAGTTCTGTCTGAAGCAAGCCCAGCTTTGCTTGGCAGCCAAGAGCTAATTTTATTGCTACTGCAGAAACAAGGAATATTCTGGTTTTCATCTATTAACAAAAATGCATGAAAGGTGTATCACCTGTTCACTGCTTGGATTGAATTGTGTTGATAATCACAATCGAGTATGTTGATTATTCATTAAAAAAGGTGACTTCAACAAGCATCAAAATTCCACTGTCTGTTCACTGTTGGCAACAGTGAATGGAAGAAGGAAGCGTTTTGGGTTAGAATGATTGAAGTGCATGTTTTTCTTGCTGCCCATCTTTTTCAGGGATGGGATTCTACAGGTTTGCACCTATTCACTAGAACCGGTTTGGAGAACCGGTTGTTAGAAGAAATTACTGGCCTAATCCTGTAAGAAAGGCAGGAAGGAAACATTCTGGTGTTGCTTACAGAAACTGCCTCTCCGTTAATCCTTATTACATTCTTGGCAGGACTACACTTCCTGCCAGGGGAGGAGATGTGTGCCTCAATGTGAGTGATCTTGAGTTGGCCACACCTAGCCAGTCACAAGCCATGCCCACCAACTAAGTCATACCCACAGAACCGGTTGTTAAAAAATTTGAATCCACCCCTGATCTTTTTGCTCCTTTTTCTTATTTTATTAGTTTTTCTTTGTTTTTACTTCGTAAACACTCAAATTCTCTGTGAGTTGGACAGTATACAAATTTAATAAGATTTAAAAGTTGGACTTTCAAATAACTACTATATACTATAGGATAGAAAGCTTTACTTTACATAGCATTGTACAGAAATTATTATATTACAGACTTTGATTTGGGGGACTTATAAACTCCCTCCCCTTTTTATTTTAAATTCACCTTTCCTAAAAATGCATTCTGCTTAATTAGTTAAAAAAATAACTACAATTATATCCAACAATCTTTATTATAGTCCTAAGGCCAGAAGTGGAATTTAAAGTGGGTATCTGCTGTTTCTACTGTTGCTATTGAGTACAGGTAGTTCTCAACTTATGACCACAGTTGAGCCCAAAATGTATGTTGTTAAGTGAAATATTTGTTGTGAGTTTTGCCCCATTATACGACATTTCTTGCTACCATCATTAAGTGAATCATGGCAGTTCATAAGTTAGTAACAGGGTTGTTAAGTGAATTTGACTTCCCCATTGACTTTGCTTGTCAGAAGGAATCACATCACCTTGGGACACAGTAACTGTCATAAATGAACCACTTGCCAAGCATCTGAATTTTAATCACATGAGCATGAAGATGCTGCAAAGGTCGTAACTCTGAAAAACAGTCATAAGTCTAACTGAACTGTTATAATTCGAGGACTACCTGTGTTTGGTTCCCAAGATCTAAGTGAGGTCAGCAAGAAGTCCACATGCACTTCGTGATTTAGAATGTTCTCAAAATTTACATTCTATAATACAATGTCATTATTATATTTTCATTTAAATTTTCAGCTTCTAAGTAAGTTCCTAAATGAGATAAATAACTTGAAGATTTTTAACACAAAACATTTAATTCACAGTAACTTCACTGGAACTTCAAGAAAAATACAATGTGTTTCTTCCTTATAAAACCCACCACTGCTAGACTTATTCAACTGATATCAACTTGATGCTTAAGTGAGTATAGAGCTAAGTTCCTTCCTTCCTTCCTTCCTTCCATCCATCCTTCCTTCCTTCCTTCTGAAACCTGATATTTTAAAAACATGTCATCAACCATAAGATGTGACAGAAAGCTCATTTTCCTATTTTCAGGGGTTAACTATAGGATGTTAGAAACCAATTCAGTACTATTTATACAAAGGTATTAAAAAGATACTGAAGCAGTCTTTGGGTATGTAATAAATAAGTGTTCTACATATCATTTTCATTCATCAACTATAATTAAGTTCCAAAATAATAAGATAAATTACACCAATCATTTTTTTTCTGTGCTGAGAAAATGTAAACTATATTCTCGTGCCTTATGTGTGTGCATGCCCCCTGGATTCATTGTTATCTCCTGGCCTACACAAGTCCCTGCAGTTTTCTTGGCAAGATTTCTGAAGTTCTTTGTCTTTGCCTCCTTCCTAGGGATGAGACAGAGGGACTTTTGTTTGCCTAAGGCATAACTATAACTCACAATTTCCCAGTTTCTACTTTGGTGCCTTAAGCACATCAAACTGGCTCGTATTTTGTGTACTATCAATCTAAAAATCCAGATGAAGACTAGGTAGCAACAAAATGTTTCTATCTTTCTTTTTTGCCGTCAAGAGGCCATCAAGATTTTTGCAGCACAAATAGATACAACAAAACAAAAAAATAAAAAAAATACCTCTAATAATTGACACAACTGTGTGAAGTAGCAAAGAAGTCAACCTCTATCCACATAGTCTTGTTTTTTGGATTGGTCATTAAAAAGTGTGACAGATGAAATAATATAAGTGGTTTATCGGTATCTGATTTCATTGTTTTCCTTTTTCCTTCTTATTCTGCTTTCCTTCTTCAACTATCTATGATTTCAAGAAAAATCTGTTGGTCTCAAAATTAACCCTTCTGGGGTCTGGGCATCTATGAGGTGGATCAATAACATCAAATAGTTAAGTCTTACCCCTTTTTAAGTATGTTAAAGTCCTTTTTAACATTTGTATCTTCAATTGCTCTGACCATTGCATTGTGCCTGCCAGTTTGGCATGGCTGAGCTACCCACCCACCCACCCTCCTGGAGACCCTGTGTTTGTACTGTATGTCAAATAGGCTCTTTCTTTGCCTTTTGCCATATTGTGACTTAACTATTGGTTGCAAGCACAAACTGGATAATAACTTTTGGACCAGAAAGAGCACAAATTTACACGTGCATGGTTTGCATTTTCATACTACTTATCTTGATTGTTTTCAGGGAAGAAATTTTACACAACCTGGGTTAGGCCAAGGTTTAGTATTGGCTATCTCTATTTTCAGAAGGAAGTCCCAAGTGGGCAGAGCAAGTTCTAGCAGAAGATTTGAGCCCTCTGGAAAGCTCTCCTGAAAGACTAGCAGTAGCTTTTCTAGGAAGCCTGGATCAGCAAGGGAATCCCCAGGTTAAGGAGTGACCCTGGGGAGTCAAACGGGAAAGCCTTGATGCAGATCTGCTGCCTTGCTCTATCTGTAATCATGAAGATAAGTCCAGAGTTTCTACAAGGAAAATCTGTGTTTGTTATCAATATATGTTGCACCACAATCCATGAGCATGCAGTAAGAAGAAATTAACTATTTCCCAAAAGAATTCTTCACTCATTTATTAAAGACTAGATGAGTTGATACTGATGGGTTTGTTATGTAGGTCCAGAGGCAAACAGTATAATTCAGGGAAGGGTCACTTTTCAAACCTGTCAATCATTGGAACCCAAGGGGAGAAGATGAAGCCCTAAGGGTAGTAAAATATTCATCTGAAGCATCAGAGGCAGGAGATATAACTTCATGAAGATGGAGAACTAGGCTTTTAGAAGGCAAGGCATGGGAAAGCAAAGGTCTTTAGCAAACTTGAGAAGTTGCTCAGATTAGGGAGGAAGTCTTGAGGCATATAAAACACAAATATAAGCAATCCCTAAGGTTTGACCTGACTGATTTAATGAGCTGCAATTTGTCTATCTGTCTCAGCCAAAGCAATTTCTTTTGCTCAAGAAATAACCTAGTCAGCCTTGAATTTAGGCTAGACTGTTAGAATCCCTTAATACTTATATAGTGTATAGTTTGGGACTTTTGATTGTATGCAGATTTGAATGGAATCAAACAAGTAGGACCAGGACTTCCATGTGTACTGATAGAAGAGAATATTTGTAGCTCAGGGTTGAAATGTGAGGTCCTTGGTTCTTTGTAAGTTTGGATGTTTTCTGAGTTTGGATGTTCTTGCAGACATTTCATTACCCAACTGGATAAAACCATCAGTGCTAGCAAGGAAATAGGGATTTGCTCTCATTTTATAAAGTGGTAGCTCCATATGTGTATATTAGTTAAATGGAAAAGTAGCTAATTGGAAAAGTAGAAATAATATCTTAAAAATAGTGATGTGCAGAGATTTATCTCAGCTACATGTTAAAAGCATTGATATGATGGAATTCTTCCTAATGTGGGAGATTTCATAACTGTCCCTAATTTGAAAATGAACATCTATATTCTATTGAACTTGTACTTCTTTACCCAAGTCCCCAGATACAAAAATAGCATTGATAATGGAGCAAGGCTGATTAATATGATCTAATATTGTAACACTAATTGGCAATTTCTCTTGAGAGTCAGAAGGATATTTGTTGATTTGTTTGAACTGAAGTTGCATTCCAAAAAACTTGTTTTGCATCTTCTCTTTTGTTTAAAATTTAGCATCAAGATTAACATTTAAGATCTTTCCCTTAACCTATGGTATGATGGAAATCCTTCCTTAAACTAAGCTATTTTTCTGGAATTCTTTGCCACAAGTAACTATGATCTCTTTTAAATGATTGATAAATCTTTGATTGGGAGCTACTTTGCCAAAATTGGTTGATAGATGGGTGGCTACATAAATATTTTAAATAAATAAAATAAAATAAATGAATAGTAGATTTGAATTAGAGTTTGGCAGTTAGAAAGCAGCAAGAATTAAAGCAAAGCCTGTCAAAACAAATGTCGTACCTACACTTCCCTTTTAGAAATATGCACTGTCATTGTTACATTCAAAGTACTGGTTCATCTAATATTCTTAATTCATTCTTTGTTCCTAATCCTATCTTTTCCTTCCTTTTTCTTTTCCTTTTCTTTCTTTCTTTCTTTCTTTCTTTCTTTCTTTCTTTCTTTCTTTCTTTCTTTCTTTCTTTCTTTCTCTTTCTTTCTAAAAGTCTATGCATAGACAGACATATTAGTAAGTGCTGGATAAAAATGGAGAAATATCCTCTCCCAATATACAAGAAGGGTTAGTAAAAGAGCCTGACATAAAGCAATCTCTCTGTTTCCCTCTCTCTCTCCCCCTCCTTTTCTCTTTTCTCCTTTCCCCCTTTTATCTCTCTCAGTTTAATGGAAGGTGAATTGTACCTAACATTCTGATAGATCCAAAGTAAATGAAGTTCCTGTTTTGCTTTGTGAATGTAAAAAGCAGTGTTGCTACCTTATTATTTTTTTTCAAGCACAGCCACTTTTCACTGCAGTCATTTAGTGCAGGAGGAGTACTGCAGAAAAATACAGCAGCAACCGTCAGACCTACCCTGGTAAATTCAACAATATTATTGGCATTATATGAACATATGCACTGATCATATAATATTAAAAACATCTATAAATGATAGTATAGTGTAATTCATTGTGTTTGTCTATTTCTATTTTCTAAATTACTGTTTATTAGAAAATGTATGACTGCAACAAATGTTGGTTGGGGCAACATCTAGCTGTAGATTTTGAACTAAGAATATTTAGCAACAAAATGATAATAAATCTGATGCATAAAGTTCATTTTCCTGCTATCTGTTGTCTCCAGCACAATATACATAAAATGCTATGCTATGTGTTGTCTCCAGATTTAATATATATATAAATATAAAGACTAAGACTCCATCAAGCAAACATTATGCTATTTTAGAAAATTAAGCATATTTTGAACTTAAATAGTAAATATAGTCTTGGCTTTGAAAACAATGCTAGTGCACATCAGGCAGAATATAACTGTTAAATTTACTTGGAATAAGAATGACGTATTACAAATCTACCCCTATTTTCATGTATTCAATCTTTGCCTATAAATTGAATTTGACTGAGATGGGAAAGGCCAATTTAACCTAATCTCATCCAGCAATATATTATTGGAAAGATATTTCCTCCGGTAATAAGATGCAGTTATTTTTGTGCCTTCTTTCCAATATAGTTGGAAAATCAATTGGAAGGCCTGTATGGTTTATTTGTACATTAAACCATAAGTTATTTAGTCTGTTGGAGAACTGACAGTGCAATTTTCTGTCTCAGATGACTGGGAAAGCACTGAAAGAGTGCCAACTCTGGATTTTTAAAAATCTTTCAGTGAAAAGTAGGAAACTCAGAGAAGTAATGACATACTATAATTTAAAAAAAAATCTCCAGAATTTTGAACAAGCGAACTACTATCCACAGAGCAAGAATTACAGCTATTGTGCTATGAGAGATTTATGAAAAAGAAACCTTTAAAACAGTGTCCCCGACCTTAATGGCACCAGGGACCACTTTTGTAAGAAAATATGTCTTCCTTGATTCTTTCTCCTTTCTCAACTTATATGCTAACCATCTACCTGGTTTATTTGCATCTTCAAAGTACTTCTGTTTAACACCTATAATTTTCTGTGCTAGTTCTTCTTTTTCCATTAGACCTATTTTATGTTTAGTTATATCCATTTTTAAATTGATGTCCTTTTTCTGTGGCATTTTCTGTAGCTCTTTTTCAAGTCCTTTATACTCATCCTCTAATGCCTTAAGCCCATGTCACACTGCACCAACGGATGCAAAGAGGATGTAAAATGGACAAAAAAGCTTGCCATCCATTGGAAAACGCGATGCATCCGTTGTGTACTCACTGCGTACATCTTTCATACGCTCTATCCGTCAAACATCCGTCTACTGCTATTTCATCCGCTCAAAAAGTTTTGAGCTGCACAAAACTTTTTGAGCGGATGAACTTTCCGCCGCTTACGATCTACATCCGTGACACATATGGGCAACAAACGTTCTACGTCCGTTGTCATCCGTTACACGTCCGATGTATCCTCTCGGCATCCTCTGGGCATCCGCGCAACTCACATCCGCTGAAACTGAAAGCGGAAAGAGGGAGGAAGCGAAAGGTACGTGGAACGTCCACACAGCATTAGTAGCACGGACATAGAAAGGATGAAAGCGGATGCAGCTCGGATATAAAGCATTAGAACGGACAAAACGTTCGTATATGGGACATATCTCGGATAGTTAGGATGTCTGGAGGATGCCTAGAGTATGTGGAAGGACACCTAGCGGAAAACCGATATTTCCTATAAAAAGGGGGAGGAAATCACCTGGATCTCACTATCAGTCGAGCAGCCCTGGTGTGCAGACCTCTTGCTCTTCCATATCATCCATTGATGTACACCATGGATCATCACACACTCCTTTTGGTAGCCGCCATCATTCAACACCAGAACCAAGCCCTCTTCAGACTGTTTCACCTTTTCTACGCAAGGAGAAGAAGACGTCCAAAAGCTGTCTGGGTCCGAATATGGATCGGGAGAAGAGTGGAGTTTGGACTCTATGACAAGCTGATGGTGGAGCTGAGGAATGAAGACACTCGTGCATTCCAGAACTTCATGAGGATGCCACCAGCTATGTTTGATGAAGTTGTGGAGCGTCTGTGACCCAGGTTGACCAAGCCAAGCACCAACTTCCATCCCAGCCTGGACCCTGGACTGAAGGTGGCACTGACTCTGCGCCACCTGGCCTCTGGAACCACATACAGAAACATGCAGTATGCCTGGAGGGTGCCACACAACACCATCAGCATTGTGGTCAGAGAAGTGGTGCAGGCCATCATCGAAGAATACGTGGAGGAGCTCCTCCAGTGTCCCACCACTGGAGAAGGCTGGAAAAAAGTTGCAGAGCAGTGGTATCAGAAGTGGAACTTTCCCCACACCGTTGGAGCCATAGATGGGAAGCACGTGGCCTGCAAAGCTCCACCCAAGTCAGGGTCCACTTATTTCAACTACAAGGGCTTCTTCAGCATCATCCTCTTTGCCATGGTTGATGCTGACTACAAGTTCATGTACATCAATGCTTCAGGCAACGGGTCAGCTTAGATGCCCAGATATACAACGCAGTGACCTCAAGGAGGGGCTGGAATGCAACATCATCGTGGGTTTCCCAGATCCAGACCCCCTACCCAACGACACACAAGATGTGCCCTACTTCATCGTGGGTGATGACGCCTTCTCCCTCAGAACCTATCTCATGAAGCCCTACACTTCAAGATATCTCACCCGTGAAGAGAGGATCTTCAACTACAGGCTGTCCAGGGCAAGACGGGTGGTGGAGAATGCCTTTGGCATCCTGGCCAACAAATTGCAGGTACTTCTCACCACCATGCAGCATCACCCACAGACTGTGAGGAGCATCGTGGAAGCTTGCTGCATCCTGCACAATCTCATGCGCACCCACTACCCAGTCTTGCAGAACAGGCTTGTGGACCGTCAACAAGGCAATGGGGACATGGAGCCTGGTGAATGGAGGCAAGGACAAGACACTGTGGATGTGCAAGGCCCCAACAGAGCTTCACGTGAGGGGAAGAAGCAGCGCAACCTCCTGAAACACTGGTGCAACTCCCCAGCTGGAGCAGTGGAGTGGCAAGACAGGATGGTAGATGCTTAATGGATGCTTCCTTCAGCCTGTCTCATCACACGGATGAGGTTGTGCCATGTATGTTGAGTGGCCCTACAATGAACAGGGAATTCATAAAGAGTTTTGTTTATGTTGAAATGTGTTGATCAATGATTAAATTGATAAAGATAACCTTTATTAATAACAAACTGTATGACTTTATTAAAAAGCAAAATGACCCAAGTAAAGTGTCTTTAGCAAAGATAAAGTGAACAGGTAACAACTCAGTCTCTGGCACTATTCTCAGTCACTCTGAGGCATGCCCATGGTCTCGGATGTAAAGGGGCCAGGGACTGTGGAGGTGGCTGTTGCTGGAGTGCTGGTCTGAGGCACCATTGGGATGCCTGGCCCCGAGAGTACAACAGGAGATGGTGTGTGCAGGAAGCTCTCAGAGAGCTGACTCAGTCCCGTGAGGTTGAGAGGCCCTTCATCAAGTATCTGGGATGTGAGGCCCAAGACTGATGACAGATGTTCTGACGAAGGGCTTGGCTCTGGGGTGGAGGAAGGAGGAGTGTAGTGGGGCTGTCTGGTCTGCAGCTGGTCAGGTGAGGCGTCTGTGGCGTCTGTGGCATCCGAGGAACCTGGGTCTGGACTGGGAAGGGCTGCCTCTGCTGTGGGAAGTCCTGGTGGTGGTAGGCTTGGTAGGCGAGGGGCTGTTGAAATCCGTGGAAGGGCTGTGACACCGCCTGGGGTGGAGGAGCAGACCTGGAGTGGGTAGGAGCAGGTTCAGCTGGGCCTGGAGGGTGGTGCAGAAGAGCTGTGATCCTCTCCTTCATCACCTGGTACTGGGCCTCGGGCATGTCCATGAGGGTCTGGCTCACGTAGGTGATGAAAGGCTTGCAGTTAGAGGATGGTATGTCAAAGTGGACCAGCTGGGAGAGTAGATCTGTGCTGGCTTTTATTGTGTCCCTGATCTCCAAGAGGACAGTGTGGCTCTGTCCCTCCGGTCTGCCTCTCTGCCTGCTTTCTGTGGAGGTGGAGCTGGGGATGGGTGTGGGTTGGTCTCTGGTGGCTGCTTCTTCTTGCTCCATCTGAGACAGGGGATCCTCCACGTCCTCCGGCATGGGGAGTGCAGCTGTTGGGGGGGTCTCTGTCGTGGGGCTCTCCAAAGACACCTGCCTGGACAAGGTACTGTCTCCTGGCTAGAAGAGGAGTGGCTCTCTGTGGGCTGTCTTAGGGAGAGGGTTGACAGAGAGGCTGCTCCTCAGTGGCGGATCTCGCCCTCCAGGAAGCTGCACCTGGCCATGATATAGGTCTCCTGGTCAGTGAGCTTGACAGCGGCCTGCCTGGATTTCTTCAGGTGCAGCTTGCCATACCAGGTGTGCATGTGCTTCCACCATCCAAGGAGTACATCTGAAGTGTAGCCCAGGCTCTCTGCCTTGTCTCTCCACGCTGCCTGCTTCCTCTTGGTGTTGCGATACAGCCTGTGGCCCTTCCTCCACAATTACTCGTTCTCCCTCAGCCATTGCAGCACCTCCTCCTCATGGTCTTCGGAAATGGAGTACTGTTTCATCTCTCCCTTCTCCTTGCCTTGCCTCTTCCTCCCTCTATCAGGGGCTTCAGGGCCTTCAGCAGCAGGGCTTTGAGGGCCTTGGGGCTGGTCCATCACAGCAGCACCAGCAGCAGCAGCAGGAGAAGCACCAGCAGCAGCAACACCAGGAGCACCACCAGCAGCAGCAGAAGCACCAGCAGCTTTAGAGTCAGCGCCAGGGGGTGGATTGGTGGTTCTGTCCTTCTTGCCAGGGCTGGCAGGAGTAGGCACAGGCTTCCTCTTCTTCCCCATGGTGTTCTCTCAAGATGTCTCTGGCAGCAGGTCTTTCCTCTGAATGGTGACCTGCTTGCGAGCTGCCTCCTTTTATATCCAAAGAGCTTACGCAATTCATCCTCCCCGCATGCGCAGTGAACGCTTTGCATCCACTACGCATCCGCTATGCATCCTATAGGCATCCATGATGCATCCGCATTATCCGCTACGCATCTGCTACGCATCCGCTCCTTCCACTACGCGTCCGCTTCGCTGTTTTCCCACGAAGTCCTGCGGATGTGTCATCCGCTTCCATCCGCTTCCATCCGCTAGGCTTCCTACGAACATCCACTTTACATCCCCGCTACATCCTCCCCACATCCGTTCCTTTCCATTGTTGTCCGCTCTGTTTATGCTAATTTGGGGCACTTTTGAGAGCGGATAACAACGGATGGAAATTTTGCTCGTCTGCCGTGTCCTTTTTGCATACGTTTTGCATCCATCGGCCAGTGTGACCTAGCCTTTAGAGGCTAATCTTTTCCTTGTATAGTCTATTACCAAGCCTCTGGTATATGCCTTCATTGTATCCCATACATTCTGAATTGATGTATCTTCTTTTTTGTTTTCTCTAAAAAAAACAAAAGCCAATTCTTTTTCCATCCACTGTGTGAAGTCTTTTTCCTTTAAAATAGTATTATTTAACGTCCATCTAGATCTTCTTCTTTGTCCTTTCCATTTAATTGTCAGTGGATTATGATCTGCCCAAGTACTTGTTTCAATATTTATTTCTTGAATATTAGTTAACAATTCTGTTGACATCCATATCATATCTATTCTGGACCATGATAAATGTCTATTTGAGTAGAAAGTGTATTGTTTAGTTTTAGCATTTCTTTCTCTCCATGTATCTTTTAAGTTTATTTCATTTGCCATTTTAAAGAAAGATTTAGGAAGAGTCTTTCTATTCTGCTTTGTTGTTTTCTGTGCTGTATAGTCCAGTTTGTTGTCTACAATTCCATTAAAATCTCCCACCATAACTATATTAGCATAATCTAGTTCAATTATTTTCATATGTAATTTTTTATACAATTCTTCTTGTTTGTCATTCGGGGCATAGTTTGCAATCAGGAGTGTTTTCATATTATTATCCATTATTTCCACCATTAGGATTCTTCCACCATCATCAGTATAAAGCAATTTCGCTGGAATGGTCTCTTTAATATATAAAACCACTCCTCTTTTCTTGCATTGTGTCAAGGAGGTAAATATTTTCCCTAGTTTTGGCTGTATCAACAAAATTGTTCACATTCCTTTTTCATATGTACTTCTTGTAGGCAGATTATATCAAATTTTAATTTCTCTAATTTATGGAAAGTTTTCCTTCTTTTAACAGCTGAATTAAGTCCATTTATATTAATTTTAATCATTTTTTTCTCTTCCATGGTTATATTTTGTAATTAGGTTTGGCAGCTCTCGTGGATCTTGGTTCGCATTGTTCTTTGTCTTCCTCCTTTCTACCTACTGCACCTTCTTCTTTTTCAGGTGTCATTTGGCAGTCCTCTTGAAATTCAATTAGTTAAATTTCTTTTTCTGCCTCTTCCTCTTTCCCTCTGAAAAATTCTGTATAAAATGATTCAGCTTTTTCAATTGAGTCAATTCTTTATCTCTGTTCTTGCCATGTGAACATTAAACCTTCTGGAATCAGCCATCTATAATTCACCTTTTTTTTCAGTAGCAATTTGGTCAAGAATTCTCTTCTCTCCTCATCTCTCTCACTCTTCTGGGTACTTGTTTCAAAATCACAATCTCCTTATCTTTATATTTCAATGTTTTCTCTCTTACCACTTGCAATATTTGTGTTTTAATGGCTTTCTTTGTAAATCTGATGTGAACTTCTCTTGGTAGGCTATTTCTCCTTGCGTATCTTGTGAAGACTTGATAGACCTCATCTATTCCATCCATCATCTTCTCTTCGGTTATTTCCAAAGCTTCAGCCAATATTTCTTTCATTATCTCAGCTAGATTTTGTCCTTTTTCTTCCTCTATAATTTGGAATCTAAGATAAAATTCTGATCTGTCCATCTCCCATCTCAGCATACCACTTTTATCTTGTTCAACCACAATTAATCTGTTATCAATGTCTCCAATCTTTTTGTCTCTTTGTTTGTCTTCTTCTTCAATTTTTAGTAGTCTCTCATCATACTTCATCATCATTTGTTGGATGTTCTGCACTTTTTCATCGGCTTTCCCTGTTCCTTGTTCAATGTTCTCTGTTCTTTGTTCGATGTTCTCTATTCTCTTTTCAATATTATCTGATCTTGTTTGAATGCTTTGAATTCCTTGCATAATCATCTGCAGGGTCGCTTTTTCTTTTTCTTGTTCTTTCTCTTGTGTTAACATTGTCTGTATTGAACATTGTCCTCCAGATGGTGGAGAGGAGGAAGTAGAAGTTGAAGAACCAGGAGCTGTTAATTTCCTACTCATTTCAAACAATTCAAAATCTTCAGGTTCTTCTCGACCTTCATCCAATTGTGAAATAACCAATTGCAATTCCAAATAAAAATAGTAAGGAAAAAAAAAGGCAAATAGTAATAATAATAAAAAAAGAAAAAAAATTCTTTGGGTTCTTGTATACCTTAATCCAATCGATTCATTAGATAAAAGTGAAAATTCAAAAATGAAAGAAAAGACCATAAATACACACAAAAGAGAAAAAGTTGTAAAATCCTGAAGTGGACGGAAAAATGAGGAATAAAAAGCTTTAAAAAAAATGAAAAATTATTCAGGTTCTTCAATACCTTAATCCAATTAAAGGTCTCAAATATAAAAGCTGCATAAGAAAAAAAAAAAAAGGCCAGGAAGATTAAAAAAAGAAAAAGAAAAAAACAGTATGGGAGGTAGATGGAAAGACAAAAATATCAGCAAGGCAGAAAGAGAAAAAGAAAAAAAGGCGACTCCCTTAAAAAGAAAAGGAAGGGAATCATTAATCCTAAAACTTTTCTTTTAAAATAAAAAGCAAGCGTAAAAATTTAGCTTCCAAAGACAAGCAAAAAAAAACAAAAACAAAAAAGACAAGTTCCAAAGAGCTAAAAATCCAAATAGCTATTTCAAAAAGTAAATTGCTGAGGAGGGGTAGTGCAGCTTAGGAAAAATCAAAAGAACACACTGCACTTTGTTTAGTTATCCAAGGCTCTTGTTATAACACTCTTCACCAGAAACTTATCACCTTTTCTTTTCCTATAAACTTCAACACCAGACTCCAGCTGTTGATAGAAACCCAGAAGAGCACTTGCAATAATACTCTCCCATGCTCTTCCCTCTATCTTATCAAATAGCAATGCCCTTGAAAAAAGAGTCTCAGTTCTTTCTTTCTCAGCTTTGTCTGGTCACAAGAGAAATAGAATATTTCCAAGCCTCTAGTTAGCAGTATTACAAAGTTTCTTTGCTTTCACTTTCCCCCTCCTTTTCCAAGCAAAATATAATAAAGATTAATAAAAAAGGAAAAATATATTTAAAAAAAGAAATAACTAAAAGGGAGTCTCCAGCCTAAAATGTTACAAAATCAGGAAGGAGAAAAAAATAGATTAAAAAAAAAGCAGTCCAGTTTCAAAATATAAGATCATGTATAGAAAATCCAGCAATGAGAAAAAAACATTACTTTGACATTCCTGTTTAAAATCGCCGCCTAATCACTTCTGTCAAAAATTTTACAGATTCTTTCTTTTCCTTAGGGTGTCCTTTCAGATCTGAGAATAACGAAAAAGTTCTCACCACTCTCCCTTTCTGTTCTCTTCTGTTTCGGATCTGTCCCAACTTCAACAGCTTTAATGACTGCCTCTTTACCGCTGGCAAAAAGAGCTTCTCCTGGATCTACCAGGGACTTTGCGGTATCCTTGGGATCGACAGGATGCGCTTTTCACTTTCACCATCTCTTTGGGACGGTTTAGATCCAATTGGACCATCCAGGAGTAAAGATATTGGCAGCGATCTCAGACCTGCAAGATCGCATGCCGTATTGTGATGCCAGCTCTGCCCCCCCGAAGAAAAAATGTCTTCCATGGACTGGGAGGAGGGGATGGTTTTGCGTGCAACCTAGATTCTGTGCATGTACAGATGAAATTTCATTCGTTTGCCCGCCATTTGTACAACCCAGTTCCTAATAGGCCACAGACCTGTATTCTAACATTAGAAGAAACAAGTCAGTAAGAAATGATTTTTTTCTTAAAGCTGCTTGTTCCTGTGTGTATGTTTATGCTCTGCCTTGGTTTCTATAAATTAAATTTATCACATAACACTGTGTTGGTGAAGGTTATCCTCGCATACACTTAAAAGCTGCATTTAGAAACTAATTTATGAGGTACTCTTCAAGTATATGTCAATTACCTAAAATGCCCTTTTCAGAAAATATTCACAGCAAACTAAATTAATCTTGAGCGGCAAGGGGGGAGGAATCAGATGGGACCAGTGGCCCACTAAGTCAAATAACTAATATTCATTGCTCATATCTTAAATGATAGTTTACCCAGCATGCTGACTTAGTAGAATACAATAATAAGGACACCCTGATGAGTTTATCAAAAACATTCCAAAATCATGTTGTCATATATATTGTGTCTGTCTTACAGAGATGTACATACATATATAAAATGTTTTTGATTACCCAACTTCAGGATGGAAAGCAATTGGCCATTGGTTTCCTGGAACAAAAATGTGGGAGGGTCCAAGAATGAAGAACTGATCAATGCGCGGACAAGATAGTCAATCCAGGCTGAATCCCTTGCAATATGTGGCCAAAGTTGTCTCCATTCAGACAGTGTTTTTACACTGATATGGAGTCAAGTTGGTGAGACCATACTATGAGTGCAGTCACATGCCTAAGAATCTCCTTCAGGTATCCATATAAAAGAGACACTCTGCTGGAGCAAGGGTCACCAAGCTTTTGGACCTCAGGGACCACAAAATTCATAATTTGAAATCCTGTGGACCACTACTATGATTTTTTAAAGAAGGTCAATACTAGTGCAATATAAAAATTGCAAATAATTTTTTTACAGACCACCAAAATTATCTCAGGGACCACCGGTGGTCTGTGGACCACCAGTTGGCAGCCGCTATGCTGGAGGGACCAAACAATGATCAGAAAATATGGGTATAAGAGAGAGGAAAATGAATCTGAAGACTCTATCTTGGTAGAGCTTGTAATTTAGTTTCTAATTATTTCTAATTAATGAATAGAAATGCTTATTTCTGTCTAACTGAACTGTTTGGAAAGGCCTTAAAGCTGCATAACAAAGTCATCTGGGAGGTAGAACTAAGCAAATAATTGTCTGTTCCATTTTAAAATCCATCCTTTTTTGGTTACTTCTTCCCACTAAACTCAGGATCAAAAGGCAGGCTTCTAATATTTCTCAATCTTGGCAACTTAAAAATGTGTGAATATGTATATTGCCTGATGAATTCTAGGAGCTGAAGTCTGCATATCTTCAATTTTCAAAATTGAGAAGCACCAATCTAATTTTGCTAAAAACTGCAAAATGCAGTTTTGACTAGTGTTTCTATTCTAGCTACTTTCTTTCCATCACCTTTTATTTCCCCTTGAATTTGGGGAAACATGAAAGCCTGTGGCTATTTTGTAAATGTGGCCCTTTTTTCTCTCAGAAAAATATTCATTTTACAGAGTATTGCACCATTTCAAACAATAAAAAGAAGTGTTTCCTTTTTGTCCAGGTGTGTGAGAGGGAGGGGGGGAAGAGAAAGAGGTGGGGAGAGGGAGATTAGCAGAGTTAACTTGGACTTTTTCTCAATTTCTGACATTGAATCCGAAAGTTTGCCGTCACTGAGTAGATTGATATGTAGGTCAGTTAAGCTCTTGTAATCTACCACTTAAGTAAATATTAGTATTATAATATTTTATTTAATCTTTTAAAAATACAACTACAGTGACCATACATCCTTTATTATTACCATACATACATATTACCATACATCCTTTATTATAAATTACAGTTCTTTGTTTCAGAAAGCTGTCATTTAGTTTATTTTTCTAAAATGGACTTTTACTTCTAAAACTCACTTCACCTTTGAATTACAATTCTTTCCAAATGGTATCTTTCCCTGACATTGAGGGCTTCATGCAAGAGAAGAACAGTGTCCTGAAAATAGTCTTTATTTTTCTGGACATTTTTCCTGCATGGAGGACTGGCTGTGCATGTGTTTTAATATTTTGGGGGGTGGGCTTATTTTCAGGGGAGGGACTTATTGTAGCGCATGCGTTCAAAAACCCGATTGGGCTTATTATCCGGAGAGGTCTTAGTTTGAAGGCAACATGGTAGGTTACAAGGAACATGCCTTTTGAGTGACCATTGACTTCCATAAAATATCATTTTTCTACAATTAAAGCTAAAGCCCCTGTCACACTGCACCAATGGATGGAAAGAGGATGTAAAATGGAGAAAAACACTTGCCATCCGTTGGTTAACGCGATGCTTCCGTTTTGTACTCACTGCATATGTTTTGCTTCCTCTTTATCCGTCCAGCATCCGTCTATTGACGTTTCATCTGCTCAGAGGGTTTTGAGCTGCTCAAAACTTTTGCGCGGAAAATGTATCCAATGCGTCCGTTCTGCATCTGCTAGGCATCTGCTATATCCGCTAGGCATCCGCTATGCATCCACACAACTCGATCTGCTCCAGCGGTAAACAGACGCAGGGAAGAAGCGGAACGGACGCGGAACGGATGCAGAACAGATGCAGAACGGGTGGAGAAAGGATGAAAGCGGATGCAGCTCGCAAAGAAAGCATTTAAAATGGAAAAAACATCCGCAGAGCGGACCTATCTCGGATATTAAGGATGTCTAGAGGATGCCTAGAGGATGCAAAGGGACACATAGTGGAAAACCTATACTGCCCATAAAAAGGGGAGCAACCCATCTGGATCTCACTTTCAGACCAGCAGACCAGCTGTGCAGACCTCTGCAGCCTTCATCTGACTCTTCCTCTTCCACAGCATCCAGTCATGTACACCATGGATCGTAACAAAGTCCTTTTGGCAGCTGCCATCATTCTGCAACAGTGCGAAGCCATCTACAGGCTCTCTGAACTCTACTATGGGAAGAAAAAGAGGCGGCCAAGAAGCGTCTGGGTCCGAAGATGGATCGGGAGAAGAGCAGAGTACGGACTGTACAACAAGCTGATGGTGGAGCTCAGGAACGAAGACACTCGTGCATTCCAAAACTTCATGAGGATGCCTCCAGCCATGTTTGATGAAGTTGTGGAGCAGCTGACACCCAGGTTGACCAAGCAGAGCACCAACTTCCGGCCCAGCCTGGACCCTGGACTCAAGGTGGCGCTGACTCTGCGCCACCTGGCCTCAGGGACCACCTACAGGAACATGCAGTACGGCTGGAGGGTGCCACACAACACCATCAGCATTGTGGTCCAAGAAGTGGTGCAGGCCATCATCGAAGAATACATGGAGGAGCTCCTCCAGTGCCCCACCACTGAACAAGGCTGGAAGAAAGTTGCAGAGCAGTGGTATCAGAGGTGGAACTTGCCACACACCGTTGGAGCCATAGATGGCAAGCACATGGCCTGCAAAGCTCCAGCCAACTCAGGTCCACTTATTTCAACTACAAGGGTTTCTTCAGCATCATCCTCTTTGCCATGGTCGATGCTGACTACAAGTTCATGTACATCGATGCTTCAGGCAACGGGTCATGTTCAGATGCCCAGGTATACAACGCCAGTGACCTCAAGGAGGGGCTGGAACGCAACCTCATCGTGGGCTTCCCAGATCCAGACCCACTGCCCAACGACACGCAATATGTGCCCTACTTCATCATGGGGGATGATGCCTTCTTCCTCAGAACCTACCTCATGAAGCCCTACACCTCCAGATGCCTCACCCGTGAAGAGAGAATCTTCAACTACAGGCTGTCCAGGGCAAGGCGGGTGGTGGAGAACGCCTTTGGCATCCTGGCCAACAGGTTCCAGGTACTTCTCACCACCATGCAGCATCGCCCACAGACCATGAGGAGGATCGTGGAAGCTTTCTGCATCCTGCACAATCTCATGCGCACCCGCTACCCAGTCTTACAGAAGAGGCTTGTGGACCTCCAACAAGGCAATGGGGACATGGAGCCTGGGGAATGGAGGCAAGGGCAAAACCTGATAGACACTGAGGTTGTGCAAGGCCCCAACATAGCCTCACGTGAAGGGAAGAAGCAGCGCAACCTCCTGAAACACTGGTGCAACTCCCCAGCTGGAGCGGTGGATGGCAATACAGGATGATAGATGCTTAATGGATTCTTCCTTCAGCCTGTCTCATCACACTGATGAGATTGGGCCATGTATGTTGGGTGGGCCTACAATGAACAGGGCATTTAATAAAGAGTTGTGTTTATGTTGAAATGTGTGGATCAATGATTAAATTGTTATTGATAATAAAGGGCCATAGGTGTGGCACCTGGGAGGGTGGACCATACAGTCCCACTATGCTTGAACTGGAGGTTTATCTATCCCACAGCTATTACCCATCCCAAAGGTATCCCTGCTCATTCCACAGGTATCCCTGCCCACCCCACTGCTATCTTAACCCATCCCACAAGCATGCAAAGGCTTAAACTATTTCTAAAAGTTTCCACCAAGACTATTAAAAAAAAGAAATGAGGCAAGTGTGTGAATCAAAGATAGACTTTATTAACAACAAGCTATAAAAGAAAAATGACCCAAGTCAAGTGTCCAAATAAAATCCACAGGTAGCCAGCCAGCCAGTCTCTCGCACTCCTCTTGGTCGCTCAGTCTCAGGGGTGAAGGGTCCAGGTGCTGTGGAGGTGGCTGGTGCTGGAGTGCTTGTCTGAAGCACCATTGGGGTGCAGCATCAGCAGAGTAAGCACCAGCAGAAGCACCACCACCAGAAGAATCATCATCAGCTCCTCCAGAAGCAGAAGCAGCAGAAGCTCCAGCCCCAGAAGAGCGAGCCCGTGCTACAGAAGCCCCAGCAGAAGCAGAGTGAGGGCTAGGGGGTGGGATGGTGGCCCTGTCCCTCTTGCCAGAGCTGGCAGCAGATGGCTGAGGCTTTCTGTTCTTCCCCATGGTTGTGGGGTTGCTGGCTGGCAGGGAGGCTGGCACCAAGGCTTGCAGGCAGGCAGGCACCAAGGCTGGCAGGCAGGCAGACACCAAGGCTGGCAGGAAGGCTGGCAGGCA
This sequence comes from Laticauda colubrina, assembly GCA_015471245.1. Taxonomy (NCBI): domain Eukaryota; kingdom Metazoa; phylum Chordata; class Lepidosauria; order Squamata; family Elapidae; genus Laticauda; species Laticauda colubrina. Next base: position 13,351,088 of record BLBF01000011.1, on the reverse strand, counting down.
GGCAGGCACCAAGGCTGGCAGGCAGGCTGGCAGGCAGGCAGGCACCAAGGCTGGCAGGCAGGCAGGCACCAAGGCTTGCAGGCAGACTGGCTTGCAGGGAGGCTGGCAGGCAGGCAGACAGCAAGGCTGGCAGGGAGGCTGGCAGCAAGGCTTGCAGCAAGGCTTGCAGGCAGGCATGCAGGCAGGGCAGGCAAGGCAGTCAATGTGTCCGGCCGCAGGTCTTTCCTCTGAATGGTGACCTGCTTCCGAGCTGCTTCCCTTTATATCCGCGGGGCTTACGCAATGCATCCTCCCCGCATGCGCAATTAATGCTCGGCATCCGTTAGGCTTCCGCTGTGCATCCGCTAGGCTTCCACTCTGCATCCGCTTCATCCGTTCCGCGTCCGCTCTGCATCCGCTTCATCCATTCCGCGTCCACTTTGCTTAGGTCCTCCGGAAGCCTTGCGGATGTGCCATCTGCTTTCATCTGCTTCCATCCGCTAGGCTTCCGTTCCGCATCCGCTTTCCATCCGCTCTGCGTCCTCCCCCCGTCCGTTCCTTTCCGTGTTATCCACTCTGGTTATGCAAATTTTCACCCCTTTTGAGAGCGGATAACAACGGATGGAACATTTTTCTCGTCCGTTGTGTCCTTTTTACTAATGTTTTGCATCCGTTGGGCAGTGTGACAGGGCCTTAAGCAGTATATGACAAAACAAAAATTCAAAAAATGAACAAAAGTAATAGAATCATTTTTAAAATACAAAAAGGAATACAAAGTTATCATGCTAAAAATGCAACGTGGGGCAACATAAATTTTAAAAGAGAAATTAGCCCCAAATGTATCAATCTCTATCTGCCTGCCTGATCTATCTGTCTGTCCGTCCGTCCATCCATCCATCATCTGTCTACCCATCTATCTTAGTGTGGCCAATCTACCTAATATTCTTATCATTTTTCCTCAACAAGCAATCAAACATTGCAAAACAATTTAAGAGAGCTTTTCCTCTCTCGCTGTGAGCTTTCTTTGCACTTAGAGAAGCCCCCTTATTTGCCTAAGCAGACACTATCTTCAGGGGCTTATAGTGCCAATATTTTTTTCCTTTTAGTGAAGCAGCATCAGATTGAAGTCACAACAGCTAGTCCAGTGTGATGCCTATGCACAATACTGCGGCTGTAGACATCCCCTTAGATGTCTCCTTGGTTCCCTCCCCCAACTCATATTTTTTAAATTTTAAACCAAGAGGAAAAGAGAGTGAGAGATTGCTTCTTATTTTATAGCATGCCAATTTCTCATTTAATGGTTTTCTTTTAAAAAAAAATGCATTGCTATAGAGGCAGCCTTCAATCTCATCCTTATTTCCAGGAATATCTCAGATCCACATATAGGACTCAGAAGCTTTATCAAAAAGTAAAAATCATAAATGGCACCAGTCCATTGCTCTGCTTGGAAGTTTTTACTATTTTATTTAAACTTACCCAATTACATAGAGAAAAGAGATAGGTCTCTACGACTGAGGAGTACTTTTTCAAACTTTAAAAATAATCTAAATAACAAATATAGGAAACCCAAATGAGACTGGAATACAATACTGCTTAGTGTAAGATACCTTTTTCTATTTTAGTACTATGAAGAAAAAACACTAAAAGTGCTATTTACTTCTGAAGGACGTTTCTGTTTGTTCCAAAGTTTTCCTCCTTGAGTTAAAAGCAATTTTGAGAAGGCCAAGACTTTCATTCAAATGTGGCATTGCAGTGACAAATTGAAAATAAAATAAAATCCTGCATCATGTTTGAAACAAGTGCCCCTCAGATTTTTTTCTGAAGAAGTAAAAATTAGACTTAATAAAATATCATCAGAAACTGAACTTTAACAATTATTTGTTGTAAGTGAAGGGGCAAAATAGAGGGAAAAGCCTTGGGGACAGATTATGAGCTCCATTACTGTGAGTATTATCTCTATCAGTGCAGCCTAACTCATAAGGTTGTTCTTAAGAGAAAAATAAGATGGGAGCACTGTATATGCCATCTAGAATTCCCATCAGGAAAGATGGATAAATAAATGAACAACATAAATTTATTGTTATATTTATCCTTCATAAAACAAAAGCAAGTTTACTACATTCATCCTAGGATCATTGAAAGGAAAATATAAATATGTATAAATAAACACATAAGAATGAAGGACATCTGGGAATCTTTTTTTTTCTCCTTCATGTTCAAATTCCCAGTTATTCATAAGGCTAAATTATGTTCTGTATCCTTACCTACTTCTGCCATAGTTGCTCTCCAGCTCTTCTGTAGTTTGTTACAATGAGAGGCAAGGCAAAATTGATGGAACTGTTAAAGGATTTGAATAATAAATAGCACCTGTTAACTTTGGGTATTTAAGAAGATGGACAAAAAAACCCAATCACCCTGTGTTTTGGTGAAAAACTTCGGGAATTCTGTCATCCCTGGCCAGAATGATTGGTGGGAATTGAAGTCCAACAAATTGGTGAGAACCATAATACAAGTGGCTAGTTTACAGTAAATGGGCAAGCCCTTCTTTTGGTTCCTTCAACATCTAGGGGTTTGGAGGGTAGTAAACTCTGTATTGGTTTCACTCTTATCCCAGAATTTGATAACATTACTGTTCTATATTAATATTACCATTTTAATTAGAGCCCATTTCAATATTACCATTTCAATTAGAGCCCATTTCTGCCTTGATACTGGGTTGTGTGGACATTAGGACAGGAAAAGAAGAAATAACAGATGAGTTGTAGAGAGCTTGTTTGCAGGTGATAGTTTAGCCCCAATGGGAGAAATCTCAAATAAAGCATTTCAAATTCCAATAAATTTCACTAACTTAATTAACTCATTAAAATGAGGCTGGGAATTCCTGTTGCAATTTCCAAGATTTGATGCTGACCTCAAACAAACAATCAAGAAATCTTCCAGAAGTTTTAGTCTTGCATAGCTGTATGGGGCTGGACATTTCTACAAGCCTTTCTTTACTGCCAAGTTAAAAAGACTAATTCTTATTCCAGCAGAAAATTACACTGGCACAAAATTTGCTTTTCCATTGCCAGTCTGTATCTTGCCAGTATTGTCTATCATTTGTTTTGCTACTCAGTGTTTTGTTACTCAGTGGTGACATCTTGTTTTTGATTCATGCAGTACATATTCAACAAAGCAAAAGATAAAACCCTCTGGGTGCTGCTTTCTTGTTCTCTATCAACAGGCAGGAAATTGTCTGGAAATCAGTGCAATGAGGCTGGAATGGAGCTTGGTGCGTATGTGTGTGTGTGTGTGAGAGAGAAAGAGAGAGAGAGAGCAAAGTCTTAACAGATGACTGGACTACCTGTCTTACTTTACTGCATGAGTCAAAGTGGATCAAACCTGGAATATGTAATTTAAATGACTTAAACATGTCAAACTGGCGGCCCAAAGGCTGGATGCCTCACACGCAGGCCACACCCACCTCAGCTCTACGAATGGGGAAAATGTCACGAAATGTCATGTGACAACAACGGGACGGCGCGAGTTTGACACCCATGACTTAAACTGCCTCTCTCAAAAGTATCATCAGGATGCTAAAAAACAAACAAACAGATGGCCAAGGTGTGTTTATACTATGATTAAAGGTCCTGATAAATTCCTTTGGAAAATGTGGTCAGGATTAACAACTTCACAATATTGCTTTATAGTAGCTGACTGTCTGCGACAAACTGCATAGTTCTTGGAACAAATAATTCATTTGTCCAGTAAAACCTCCAAATGAGCCTTTCATAAAATAGCAAGAAATAATGAACTGGATTAGGAAATTATATATAATAATAATAATGATATTAATAATCACAAAATAATATAGTTTAATAATTGAATGTACATTAAGAAATCTAGGTCAACCATTTTATTCTTATCACCAGGGAATGCTTGCAAAATTACAGAATGCTTCTATGGCCGTGATGGCGAACCTATGGCATGCGAGCCGTTGCCCCAGCTCAGTTCCACTGCGCATGCACATATGCCTCCCGCCAGCCAGCTGATTTTTGGGTATTTGCCGTGCATGCGTGGGGGGTGGGGTGAATGCAGGAGACGCATGTGCAAGGTGTTGAGGGGAGCACAGGGTGGTTCCACGTGCATTGCATTATATGTTCAGGCACACATGCGCACTCTTGCACTCACTCACATGAACTTTTAGCACACAACGACAAAAAAGTTAACCATCACTGTTCTATCACTAAGCCTTTGCTTAGTTGGCTTGATTTGCAAAACAATATTGTGGTTAATTCCAATCTTTGCTGCATTCATAATCATTATGTCTGCAAATGAAATCTCTATGTCTGAAGGCTGAAAATGACATTAATTAATAAATGTACAGGTCAGTGCAAAACATCACCAGTTACACAGCGTTGTCAACCATTAAGGTTCTGTGAGAAAATATAGATGACATTCCAGACTATTGGGATCATATTTAGTTCTTAATTGATTCTACCTGGTTCATAGTCATAATATCTGAAAAATGTGAAATTGTATCTTAAGTGAGATATTCCTCATGCTCCTTTAAATGTTTATTGTATTCAGACATTAAACCAGAGCTATACTGAAATGCATCCATTTAATAGATGCGGTTAAGGGAGACCTTTGAAACCCAGGCCTTATTTATTTTGCAAGTGCATTAAGGATCCATTAGCTGTTTTTGCAGCATAGGGCTTTTCCCCGCTTCCATTAAGGTTTTTTTCCCCCCTCTGCCTCCAAACACTGGCAACTGAAAGAGAGATCAGATCAATAAAATTATTCCTCTTACATAATTGTGAAAGGTGTTTTTTTTTTACTTTATTTTCCTTTTCCTCCTCCTCCTCCACCCCCTCTTTCTTCCTTCTCTTGTAATTCTGCTTTGCCTTCTGTTTTGCTTTTTTATTTAATTTATTTATTTCTGGAGCTCATGTCCCTCTTTCAGTATCTTTTTTCAACTGGTCTTCCTTCTGACCAGGTTCAATTTTGTGCTTCTCTGCTATTCCTCATCTTTTCCTTTTTCTGGCTAAGTGCTCTGGCGCTAATGATCACAGGCCTACTTCAAGGCAGACTGCCAATGATGAGACAGCAGTCACAAAATTTTAATCTCTAGAGATGAGATTTTTTTGTTTTCTACCCACTAGGCCTCTAAAATCTGCAAAACTACAGAAACCGTTCACCAGCATAACTTCCTATCAGTTATCAGCTTCCCCACATACCTCATGGCTTTACTGACCTTTGGCCACATACTCTATTTCTGATAATATGTTATATTCTTCTTAGGCACATTTCCAAAATAGTATATTAGATCCATTAAAAGTAATAAAACCATCTGCTTGCAGGCTGCTCTTTCCCATATATCAATTTGATCTGTGTGTGTGTGTGTGTGTGTGTGTGTGTGTGTGTGTGTTTTGTTGTTGTTGTTATGGTTGCTGTTGAATATAACATCCAATGGATTTCGTCTCCCCACCCCCAACCCCCATCTCCTTTCTGACCTGAGTCTGAAAATTTGAGATGAATCCTGCTCAAAATAAATGCACAGAAAAATTGCTGAATGAAACCTTTTTGTAATTAACAATTGTGGTTTAATTAACTAGTCCTTTCCTTTGGGCTTCTACATTAGAACAACTTTCTCATGTTTCATAATTAATGAAATACTATTTGCAATGAAAGCATTTTTGAATATCTTCAAATAGTACAATCCTTCACGTTGCTTGCAGTTTGAAAAATGTTCAGCTTGTAGACTGCCCCATTGATCAAGGCATCGTCAGCAAGCAACTAGGCTCATATCTATTATTCACTACTATTGGAAAATGACCCCCTTCCCTCCCCTATGCTGCCTTCTAAAAAGTTTCATGGTAGAGTCCTAGAATTGTTTCCTCACTCCATGGCAAGCAGATTCAGCAAATAATGTCTTCTTATCCCTGAACCTTCATGCCAACAAAAATGTTTTCTTATCAATTTTGATTGATTAGGTCAGCATTAAAACTACAAAAATTTGCCAGTGGGGGGCCCAGAATCTAAAATAGCAAGTAACCTTATTAGCCCATAATAATTTCCCTCAAAAGTAAATCGTTAGTTAAAGCCTTCATTTTGTTGCTCTAAAGATGTAATTATTTTCGTGAATATTATGTTAGCTTAATGAAGAAGTGATGGGAATTTTTGTTGTTGTTGATTCACTCCTTGTTTTTCTCTTTTCTTCAGTACTTCCTTATGCAAGAGAATAACTAGTAATTAAAATGTGCAGGATGACAAGATGGAGCAGCCAGTGCTTGTACCACCAGGTCCGGACAGCTTTCACTACTTCACTAGAGAGTCTCTTGCAGCTATCGAACAACGCATTGCTGCAGAAAAAGCCAAGCAGTCCAAACAAGACCATAAAGACAATGACGAAAATGGGCCAAAACCAAGTAGTGACTTGGAGGCTGGCAAATCACTGCCATTTATTTATGGTGACATCCCTGCTGGAATGGTCGCTACTCCCTTGGAAGACCTGGATCCATTTTACGTTAATACAAAAGTGAGTGTGTCACATTATTGTTGGTGTTGCCTCTTTCTCCCCTATTGGGTATAGTCACCCTTTTAGATTTTCTGACGTCAGTATACAATCTACAGTTAGAATAGAATGGAATAGAATTCTTTATTGGCCAAATATGATTGGACACACAAGGAATTTGTCTTGGTGCAAATGGTTTCAGTGTATATAAAAGAAAAGATATATTCATCTAGAGTCAAGAATCATCAGGTACCACACTTAATAATAATCATAGGGTACAATAAGCAATCATATCATACTAGGAAAGTCTATATAAATCATAAGGATACAAATGACAATGTACAGTCATACAGTCACAAGTGGGGGGGGGATGGGTGATAAGAAGTGTTGAGAAGATAAATAGTAATAGTAATGCAGACTTTGTAAATAGTTGGACAGTGTTGAAGGAATTATTTGTTTGGCAGAGTGGTGGCATTCCAGAAAAAGCTCCTTGCATCTAGTTGTTCTGGTATTTTGCACAAGGTTCCCTTTGAGAGCTCTACAACTGGTAAAATACATCTGTATTTTTGGATATGAAGAATTGTTATGTTGCATAGCTCTTATTTATTCTATAGAGGAAAGTGATCCTAACAAATCACAGAAAATTTATATTTCGAAGATGACTAAGGAAGTTCCCCAGCAAAACTAAAAGAAAGATCATAATGTGTGAAAATGTTAGAAGATGAGTCTAAAAAGTATAATCTGTTTTATAGTAGATCATTTATAAGTGAAGTTGGTCCTTTCTGCAAGATGACTATTGTGCTGTTCTGAGATTGGCACAGAAAGTTGCTAGAGTAACAACCTCGCATTTAATAGCAGTCTGTAATAAGGCCTTTTCCACCTGTGATCCACCTAGATGGGAGAGCTAACTCGGTGTGTCTACTGAGAACTGGCTGTGCATCTGGGGCAGATCCCTTCTCTGAAATGTACCTCTACCTTAGGACAGTGGTAGTAGATAAGCTGTGGTCATTTGGGAAATTCCAAGAGGTGCTGCTCTACAGACAAATAGATAAAAAAAATCGGTTAATTTGGACTGCAGGCAAGAGTGGTGGTACAGTGGTAAGCATGCAGTAGTGCTCCCTCCAGGAGTTCGATTCTGAGCAGCTCAAGGTTGACTCAGCTTTCCATCCTTCAGAGGTTGGTAAAATGAGGACCCATTGCTTAGAGAGGGCTGTAAAGTACTGTGATGCAGTGTATAAATCTAAGTGCAATTTCTATTGCTATTAGATGGGATTATTGTTCTTGTACCAGCCTCCCTGCTGTGTTGCAGCCTCCTTCCCCCGGCTCATTGGCTGGACTGATGGTGCAATTCCCCAGGCTTGTAGTCTAGAGAACTTCAACTTGCTTTCCCTGAGGTTGGAGTCTGAGGTAGCTTGGGAATTCATATCACTATGATAGCCATACAACTGACCTAGGTCATTGAAAGCCTAAAATATACTGATGATTATTTCCAGATATTTCCAGTTTGTGTGTGTGTGTATGTGTGTGTCACAGCAATGGTGGTGTGATATTGGAGGAAATCACCTTCACACACACACACACACACACACACCCCCGCATCAGAGCATTCTGATTGTTTACTCTGGCACACTTTATGACTGGAGGTGAGATTGGCCCCAACTCTGCAGGTCTTTCACAAAGTGTTGGATATCTGTCCGTGCTCCTGAGCACAGAGGTTGAAAGGATAGCTGCAAGATGTGTTTGCTGATTGTTTATTTACTTTGTTTTTAGTTATCATTGTAGGTTTTATCCTCTTGCTATTTTTTTTCTTATTGTTTTTAATATGTTATTAGCTGCCCAGAGTTGCATTTTCAAGATTGAAAGTCATGTAAATCGATTAAGTAATTAAATAAAGTCATCTTAATTGTTCACACCACCAAGTGGCTTTTGAGAAGCTGAACCAATTGCATATTCCTCTGTAGCCTATGAAAGAGAAAGCTGAAGAATCAGTTTTATAACACTTTGCTTAAAGCCACTGATGGGATTGCCTGCCTCCAGGGATTTCTATCCTGACCAAACCCTCCTGCCACACTTTGAAGCCATTCCATTTCACCCTCCCAGGTCTTCATAACGACAGTGAGAATCAGCATTGCCACGGCATTGCCAGTGTCTGATCAGGAGGGGTAAAACCTTGGACAGGAAGAAAAAGGAAGTAGGAATTGGTTGGTTGATTGTTTGGGGGCTTCAAGTCAAAAGGAGAGCTCATTGGCTCATGGAGAGGAAAAAGAGGATATTTGGTTAAGTTAATAAATACTTGTGAGCAACACAAAAATAGTTGTGGGGATAGTCAAGGGCCATCAGGAAAGGGATATACTTTCACTGGAAGCTCATCTGATCTAGATTTTTCTAATAGAATAGCATAGAATAGAATAGAACAGAACAGAACAGCATAGAATAGAATAGAATAGAACAGAACAGAACAGAACAGAACAGAACAGAACAGAACAGAATAGAATAGAATAGAATAGAATACTTTATTGGCCAAGTGTGATTGGACACACAAGGAATTTGTCTTGGTGTAAATACTCTCAGTATACATAAAAGAAAAGATACATTCATCAGGAATCGAGAATCATAAGGTATGACACTTTATATAAATATTAATACTTAATATTAATATTAACTTACCCATGGTGGCATTTATACAAGTGCCAATTATTTGGAGCTGAATTTGGATTAAAAATGCACTGTTGAGCTAGGTTTATGTAACTGTTTTATTTTAGATGCAGTGTGCAGCAGTATCACATACAGCACACTGGATCATACCTTAACTTTCCTCATATTCTTAAAGTATATGTGAGTGGAGGCCATCTCTTGACCCATCTGCCCCCATTTAATTTTATATATTGCTCCTAATGCAGATCATATCACACTTTCAAAATGTCCAATATTTTTATGATTCTTTTGGCCACTTAGCTAAAATATTTACTGATAATAGTTATTCACTGTAAAGAACATGTCTTTCATATATTTTGCTTCTCAATTTTGGAAGTTCTCCTCGAGCTTATTGTTTAGACACAAATTTTTAGCATCCAGAGATCCAGGGCTTAGTTTACAGAAAACAGACTACCACTGTTCTCTCTCATATTCTGGCGAAAGAGAAGTTCCCTGAGAGCGGAGTTCAGCACACGTCTGAAAGCTCAGAAGATTAAACCTCTGGTCCTGGTGACTGATCCAGATTGGCTGTGCCGCATGGATTATTGATAGTGCGCTATTTTAATGTCATTCCTCATACAATAACATATGTTTACTACACTAGAGGTAGCTGTTTTTTTACATTTTGAACAATGTAGCCAGGCAAATATTTAAAAAGTAAAATTTTCACATTAAATCAATTCCTAAAATGGTGAAACTATTTATATAAAGGTGGAGTTTATGTAGTTGTTTACATTTATACCCGTCTAAGAGTCCAATAGCTGTTAAACATAAATTTAAAATATACAAAAATACTTTATCTAGATACATCTTACTTTCTACAAAGACCAAATAAAAGCAAGAGACTGCTAAAATTAAACAAAGAACAACTGATAATCAATGCAGCTTAAGAAGCTTAAATGTCTATCTAAAGAAAGTAGGTTTTGCCTGCTAACCGAAGGCCATCAAAGAAGGAACTAGAAAAGCTGACCCAAAAGTGAATTTGGAACTTTGTGTGGGAATCAATAAAAAAACAAAAACAAATTAAAATACAATCCTGTTAGTTTAATACCTGCATTGGACAAAATAATAAATTGACATGCAGCCATTCAGAAACAAATGCTACTATTACCAAGAGCCAGTATAGGTTTATCTAGAGTTGTAAGGTCAGTAACTCTACTCCAGTGGAATGACTACTTTGGTAAATAAAAGGAACATTGCATTTTAATTGAAGTGAGTTGGTAGTCATGATATTGTTGTGGATAAAATAAATAAATGTAAGCAAGAGGTTATTGCTATCCAGTGAATGTGCAACTAGTTGAACAACCGCTTCAAGGGTTCTTGTAAAAATTCTGCATTGACCTGAAAAGAAAGATTAAGTAGACCTCCATTTTGGCTTTGCACTATTCAATATTTTTGAAATGATTCTGAGGATGAGATGGCAGAGAATGCTGATTTGCAAATCTAGAGGGAATACTAAACATTAAGAAGAGAACTTCATAATTCAAAGTAAACTTGCAAGCTTAAACAAGATTAGATCGAACTGAATAATATGCGGAGACTTTGTTTTGTGGTTAGTACACAGAAAGAGGATTTTAGAATGCTAGTGAATCACTATAGAGTGTGAATATGGGCTAAAATGCTAATGGGTTGCCTTGACGGAAGCATTACATCCAAATCATGGCAGATCATAGTTAGAGAAGCCAGAGAAAGTTCAAGAAAACTTCCAAGATGAAAAAAAATGTGAACATTAAAACTTGAGAAAAGGTTAAAAGTTGTAGTAGAAGACTTTGTGGGAGAAAGGACAGCATTAGGGGGCAATAGCCTATTCTTTGTTGAAAATTAAGCCAGGACAATGGATTGGAATTAAATGAGTGACGATTGAGTCAAAATATTTCTGCCAGTAGCTGCTTTTAAGCAATGGTTTTCCTAGAATTTTTCAAATGGGAGCAGCAGGGTTGGACTAAATGACTGATAAGATTCTCTTCTAACTCATATACCCTTTGATATTTTCTTTCCAAGCCATGGCAAATGCTATATTGTTTATACAGTAAATAATAAATATTTTTACTACAAAAGTTCAGGGTTGTCTAGATTTTCCTTCTTGGAAAAAACAAACACAGAAAAATTAATTTAACATTGCTTATGTTTACATTGCTTTCAATGTTTCTTTTTTTCTTCCAGACTTTTATAGTATTGAATAGAGGGAAGGCAATTTTCCGTTTCAGTGCCACCCCTGCCCTATACATTTTAACTCCTTTCAACCCTCTTAGAAAAATAGCTATTAAGATTTTGGTACATTCATATCCTTTTCAAGTGGTTGTTAACAAATAGTTTTCTCAAGATAGCAATTTATAACTATAACTTGTTATTCCATTCCTTATTTCTATATTGTTTATTATGTTGAAAAGAAAGTTGTTCCAAACTATTTAATTATAAAATTAAAATATAAAATTCATGGAAATGTTCAGCCAAATCTCCACAGAATACTCAAATAAGCAAATGGCCTCAAGAACCAGGTGCATTCTGGGAATGAGCACTGATGCTCCCACAATGGAAAGATATACCTGCTGTCACTTGTCTTTATGCAGTTCCCTGCTATGATATATTGGCCTGCAGCGTGAAACTGTTTTCAAAATTGGGTGTTTTCTTATGCCAGGATCCTTCAAGAATGCTCATCTTGGTATTCTGTTAAGCTCCCCATTCTTTGATGGGCTTCAAGCACAATCAAGAGTGTTTGAAAAGTTTTCAGTGTTTTATGTTACTACAGTCCTTTAAAAGTCCTTGTACAAGTTTACTCTGTAGTAAGTTTAATGGATTCCAAAGATTCCTAGGTAAGTGATTACAGAATCACAGTCTACATTATCTAAATATAAGCTCTTAGATCTTAAAAATTGTCCACTATAACTTATCAATGGTAAACTGGAATAGATTGCATCAAACCATTATCATATATACAAGTAGTCCTCAACTTATAACAGTTTGTTTAGTGACTGTTCAAAGTTACAACAGCACTGAAAAAAGTGACGTATGACCATTGCAGACTCCCCAGGGTCTCATGATCAGAATTCAGATGTTTGGCAACTAGTTCATATTTATGACCAATCAGTGTCCCGGGATCATGTGATCACCTTTTACAACCTTTTGACAAGCAAAGTCAATGGGAAAGCCAGATTCACTTAACAACCTAGTTATTTATTTAACAACTACAGTGTTTAACTGCAGCAAGAATAGTTGTAAAATGGAGCAAAATTCACTTAACAAATGCCTCATTTAGCAACAGAAATCTTGGGCTCTGTGGTCATAAGTTGATGACTATCTATATATGCTGTTGTATTTTTTCACTAAATATAAATTGTATCATAAAGTCAGACAATAAATCATTATTTATGGGGATTCTTGTCTAGAAACTGGATGCTAGACATCTTTATAGGATGGATGTTTGGAAAAAAGCTTATAAAGAAATTATTGAGCATGATACTTAAATATTCTAGTTCTTTGCATGTGATATAAGTAATTGTTCTGTATAATACATTGCAATGTATGTTTTCAATGTCTGAATGGCATGAATGATACTAGCCAGAAACAGATAGGTTGCAGGTTTGCTGGACAGATTTGTCATACATAGAGCCTAGTATTAACGTTTATCATCTAGTTGATAAAAATAATAGAATATCATTGGGCAAAACATATTGCATAGAACTGAGTGCAAATAATATTTTTTGCATTATAAAATACACTAAATCCTCACTTACCTGTCCTGCTTACTCCAGGGCAAAAACATCCTGCAACTATTTATTTAAGATCTGTGAAACCAACCTTGCCCAATACAAGGGCAACCTCTGTCCATCTTTGAAATTTTCCACCTTCTGCTGACATGCACAGTGATATGAGATGTCTCTCTGGCACTTGATTTCATTTCATTGTAGCTGAAGAAACTAGGATACATGGGCACTCAGAATTCTGGTAGACTTCTCTTCAGAAATAGCTTAGTTGTAGATTACCCATGCAGGGCATCATTGCATTTCCAACTTGTTATTCAATCAGTTTGGAAGTTGGTTAAATTCTTTATCCCAGCCCCCTAACACACACCATCACTTTTGTACATACCCAAGCCTGTCCCAACAAGGAGGTCTTCTAATGTCTATAACTGGCATCACAGGTAACTTTCTATATTTTCTATATTGCTTCTTATGTGAACAGAATCCAATTGTGTTTTGTTGCTAAGGCAAAACAGAGGTTGGAAATGCAACTAAGATTTCTTTAGTTACTTTACTTCATTGTCATTGCACCTCCTACAACAAAATTAAATGCCATCTTCAGTGTACATTACACATAAAAAAATATACTGGATATTAGCATTTCAGTGCAAAAACAAAGTTTTTGGTGCTACTATTTAACCAGGATAGTGCAATATAATAAGTAAATGCTTATGATTTAATATTAATTTTATTAGTAATTACATTTTGGCATAAATGTTTTTTTTCTGGAGGGCATATGCATTCCTCTTTAGTTGTAAACATAAATATTCAGATGCTAAGGCTTTGAATAATGCATAAGAGTAAGTCTGTATGTGTCATAGCTCTTCCTTCAAAATGCATTGCTATTAAAATCATTTGTTGAAAATTAATTGATTATGTGCCATCAGTGTGATGTCGACTCTTGCAGCCATATACAGTAGATAGAACTTCTCTGGGATGATCTGTCCTCAATTTGGTCATCCATAGTTCCTAGTGATACACCAATTATTGATGTAATTAAATCCATCTCTACCTTGTTGATGGTCATCCTCTTCCTTTCTTCTAATTTTTATAGTATTATGGGCTTCTTAAAGGAGCTGGGTCTTTCCATAATATGTCCAAAGAATGGTTGTAAATTGAGCTTGATCATGTGTGCCTGGAGTGAGAACTCTGAGTGATTTGTTCTAGGATCCATTTGTTTGTTTTGTTGGCTATTCTCAGGAATCTTCTCCAGCATCAAACTTCAAAAGCATCAATACACTTTTTGTCTTACTTTTTCAAAGTCCAACCTTTGCTTCAATAAAGTGTCACAGGGGATAATACCCATCTGCACAATTCTGATTCTTGTATAGACATGACACAATATGGAATATTTTTTCCAAGACCTTCATTGTGTTTCTACATAAACTGTAGCATATTCTTGAACGTTGGTTCTTTTGTGGTTGATAGATGAGATCTTGTCAGATTCCCATTTTCCTAAGCATATTCCACAACTTGACACAATCAACACAATTGAAAGTCTTTCTGCAATCAGTGAAGCACATACTGGCTTCTTTCTGATATTCTTTGACTTTCTTAATTATCCATTAGGTGTCAGCAATAATTTGTCTTGTTCCTTGGCCTTTTCTAAAATCAGCTTGAACATCTGGCATCCCCCTTTCCATATAGGACTCTATTCTGCATTTGGAAGATATTATTTTCTTGGAAATTTGAAGCAACAGATATTGTACAAATATTTGCCCTGTTTCTTTGGTATTCATATCCTGTATAGAATGACATTGACCTCTTCCATCTGTTGGCTCTTGTGGCGTCCTCTGGATCTGCTGGTAAAACTCTGTAGAATTTTACATTCTGTTCATTTTGGAAAGCATTATTATATACCTTTTATATATTGTGATGCTTTTTTGTATCCAGTTACTGGATTCTTTATTCCACCTGCAAGAGTTTATTAATTATATCTTTTGCCCATTTCTAAAAATAAAAATCAAAAGGAAATATTCAGAGGTTTGTTGTGGAATAAAATGGAACTTTCTTTTATCTCAATTACTTTTATTTTACTGATATATGATATAATCCTAGCCCTGTAGAAATTTATATACATTATCCCTTAATTGTAGCTTTTTTATCAGACATATATATTGAATTAAAAGAGAACAATCTATTAAGATGTATTTATTTATTTATCATTGTAAAAAAAATTACTATATATTCCTTAATAATATAACTCACATTATTCAGCATGCTCATTATGTGCACTATTTTGACCAACTGCGTATTTATGACCTTAAGTCACCCCCCTGATTGGACAAAGAATGTAGAGTAAGTGCAATATTATTCTTAACTGCATGTTTGAATGTGTTGTTTGTGGGATGTAGAAGACCTAATAGAATAAACTCATATGCATGCTCATATATAACACACCGTACAATAGGGTAGCTGTGATCTAGTGAACTTTCATAAAATCTGCATGCCTCCAACTGATTGATCATTTTCCATTCCAAAAACTTTCCTGTTAACACTTCACAAACTCTTCCCACAATATATTCTTTAGCTTCACAAGATGGTGTAGAGTAAAGAGTTCAAGAAATAGCTAGGCTGATTGTTGGAGGATTGTCAATATTTTCATGTTCAAAAACAGTACCTTTGTGAGTGTCAGTGGAAAAAAAGGCTACCACCTTTGTGTCATATAGCTTCTCATGTAAAGTTTGAGTAGCCAAGCTTATACTTCTTATACTGTAAGTCTCTGCATGCAGGAAAATACAGCAAGGCTTCTTGTGTTCTTACAATTGCATGAAATGCACAGGATCATCTCCAGATAGCATATAATTTGGTTTCTTCCCATATATGTGTTACCTTAATGTCTGGGAAGTAGAGAGTGAAGCATGGCCTTTTTTTTTTCCTATGGGTGCTTTTGATTTCTTCAATAATATGGGAAGAAGTCCCCATATTACCCACAAAGGGGGCGGCAGTGCTTGCAAGGTCTAGGGTGGCAATTCTGACTTATCTGAGTTTTAAAAAAAAAAATTGCATTAAGAATGAATATGTTGTTTTGTTTTTACCAGATATACATTCACAGGAATATATACCTTTGAATCCCTTATAAAAATAATTGCAAGAGGCTTTTGTATAGATGATTTCACCTTCCTCCGAGATCCCTGGAACTGGCTTGATTTCACTGTCATTACATTTGCGTAAGTTTTCCATTCTTTTTTCTCCCACCCTCTTTTTATTGACATATATTGATGTATATAAAGTGAATGTACTTCAACATGATATATAGGAGCATAGAGACTATTGTAATTAAAATGTGCTTTAATCAATCAAGGATCAAGGTAATTTTATGACCAATACATTTTCAATATTATTAGTAGATCCAATTCTTGAACTAATTAATTTTTTCTGGAGAAAATAAAACAGAGCAGACAATATATTCTTTTGTCATCATTGTTATTTGTAATTACAGAATATACACAATAAAGAGAGCCTCATTTGCTATTTTTTTCTTGCTTGGTTGATTTGAGGACAATAATAGTATTCTTCTTTTGTTTGTGAAACCATATAAGTGCATTCATACAGTAAAGTAACTTGTAAAGCAACTAGTAGAACACATGTACATTAGAACACATATGTACATTAACAGAGTAGTTGTCCAAGAAAATCTTTCAGAAATTGTATATTTCATCTTTCTAAATGAAAAATAGCATTTTTCAAACACCCAAGATTATGAATTAAGTATCTTGATGTAAAAATTGTTGATTCCCCCCCTTGTCTGCCAAGGGGCACAATCCCTTGCTTTTTCTTAAAATGTTCAAACCTGACATGGATTGAACATAATTCTGATATATTGACTCGGCCTTCCATCCTTTCGAGGTGGGTAAAATGAGGACACAAAT
The DNA here is from genome assembly GCA_015471245.1 of Laticauda colubrina. Classification (NCBI taxonomy): domain Eukaryota; kingdom Metazoa; phylum Chordata; class Lepidosauria; order Squamata; family Elapidae; genus Laticauda; species Laticauda colubrina. The sequence continues at coordinate 13,334,307 of BLBF01000011.1, read as the reverse complement.
TGTTGGGAGCAATATGCTGACTCTGTAAGCCACTTAGAGAGAGCTGTAAAGTACAGAGGTATATAAGAATAAGTGCTATTGCTATTGTTATTATTCTTTCTCATTCATTTTTTTAATATCTGACATAATGAACAATTTTGGAGACTATGATAGCTTGTTCATTTGTTGTGTCATTTGAGTTGATCAAAATAAAGCCATTTGTTTTTCTAATGGACCAATATAGTTTCTCTTGCTTTGTATGAATGGCATAGATGTTTACACTGATGTCTCTGGGTACCTGTTGTCCTGCTGTATAAACTGATCATTGTTAAAAGCTCTTAATGGAAGATGTTGATATTTATTTTTCCCCTAAAGTTACCAAGGGGTCTTGATGAAGTCCCCAAGTAAGTACCCTGAAGTCTACCTCAATTCTGAATAACTGTGGTTTAATTCTACAGGTATGTAACAGAATTTGTAAACCTAGGCAATGTTTCAGCTCTTCGAACTTTCAGAGTATTGAGAGCTTTGAAAACTATTTCTGTAATCCCAGGTAAGATGTAAGTGGTGTAAGGTGTTAGGTCCCTTGTACCTGTCCAACTGTTCCTTTTTATCCTGTCATTGTGTTTGTGTGTGAACTCCCCTATTACAGATATGTGACAGAGTTTGTGGACCTGGGTAATGTCTCAGCGTTGAGAACATTCAGAGTTCTCCGGGCATTGAAAACAATATCAGTCATTCCAGGTGAGAGCTAGGTTAAACCCAGAGGCTGACTTTTTAAAACTCCATGGGAATTGAAAATACATTTTTTTTTTCACCATAAGCCTCGTTGCTTGCTCATTCATTTAAAAGAACATAGAAGAAAAAAGCAGGAATCATGTGTTGAAAGAAATTAATCTTGTGATCCTTTGCTTTTTGCCATTTGCTTGTTCATTTTTGAAATCAGCCTTTGCGTTTAACACATTGTTGCATGACATGCTGCAGAACACGGCCTGTGTGATTTGCATCACAGAATGTCAAGCTTTGAGGTCAAGCTATGACAAAAACATAACCATGTAATCTTGGTTTAGCCATCTGTTTTTTTACCTGCAAAATGGAAAACGATGTTTGTCCTTAGTACTTTAACAGAACTCACGTCTGAATCATTATTTGGCATCATGAAATATTTGAAAGTCAAATATAACAGAGTAAATTATGTAAGAGAGGAGAGAAACAGAGGGTGTGCATAAGAGACTATTATTTTTCCAATTTCATTTTCTTCAAACCTTAATTTGATTCAAGGGAAGAATAAGGAGTTTTATAAACCTGATGGTTTGGGGCAAGAGAAGTTGGCAGTTAAAAAAAAGCCATTAATCCATTCCAATCCATATGCCTAAACTTGTTTATGCTGGAGCAAGCTGTATTGATAGCCATATTCCTTATTTTGGTGAAACGTGCTTAGGCTTAGTGTGATTGGAAAATTTCCTCTGTGAGGGAAAAAGCATGATAGCACATGCACTTGTTTTATCATTAAAACAAGTTTTATCATTAAAACAAGTTTTATCATTAAAACAAGTTATTCTTCACTTTAAAAAGCACAATACATTTCCATCCACAATTTCAAGGAACATAAACTTCTGGGCCTCATCCTCACAAAATACATTGTCACAAGTGACAGAAACCATTTAAAATGTTAGTTCACAAACCAACAGGGCCATTGATTTGAGCTTCTGCATGAGGGTTTCTTTAACATTACTGGGGGTCATCTTTTTTCCCATCTGTCTTTTCAATTGTTCTCAAGATGTTCTTCTGCTTTCAGGTCTGAAGACAATTGTGGGAGCTCTCATTCAGTCTGTGAAGAAACTATCTGATGTGATGATTCTGACAGTGTTTTGTCTGAGTGTCTTTGCTCTCATAGGACTCCAGCTGTTCATGGGCAACTTGAGGCACAAATGTTTGTTTTGGAATCCACCAAATTCTACAGATTCTAATGATACTGATATATTTAATGCTACATTTGGAGAAAACAGTACATTGAACATTACCCAATTTGATTGGAATGCATACATACAAGATGAAAGTAAGAATATACTTTTTCTGGGTTTTTTTTCTTCTAATGGCATCCTTGATGGCACAATGGCATAATGATGATTCAGATTTACTGACAGTGTTAAGACACAATGAGATGGAAGCTGCTATACTCTATCAAATTATAAAATGTTGTCCATGCCCATCCTCCCTGTCCCAGGCTACTTGGCTTGATTTAGCCAAGCTATGTCCTGTATTGTCTTAAATTTGCCATTTTGAGAATCAGTAAGTGATGTCTCTTTGAACATTATATATTTTAATTTTGGAAGACATGTCAGTTCTCCTGTCATAAACATTTATGCTAGGGTAGTTTGCCATGCCACTTAAAATCAGAATGAATATATGTGTGTGTGTGTGTGTGTGTGTGTGTGTGTGTGTGTGTGCGCTGTTTAGCTTCCTTCGGGTATTATCCCACGTCATAATACCCGAAGGAAGCTAAACAGCACACATGTAAGTACCCGCGAAAGCCTAAGAAAACATATAAATAACTTAATTTCCAGGTTTTGGTTAGTTGTAATTCCCTTTTTCCCCATAGGTATACTCAATTTCTAGGAGGGAATCAATATTTTGCAGGCACTTATTTGATTATGTGCCATCACATGTGTTATTAACTCTTATAGACTAAATAAATAAACATATTTTCTCTCTGACAATCTATTTCTACCTTGGTCTTTCAGTTCTTCCCACAGTGCACCTATTGCCATTGTAACTGAGTTTATCTACCTTCTTTCTGGTTGCCCTCTTCTATTTTATTCTGCCTTTCCCAGCATCACAGCCTTCTCCAGAGAGCTAGGTCTTCAGAAGTAGGATAATTTGAGCCATTTGTACCTTGATTAAGGCCTCTGGGTTGATTTATTCAATAATCCCTTTGGTTTTTTGGGTGTCCATGCTAGCTGCTACCTGTATAAATGGGTTAGGGAGAAAAGTTCTTTAAAAAATATTTATTCTTTGGTTCTTGGGACTTTTCATCTGAGGTTTGTTTGTTTTTTTGCCTCTATGTACTACAGTAGGATGAAAAATATGTAACAAAGTTGAAAATAAAATTTAATAAAATAAAAATTTAAAAAGGTGGGAGGAGATTGGCCTAGTTCTTTACATTCTCACAACTTGGAGTTAAGTATTTGGAGGATCCTACTAAGATTGAGAAGTTAGGAAAAGTCATTTTTTCAGTGAAAAATCAAACTTATTTGCAACTCAAGAACAGTTATATCTTCCAAATGGGTTTACAACAGTTAAGAGGACCAGATCTGCAAAGTCTGAGAAGTTTTCTTTTGCCTCTTAAGTATCACTGCATTTAAATCAGTTTGTCTAGTCTCTGAGCGCTTTGCTTTTCCGTTGGAGAACAAAGTGCAGGTATCCTTGGCTTTTTGCTTCTGTGAAATTAAGCTTGCAAGACCTCTCTTGAATGGAACATATGCAGGTAGAACCACTTGTAGGCCAAAACAATTGCAATGGTCCCTGTGAATTAGTTTTATATCATGTCCTCATTTAAATCATTCAACCTTATCTAATTTTTGAATTCCTTGTTCAGTCCTTCTGTACAGGCAAACTGTAACAATTAGGCATTGTTACTTAACTACTGTTTGCATAGGAACTGCTGGAAGAATTATTGCAGGAATGAAGGGTCATTGGTCAAAGTAGATATAGATGAGGTTAGGATTGCTAACTTTTTAATTTTTTTTGTTCACACAGATAATTTTTATTTTTTGGAAGGACAAAATGATGCTTTGCTTTGTGGTAACAGTACTGATGCAGGGTAAGACCTATTATCAAACTTTTAAAACAGCTACAACAGGTTTACAACAGGCCTGTGCATTATAATTAATTTAACATATGTTCTGCCTTATACATTGGGACTAATTTGCTCAGATACAAGTTTAATATTTACTAAGGTAAGCTCTATTGTTTTTTTATTATGTAGAATTGGAAATAAATAGTTGATTGATTGGTTATGTGCCATCAAGTCATTTTCAATTCCTAGCAATCACATTGATTTTCTCCATGAGTAAATAAATAATAAAGAGATGAAAAAAAAGGTAATCATGTCATGAAAAATCTAGAATTCCAGTTTGTTCCTGAAGGAGCTATTTCCCATGCAAAATTGCCTCAACAATGAGAAAGAACAAGAAGCATGTATAAGGAGAAAGATGCTGATTAAATGTTTGAATATGAATTTATCTAATTTTATATTTTTAAGTAATTTATGAAATGAAAGTCAGTTACTTTTCTCTGAATTAGGAATGTAGATGGCCAGAAAAAAAAATTTTTATTGACCAAAACACTGCACAAATAATCAATTTGTGAAAACAATATAATGCATTATTTGAATTATTTGCAAAAAATATGTGTGTTAAAATTGTAAACCAATATGAATAAATTTGAAAAATAAATATTAAGGCAAACTTTAAAAAAAAAATCTATCAGACTAATATAGGAATGGGATTAAGTTGAATTTAGGAATGAGAACATAAGAAATTGAAGGAAATTGAAATAGATACATTAACTGATGCAGCAGAGAAAGCAGAGTGGTGCCGTGGCTTAGAGTTGGAGCTCTCACCTCAGAATCAGGAGGCTGTGAGTTCGATCCTAGGCAGAGGCAAATATTTCTCTCTCTGGGCACAATGAGATTAAATCTACTGAACAAAACTCCGCATTGGCAACAGGAAGGGCATCCAGCCAGTAAACACTCAGCTCCATTCAGTTGCCCAGACTCCACCAAGGGATTATGGGGTTATTAAAAGAAGATGATGATAATAGATGCAGCAGAGAAACATAGAATTAAAGGTTCCAGCTTGTTATGAAAATGGGCAGAAAGATGGAATTCTGCCAGCCCTCTGGGAAAGAAAAGTGTGTCTAGCTCTTCCCTTTATAGTCAGCTGTAGGCAAGCTTGAATTGTATGCATGATAGGTATTTCACCAGCGTTAATGAATGCACTTGTATTTATTTGTTTATTTCAGTCAATGTCCAGAAGGCTATTTTTGCATAAAAGCTGGAAGGAATCCAAACTACGGTTATACAAGTTTTGATACATTCAGCTGGGCCTTCTTATCTCTCTTTCGACTGATGACTCAGGATTTCTGGGAAAATCTTTATCAGCTGGTGAGAGAGAATTATTTAGCTAGCAATGTCTTAAGCATACCAGTTTCAAAAGAATGTCAAATGAGTGATTCAGGCATAAGTTGGCATGTTGCTTGAGAATCGCATTTATATATTTGTTTTAAAATGTTGACTATTATTTTTTCCCAGACTCTACGTGCTGCTGGCAAAACATACATGATCTTTTTTGTCCTGGTGATTTTCTTGGGTTCTTTCTACCTGATCAACTTGATCCTGGCTGTTGTTGCCATGGCTTATGAAGAGCAGAATCAGGCCACCATGGAAGAAGCTGAGCAGAAAGAGGCAGAGTTCCAGCAGATGCTAGAACAGCTGAAAAAACAGCAAGAAGCGGCTCAGGTGTGTGTGTTTCTCTCTGTCTGTGTGTGTGTGTGCTACTCTTTAAAACATGGATGAGAAACATGCTTTTCCAGATATTGTTGATCTTCAATCACATTCCTCAGCCCAGCCAGCATGACCAGTGCTGAGAGTCTATGGCAATTACATTCCAACATCTGGAAAGTCATGCAGCCAAATTGTACAGTTCTCATGTTTGCCTACAGGGTTAGAGTTATCCAACAATACTTAATGTTATAACTCCAGTTTACTCACAGAGAAAAAGCCCCAAAATACCCTGTTTCTCCAACAATACGGGCTCCCCCAATAGGAAGTCCCAGCATGTTTTATTGGCATGAAATGAAATTAAGCCCCTCCTCCCAAATTAAGGCCTGTATTAAAACATGCAAAATGGGGGGGCTTGCCGTTAGGAAGTACTTTTGTTGCATGCCCGGATATGGTGCTGCCTGCGTTGACTCCAATACAAAGTGACCCACCAATGCCGAGGTCTACATCCAAGCCGTCGCCACCCGCCTGCCCGAAGATGCAAGGGGGAGGAATTAAGTCACCCCTGAAAAGACGGCCTAGTCATTTTTTCGGAGCTCAAAAAGAAATAAGACCTGGCCTTATTATATGAGAAACACTAAAAATTCAGAAGCTAGAATTAAAAGGTTAAATTTGCTACAATTAACTCATTTACTGCCTGGAGTCTTCATTAAAACAAATAAATAGGAGATTTCAACTGAGTTCCAAGTTAATGTTATAACTCACAAAAGAGCTAAAAGAAAATAATTATTCTATGTACAACTTCGTGTGCTCATATAAGACTGAAGGTGGCCCTCATTTAGCAACTACAGTTACTTCTAGCAAAATGGTCAATATGCAAACCACATGACAGAGAGAGAGAGATTGCAAAGATTGCTGATTGCTAGTGTCTCATTTAGATAAAGTCTACTTGTGCAGCAATGCCAGGGTTATCTCACCCCAACATGTATTATTGTCAACTCAGTGTACACACTGATTAGAAATTGATTTTTAATTGCTATGTACAACCATTGTATTTATGAATGGTCCCTATTCAAGGCAGTTACTAAATGAGGATTACCTGTACACATTGTTACAAAGCTTGGGCAAAGAAATAAAGAATATTTGGCTTAGGGAGAATTCAGTTATGCAATGGAGGCTGTTTGGGACATTATGCATTTCACCTCTTTCCTGTCTCAGTCCAGCAATTTCTGCTTGGTTGTAAAAGGATCAACCCTTTTTCTAGCCCCAGGAAAGAGAGGAGCTGGGATAAAATAAGACTGGTACATGATTCAAAACTCTCCTCCCTCCCTCTGGATTTGTGGATTGAGAGTGTTCTCAGCCGGTTTAAGATGAGATATCTATTCTCTCTCTGTTTGCAGTTTGTGCAAGTTGCAGATACAGCAGTATTTTCCCCTGGAAGTAAATCACCTTTGTTTTAATAAAACTTTTGTTACCTATGTGTCCATTGGGATTGTAATAGTAGAGCTGGTTTGCATAGCTTTATACGTATATGTGCAATATGATATACTTTATGTACATATACTCCAACCTAAATATATCCTACAGGGAATTAAAAAGTGCTTGCTTCTTAATATATATATTTTGGATTTCAATTCTAATAATTTACCAAGTCCCATTTTTACACAGGCCTATTCATGGGCAACTATTCATCATTGTTACCAGTGCCAGTTAGTGGGGAGTAAGTTATCATTTTAATTTCCAATTTGTCCCAGCTCAGGTGTTTGTGACAGGAAGTTAAACAGCCTCTGCTGGTTGATTGGCTTTACTATTGTTTTGTTTTGTTTTTAATTGTAACCTGGAATTGATTTTTGTGTCCTCGGCCCTTCATGATATGGTTTGTGGTTCTAATTATTGTTGGTTTTAATTCTTGCATGCAGCCCAGAACCATTGTTTTGGGATGGGTGGCCATATAAATTGACTAAACAAATAAGCCTATCAATGCTGGGGGAACTTGAATGATGTCCTACTTCCTAGCAGAAACTACGTGGCTTCTTTTATTACTGAGCATCTTAAATGAGCTCAGTAGCCTGGTACAAGCAGCCACGGAAAATAGTGGTCTCTTAGCATTGAGGAAAGCACAGCAAGTTTGCTGTAGCAAGATAGGATGTTTGGATCCCAGTGCCATTAATTTATTGTTGCTTCAGAATGGCACAGTATGAGGAATGCTGGTAAGGAGTCTAAAATGAGGATCGCCTTGATTGCTGTATGTAAGGCCATTCATCCTGTGGCACCAGTGAGATGGTTCCAGGTGCTTCTTTATGTTGCTGCCAGGGAGACAATAGTACAATGCTACAAGTAGGACACTAAAAATCACTTCGCCCGGAGCCTCCCAAATATGGAAGAAACCCTTCTGATACTCCAGCTTGCTGGGGGTGTGAATCTAGGTAATTTAAACAGACATGCAATTAAAATTCACTGAAAACATTCAAACAGTAAATGAGGAATCTTAAATTTAAAATGCGATTAAAATAAAACTGAACCAGATGAAGAGTGCACAGGAAGGAGGTAGAATGTTCTCTAATCCATTACCCATCTCTAAAGTGCCATGCCTGCATTGGGGCCCCAGGCTAGTTGACCCAGCCATGTTTTTAGTGGCTTTTGGAAGGCCAAAAGGATGGGTGCACATTTTAAGTGACAGAAACCTGGTTCTTCAGATGTATGAAAAGGAGATCATCTAAATATGGATCTAGGGTGGGGAAACCTGGCTTAGCTAAGTAGGTAGAGAACTTGAACTGGAACTCTTTGTGTCATAAATGCCTTTTTCATTTCTTGCATTTTTATCTGGTTTAAAAAAGACCACATAGCATACATTACTTAAATTAGACAAATAAATGAAATATGGTAATATTTTAAGTGTAAGTGCAAGACAATAAATATTCTTTTTGTTTTTGTTTTAAATGGTCTTTAATCTAAATATTATATTATGCAATGTTTTTTTCCTTGTGGATTGTTCATGTTAAAATGAAGAAAGCTGCTCTTTTCATAAGACCAATAAAATATACCAATGTTACTAATCCTTCCTGGCAGGCAGCGGCGATTGCTGCAGCAACTGCATCCGCAGAATCTAAAGATCCCAGCGCAGGAGGCGGAACGGGGGAACATTCAGAAAGCTCATCTGAAACATCAAAATTGAGTTCCAAGAGTGCCAAAGAGAGAAGAAATAGAAGGAAGAAGAGAAAACAAAGAGAACAATCTGGTGGAGAGGAAAAAGATGAAGATGAATTTCACAGATCTGAATCTGAAGATAGTATCAGGAGAAAAGGTTGCCGATTCTCTATTGAAGGGAATAGGTTAACATTAGAACGGAAGCATTCTTCTCCCCATCAGGTAAACTGTGACAACTATAGAACTTGAGCATTATTGTCTCTGGAAAAAGTACAATCTTATTGTTCTATTCTGGAAGGGACTGATCTTTTACAAAACAACACTTTTGTTCATTCATGTTTCCTACTGGGAGGTTGAAAGCTTTTATTCTTAAGTCTAGGGTAAGTGTTTGAGAGCAGTGGTCCCCAACCTTTCTGACTTGGTGGCCTGGCATGGGGAGGAAAGAGCAGATGGTTTTGTACGAGTGGCAGGAAGTGGAGTTTTACGTGCAGCCACAAGCTCCCATTTCTTGTGTGAGTGGAGCTTCGTGAGCATGTGCATGCTCGCTGCTTGTATGGACTGGTTCCAAATGGGCCGTGACTTGGAAGTGGGCCACAGCCTGGGGGTTGGAGACCCTTGTTTTAGAGAGTTAATTTTTCATGAAATGAAAAGTTTACAGAGTAGTTGAAAACCTTATTTGAAATACCGTACTAAGGGTTTACACTAATTCCTAATAATTTTGTCATGTTTCTTATGGTCTAGTCATGAAGTCATGAAACTTATGAAGTCTACTTTGGTGATAAATTCAGTGGCAACAGATTATAATCCTTAACATTAGTATCAAAGAGATACATTGTATTGCAGGCAAATAATTTTAAATATTGAGAATCAAGATAAGCCAAGGCATTCATAGAGATAGTGGAAGGCAATATTTTAATTTATATCAATGAGTTGGAAACTTCCTCTTAAAAAATCTTATTTACATTTTTTAAAATCTAACAAGTCTGTAGTACCTTGACCATTTTCTATTTTTGCAAAAGAGATATTCAGCTAGATATTTAGTTGGAAGAATAATTAATCGCATTTAATTAAATGGCTTTATTCCCAAGTAAGCATGGATAAAATTTGAAGCCCTAGCACAGATAGTTAACTAATTTTAATCTCAGGTATTTGGGAAGCAGAGTTTTAATACTGAATTGTTGGATATTTGAAGGTTTTTGTCTCAAGCTTCTTTCTTTCAGTAGCAAAGATGAAATGCAAAGATAGGAACTCTTAGAGCAAAATCTATTGTAAAAAAAACTGTCTGAGATTATATTTGCATTCTGTATGTATACATGGAGAAGAGAATCCTTTCTTTTTATTGGTGAAGGTCAGGACTTTGATGGTTTTGCTAACTTTCTATCCATTTGTCTTTTCTTACAGTCTTTGTTGAGCATGCGTGGCTCGCTATTTTCCCCAAGGCGCAACAGCAGAACAAGCCTTTTCAGCTTCAGAGGTAGAGCAAAGGATATAGGATCAGAGAATGACTTTGCTGATGATGAACACAGCACTTTTGAAGATAATGATAGCAGAAGAGATTCTCTTTTTGTGCCGCGCAGACATGGTGAACGGCGCAACAGTAACATTAGTCAGGCCAGTAGGTCATCCAGGATGCTGGCAGTGTTTCCAGTGAATGGGAAGATGCACAGCACTGTGGATTGCAATGGGGTGGTTTCCTTGGTTGGTGGACCATCTGTTCCTACATCGCCTGTTGGACAGCTTCTGCCAGAGGTGATAATAGATAAACCAGCTACTGATGACAATGTAAGGAAGTTTTAAATAGTTCAGGCATGGTGGCCTTGTCTTAATGCACCAGCCAGTGTTTCTACAGAATGGAATCCCTGGGAATGATCCTTGGTTGGTCAAGCTATGAATGCTCCTGCATCTTGTAATATTTTTTATCTACTAATAAAATCAGTCTTAAACAATTAATATTTGCAGTACAGTGAAAAAAAAGTATCTGGAAAATGTGCAAAATATTTTGCTTTGTGTGTTTTATATTCAGAAAAACCTTGCCATATCTCTGAATTAATTATGTTTGGCCAGGGACATCTTTCTCCGTAACCAAAAGGAAGTTAAATCTTTTGATGCCATATGGATTCTGCCTTGATTGTGAACATTTGATTACATTCTGTCTCATGAACATCATTACAACATACAAACAATATGGCTAAAAGTTCTGGTTCCTCAAACATTAGTAAATCACTCCAAAATTTCACTTTATATATTGAGCATTTTCATGCGTCTTTTAATCTGATGTTTAATCTTTGGCTGATAAAACAAATATATCTAATTGAAATACCATATTAATGTACATACATTTCAAGTTACAGTGTGCCAAATATGAGTATTCCTAGACACACATTTTATCTTTCTATATACAAGAAATCAGATCTTTTATGCCAGTTTGGAGAAGCATGACAATGCTGGATATTATTTTTCATTTCCTTTGATTAAGCTTGAATGAAAAGCTTGCTGTCCATCTTAAATACAAAATATAAGCAAGTGACATGTCATTATTTCCCCACATCATCAAATGTTTATTGATAACCTGGAATTTATGCCATAATCCTACATAAGGGAAATGTTCACAAGTAAATAATTTATAGATGATGACTGATCAATTGCAATTTATTTCTTCTCCCACAAAGTGTCATGTTTTTTTTTAAAAAAAGGTATGAGGATGTTTACAGAAGATAGCATAAATCTCAACTGTAGTTATATATAGGTGTAAATTTGGCAAGTTTAATATGTTTTCCAAGGCTACAGTCCTATGCAGTGGATGCAAATCTTAATGAAATTCAGGTTGAAATGGATAGGTAAGTGGGATTTTGCAAAACTACCAAAGATAAACAAAACAGGTTGAGAAATAAATTTGAAATATTCATAGAAAGTTTCTTGAGGATCATTTGGGAAGGATAACAATGAAGTTGTCAAAATGAAAACACATTTCTTACAACTGTCTAAAAATGTACTGAATACCAGGTTAATAATTCAATAAGTAGCAAATGTTTGGCATGAAAAACTAAACAAAATTCAAAAGCATGATGCATGTGGGTCTTCAAAATAAGAGATTCTTTGTATCTTGAAGTGCCATTTTCAGGGTGATCTTACATTGTGCCTTCTGGTTTTTCAGGCCACAACAACAGAAACAGAATTGAAAAAAAGAAGATCGAGTTCTTTCCATATTTCTATGGACTTTTTGGAAGACCCTACATTGAGAGAAAGAGCCATGAGCGTGGCTAGTATACTCACAAACACCATGGAAGGTATAGATGTAGTGATGGCAAGAGATTCAGCTAACAAGGGGTTCACTTTTTTTAATCTGGGGTCAGAATCGGGTGGGATTAAAATTTTGTAACAACCGGTTCTGTGGGTGTGGCCGGGTGGGCATGGCTGGGTGGGCATGGCTATGTGACTGGGTGGGTGTGGCTTTTTTGCAACAACCCCCCCCCCCCATTTTTTGAGCCTTCTGAGCCTTTGGGAAGCCTCCTGGGGGGTTGTTTTTGCTCCCAGAAGGCTTCCCTGGGGCCCAGGAAGAAAAAATGAGGGTGGGTCATGCAGCGATTTGCTGGTCTCCAAACTGCATAGAATCATAACAACCGGTTCTATATAGAACCGGTCTGAACTGGTAGAATTCCACCCATTGTCGGGGTGATCAAACAAATCAGATGCAAAACTGAACACATAGGCAAAAATATAAGGAATAACCATTATTTTTTACAAGTGATTTTATTGAGGGGCGGGAATCCTACATTCTGTAATAACAATAGCAAGGTTCAATAATATAAGAACAATTCATGTTTCTGGTTCCAAGCAGTACCAATCTTTAAACGGACCTCCATAGTGACTAACATAGGAGTTGCCTCATCATATATGAATTTCTATAGTATGTGAATGATTTCATTGGAAGACCTCTTCTGGACTATACCAAATTCCAGTACTCTGTTTTATAATGATCATCAGTTGTCTTTGGGAAGCCCACAACCATGTTTTGATTGTAATAGTTCTCCCCACTAATGTTCCCTGGCAAGCCAATGTCATGGTTCTCATGTAAATAGTAATTATGGCTAATACACATAAAGTTTATTTTCCACAAATTTAATTTCTTTTTAAAGCCATCAGAGCTAGAGACCATGTTGATGGCACCAAATTCTGCAGTTGCCTATCCTGAATTTTCTTTTAATCGGTTTTCTCTGGTGATCCTGGGTTTTAATATTGAAAAGAATAATACAATAATAATGTTTACTTATACTTTTGCATTTATTCTCCTCATAACTTTTTAAAACTTTTTATTATCTGCTTTCTAATTTTAGAGATTCCTTTTTTAAATACGGTGATCTGAACTGAAGACATGGCAATGAGACTCTTGGTCTGCATCTTGAGAATTAACTTTCTTTTAAGTAGAAATAGAGTAGTAAAACTATTTATATTATATTTCTTACATGTGCAAAACTCACTTCCAATAGAACTGAATTTTCGTCTTTTTTCTTTATTTATACTTAAAAGTTGAAAAAACAAAACCAATAAAAGATAACTTTTTACTTTGTGTTACTATGATAACTTTTCATTTTGTTTTTAAACAGAACTTGAAGAGTCACGACAGAAGTGCCCACCTTGCTGGTACAAATTTTCAAACATTTTCCTAATCTGGGACTGCTGCCCATGTTGGCTGAAAATAAAGCATGTTGTTAACATCATTGTGATGGATCCATTTGTTGACCTTGCTATTACAATTTGCATTGTTTTAAATACGTTGTTCATGGCAATGGAACATTACCCAATGACAGAAAGATTTGCGGAAGTCCTTAATGTTGGAAACTTGGTGAGCTTGAATATTGTACCTTTAATTAATGTTTCTTCTAATGAGGTTGCTAATAACAGCACTAGGTGAAAAGTTAAAATCTCTTTAAAAAAAAAAGAAATGAGTGGTCTTAATTCAGTGGTGGGATTCAAATAATTTAACAACTAGTTCTCTGCCCTAATGACCAGCTGGGTAGGCGTGGCTGGGTGGTCATGTGACTGGGTGGACATAACTAACTCAACATCACTCCGGTCGAGGGGCACCTTGCCTCACCAGGCGTCTCCTTGCCACGCCTGGCCATGCCTCACTCTTCCCCTCCCAGCCAGTCCTTGTCACACTCGCCCTTGCCTTTCCTTGACTTGCAACTACAATTGAGCCCAAAATTTATGTTGCTGAGTGAAAAATTTATTAAGTGAATGTTGCCCCATTTCATTACTTTTCTTGTCACATTTGTTAAGCGAACCACTGCATTTGTTAAGTTAGTAACATGGCTGGCAAATCTGGCCTCCCCATTGACTTTGCTTGTCAGAAGGTTGAAAAAGGGGACCACATGATCCTGGGAGACTACAACCACCATAAATGTGAGACAGTTACCGGCCATCTGAATTTTTATCACGTGGGAATGCTGCAATGGTTGTAAGTGTGAAAAATGGTCATAAGTTACTTTTTAAGTGCTATTGTCACTAAATGAACTGTTATAAATCAAGGATTACCTGTATAAAAATACAAAAAGCTTCTTTGCTTGCAAAAAGCTGCCCTAAATACCAAACATTAGATTAAAAATGGGGGAATATACAGTGAAGATCAATGAGTCACAGCCATCATGGAAACCTAAACCATTCTGTCTGAATACTTTTCTTTTCATCAGCAATACCTGCAACCCAGAGTTACAAATCAGGCTGGTTGTCAGAGCATCTTGAGGAATTAAAATAGTTAAAATGCAATGATAACTATGAGCAAGCCAACTCTTGCTCATAAAACATAACCCTTTAGCAGGGGCTGCCACAAAGAAGAGGGAGTCAAGCTATTCTCCAAAGCACCTGAGGGCAGGACAAGAAGCAACGGGTGGAAACTAATCAAGGAGAAAAGCAGCTTAGAACTAAGGAGGAATTTCCTGACAGTTAGAACAATTAATCAGTGGAACAACTGGCCTCCAAAAGTAATGGGATTGCCCCCTCCTCTTATGGCAGAGGCAAGGAATGGCTTCAGCCATCTTGCCACTTGGGAGGGGATTCAGCCATGTTGGAAATACACCCCAAAAAGACAGTGCCAGGAACCACTAAAGCAGTGTAAGAAGCTGAAAAAAACTCCTCCACTTTAAAAAAGTCAAGCCCCTGAATAAAAGGGGGAAAAAACTTCCAGAGAATCTGCTCAGGCTACAGAAAGTCTGGGCGTATTGTCAAGAACCATTAAGAAATGTTACAATGTAACAGTGTAACTGCAGAGGCAGTTTCTGGAAATACTTAAGCAATAAAGAAAAACAGGATTAGACTAGAAACAACACACAGAGGCAGACTAGAATGTCTGCTTCTTTCCTTCCTGACAGGATTAACTACTTAAGGTGGGAAAAACAAAAGGCTGTTAGAAGATTTCTTCCAATAGGCAGTTTTCCAAACTGCTTAGAAAATTAACAACCAATTCTCCTGAACCTGTGAGAACTGGCTGAATCCCACCACTGTCTTAATTATGGATAGATATGGCTGGCAATATACAGGTGAAACTAAAAAAAATAGTATATAATGCAAAAGTTATGGCTTACAACTCATGAAAACCCCAAATCCACCATCTCAGAAAATTAGAATATTGTGAAAAGGTTCCATATTCTAGGCTCAAAGTGTCCCACTCAAATCAGCTCATGAAGCCATAACACCTGCAAAGGGTTCCTGAGCCTTTAAATGGTCTCTCAGTCTGGTTCAAGAGGAATCACAATCATGGGAAAGACTGCTGACCTGACAGTTGTGCAGAAAACCATCATTGACACCCTCCATAAGGAGAGAAAGCCTCAAAAGGTAATTGCAAAAGAAGTTGGATGTTCCCAAAGTGCTGTATCGAAGCACATTAACAGAAAGTTTTGTGGAAGAGAAAAGTGTGGAAGAAAAAGGTGCACAAGCAGCAGGGATGGCCGCAGCCTGGAGAGGATTGTCCGGAAAAGGCCATTCAAAAGTGTTGGGGACTTTCACAAGGAGTGGACTGAGGCTGCAGTCAGGGCATCAAGAGCCACCACACACAGAGGAATCCTGGACATGGCCTTCAAATGTCGTAGTCCTCTTGTCAAGCCGCTCCTGAACAACAAACGTCAGAATCCTCTTACCTGGGCAAAAGAAAAACAGACCTGGTCTGTTGCTCAGTGGTCCAAAGTCCTCTTTTCTGATGAGAGTAACTTTTGCATCTCATTTGGAAACCAAGGACCCAGAGTCTGGAGGAAGAATGGAGAGGCACACACTGCAAGATGCTGGAAGTCCAGTGTGAAGTTTCCACAGTCTGTGTTGATTTGGGGAGCCATGTCATCTGCTGGTGTTGGTCCACTGTGCTTCATTAAGTCCAGGGTCAACACAGCCATCTATCAGAAGATTTTGGAGCACTTCATGCTTCCTTCTGCAGACAGGTTTTATGGAGATGCTGACTTCATTTTCCAGCAGGACTGGGCACCTGCCCACACTGCCAAATCACCAAAACCTGGTTCAATGACTGTGGTATTACTGTGCTTGATTAGCCAGCAAACTCACCTGACCTGAACCCCACAGAGAATCTTGGGGACATTGCCAAGAGAAAGATGAGAGACATGAGACCGAACAATGCAGAAGAACTGAAGGCCGCTATTAAAGTATCCTGGTCTTCCATAACACCTCAGCAGTGCCACAGGCTGATAGCTTCCATGCCACGCCGCATTGAGGCAGTAATTGCTGCAAAAGGGGCCCAGACCAAGTACTGAGTACATATACATGATCATACTTTTCAGAGGTCCGATATTGTTCTATGTACAATCCTTGTTTTATTGATTGCATGTAATATTCTAATTTTCTAACATTGTGGATTTGGGGTTTTCATGAGCTGTAAGCCATCATCATCTCAATTATGACAAATCACGGCTTGAACTATCTTGCTTTGCATGTAATGAGTCTGTCTCATATATTAGTTTCACCATTTAAGTTGCATTACTGAAATAAATGAACTTTTGCACGATATTCTAATTTTTCGAGTTTCACCTGTACATTGAGTACTGTTTAAAAAAAACAGTATACAGTAATTTTGTGTCCATATATATCAAAATAAAAGAATTTATTTTATGATTTGATTTCAGTGTCATAACAAAGAAAGTGAAACAATGTTTTTAAAGAATTTTTAAAATGTAAAATTAAAATGTAAAATGTAAAATTAAAAGTTGTTTTGGATAGTTGGATAAATCATTGTTCTCTTGTTCAAAATCTCAACAAATTAGTAGCAGAAAAAACCTCATGAAAGTTTCCCGTATCATTCCTTCAATTCCTGGGTGCTGTTTTAAAATGAGATTAAAGAACATAACATGCTTGAAGAAATAATGAACAAGAAAATCAGAATAAATATATCAAATACATTTGTAAGCTTTTGGAAATTGATAAATCTGCCGGTCACATTTTAGGTTTTCACTGGAATCTTCACAGGAGAAATGGTTCTTAAACTGGTAGCCAAGGATCCATATTATTATTTCCAAGAAGGTTGGAATATTTTTGATGGTTTTATTGTCACCCTTAGTTTGGTCGAACTTGGCCTAGCAAATGTGGAAGGACTCTCAGTTCTCCGATCATTCAGACTGGTAAATTGTTTCATTTAACAAATACAAGTACATGTACATCATTTTTACCCATTCAGGATGCTAAAATTAATTGATTTTGATGTTGAACCACAGTTTCGAAACCAAATAGTCTTCTTAATGCTCAACATTCTGAGGCTTGTATCTGATGGCAATCTTTTGTAGAGTCATATGTCTGGAAGATAGCCACTGCAAATCCTTCAGATCTGTTCCAGAAGGATTGGGACAGTAGTATGGCAAAAGAGGAAATGATGCAAAAAATTGTTGAAGAATGGGAAGGTAGCTTGAATTAGTCCAAATATTTTTCATTAATGGAAATCTTTGCTAGAAAAAAGATCGTTTTGATTTTCATCTTCTGATTTTCTGTTGTTTCTCTCAATGGTGGGACTCATTGGATACATATAAAACTAAGATTCTTAGCTTTTTTATTGAAATAGCTTGAATGATGTATATGAGCTATATAGTTCAGTAAAAGTTGGTTCACTTTGAAACTAAATATTTGACTTGTATCAGTAAAATCTGTACATAAAGTTAGTCTTAAATATAAATAGGATTTCAGCTTTAAACTCTTAAATTATAATGGGGTCTCACTGGAAGAAAATGAATTAATTGTCTTCATTTTTAAACAATGACGGTTGTATTTCAGTGTTGTAATATGTAAATATCAATTTATTTCAGTATAATTTGGCTCCATCTGGTTATTTTTAACGAATTTGTCATGCTACTTACCAAACTTTTTTGGCCACTTATTTGTTTTTCAGTTGCGAGTTTTCAAATTGGCTAAATCTTGGCCAACACTAAATATGCTGATCAAAATTATTGGCAACTCTGTTGGTGCTTTGGGAAATCTGACTTTGGTCCTGGCCATCATTGTCTTCATTTTTGCTGTGGTTGGTATGCAGCTCTTTGGTAAAAGCTACAAGGAATGTGTGTGCAAGATCGCAAAAGATTGCGAACTTCCTCGCTGGCACATGAATGACTTTTTCCACTCATTCTTGATCGTGTTCCGAGTTCTTTGTGGAGAATGGATAGAAACCATGTGGGACTGTATGGAGGTTGCAGGTCAAGCCATGTGCCTTACAGTCTTCATGATGGTTATGGTGATTGGGAATTTAGTGGTATGTAATTTTTTTTAAATAAATATTTATTCTAGACCATATTAAGAAGTATTGTTTCTTTAAATCTCTGAAGACACCCTCTTTTCAAATGGAATGACTTTTCATGCAATTGTCAAACATTCATTGAAACACTAGTAGTGTTTGGTAAACAAAAATATATTTGTCAACCTATGAAAATACAGTGATGCTTAAAAGCTTGTGAATCTTTTTGATTTTTCAAACTTTTCCTTAATAAATAAAAGTAGTAGTACAATTATTTTAAAACATCTGTTTAACTGAGTTCTCTTTTAGGTTTAGAAGTTTACAAATTTTTCAAGTTTTAGAATTTGTATGGAGAACAGATCACATTTTAGGTTCTATCTGTGCATAAAAGTTGAATATTTAGTACATTTACAAACTTTTAAACACCACTGTAGTTCCCCTCTTGTACAACTTGACTGTCGTTTCTACACTCCTTCAAACTAGGTACTTATTCTGATTAAGATAAATAGGCTATCAATTACTACAATCAAGTTTCAAAGCTGAACAAACATACAAGCATAGAACATTTTTGTTCATGAAGTCAATCTTTCCTTCAAGGTTCACAAATTAGGAGGAAACCTTCAGCAAATGCAATGAGACTCCTTAAGCAGTGATCTTCCAAAGCAGTATTACAGAACTTCCATTATCTCAAAGGCAGCTCTGAATTTTCTGTGATTTAGCCAAAATCAGGTGCCATTTTGGGAGGAGGGTTTCATAAGTGAAGTGGATTCCATAAATATCTGTACCTGCTCTACTCTAAGTAATACTTTGATGTGTGAACCCAGATTGCTTGGATATGTGTATGCATGTGTCCTATTGGTCTTTATCTTGATTAGCACAGCCTTAAATGTACACATTCTCTCTCTATTTTTATAATGCATGATTAATGAACTAGGTTCATTATTACCTGTAAACCAAGGATGAATTTCAAATAGAACATTTCAGTGTATATCATCTGCTAATCAAAACCAAGGATGAATTTTCCTCCTTTTCTTTAGGTGCTGAATCTCTTTTTGGCCTTGCTCTTGAGCTCATTTAGTGCAGATAACCTTGCTGCTACAGATGATGATAATGAAATGAATAATCTCCAGATTGCAATGGCGAGGATTGACAAAGGAATGGATTTCATGAAAAGAAAAATCCATGAGTTCATCCAGAAATCCTTTGTCAAAAAGCAAAAAGCTCTAGATGAAATCAAACCTCTCGAGGAGCTCCACAATAAGAACAGCTGCATCTCTAATCACACCATAGAAATTGGCAAAGGGATTGATTATTTCAGAGATGGAAATGGAACCACCACCAGTGGCATAGGCACTGGCAGCAGTGTGGAAAGATACGTGGTAGATGAAAGTGATTACATGTCATTCATTAACAATCCAAGCCTGACAGTGACTGTACCGATCGCTGTTGGAGAATCTGATTTTGAAAATTTAAATACCGAGGAATTCAGCAGTGAGTCTGATTTGGAAGAAAGCAAAGAAGTAAGTAAGAAGTACATGATTAAGGGAATAAGAAATATTTCTGAGATGGGGGAGAATATTTCAAAGATTAGACAGTATGAAATATTGTCATGCAAATAAAATCTGCCTCCAAGGAATATTTCCCATTTAACAGCTACCTCATTTTAAGCAACTGTTACTAAAAACTAATTTTAAAAAAAGAAGTCATTTTATGACTAAAGCATGCATTTATGACCAAATTTCTGCAGCTGTGATTTCAAACCATCTCTCTCACTTGTTCTCTCTCACTCTTGTTTTTTCTCTCCCTCTCCTCCCCCTCCCTGCCTCCCATTCATTTAGCAATCATTTCACTTCCAATTTAAGGGACAGATTGTGGTTGCTAAACAATAAAAATATAAATGTATAGTAAGTAAGAATAGTAAGTAAATAAAAGAGACACTTAAAAGGGAGTCTACTATCTATTCATTAGTGTTGCTTCTATAAATCCTATCCTTGCTGATACCATAATCCAAATTAATGGGAAAATGAAATCTTTGAAATGATAGCACAGAGATTTGGGTAGCCTTCAGCCTATAGTTATGCCAGCCACATGAACAAAGAAACATCTTCGGACAACGCTGGCTCTTTGGCTGGGAATCAGAGATGAGCACTGCCCCCTAGAGTCAGGCATGACCAGCAGGGCAAATCTTTACCTATTTGGGAGGCGGGATTTCAGAAAAGAGTACCACGATATTTTGATCATATCAAGTTAATTTCAGTACCTTAGTTGCAATCAAGTGACAAAGACTCTGTTGAAAACAATAGTTGCTTGAAACGAACCTGGTTTTCCAGGAAACATGGTGAGAACCCACTATCAGCTAATCCATTTTACCAGTAGGAAAGCACACATACAAAAAAATCATTTCTGTCTCCTTGCTGTTGTTGGGCTATGGAAACAAAAATCCTCTCCTTCATGCTAAATCTTCAATTCTTCCATCTCATTCCTATGATAGGAAGCTATGTGAGGGATAGTAATTAAAAGGAAGGAAGGAAGGAAGGGTCCAAGCTACCTTGTCACCATCACCACTTGCATATAAATGCATTCCAATATATAATTATACAATATCAGAACTTTATATGTATTTGTAACTATGGTGTACTGTTATAGTGGCTAGAGTAGTAAATCCTCAGTGAAATAAATAGATTTCAGAAATCTATTTAATCACTGATGGGCCGTGAGAAAATTTTGGTGGGCCACAGAGAAATCTCACCTCTAGAGCACCTCCCCCCAAAACAACTAATCCAGGCTGCGCAGAAACACAGGGCTGCTCAGCTCACATGACCCATGGGAACCCTCCCCACCCACTCACTCCTTACCTGGCAAACTTGGCTGCTAAGTTGCAATTTTTCCTTTTTCCGACCATCAGCTATTCTTGCTGTGCCGGGAGATTTAGATTAGCTGGGAAGCAGGAAATGTTTGGATTTCTTGCTTTCTAGCTAAGCAACCTCCATTAGGACTGAAGGTTTGCTTGCAAAGCAAATTCAGTGCAGACTCACGGCAAGCAAATTTGAAAGACTGATCTAGCCAATAGCAGATAGATCACTGAATCATTCTGTGAGCAATTCAATCTGCCTGCTTTGCCTGATTTTGGGTAAAAGTTGATCTTTTTTTAAACAAAAAAATCAATATTTACATACATGGTGTGTTGTAAGTTAATTTTGTGAGTTTGCTAGCAAATTTTATGAGTTTGCTTGCAAGCAAATTTTATGTGACAGACTGAGCTAGCCAATGGCAGACAGATAGATCTCTGAATGAATCTGTGATTCTGTGAGCAACTCAATCTGCCTGCCTGCTTTGCCTGATTTTAGGTAAAAGTTGCTCATTTTTGATAAAAAAAAATCAATATTTATATAAATGTTTATAATATTTACATACAATCCATGCCCAGCCAGTCACATGACCATCAAGCCACACCCACAAATTAGGCCACTCCCATAGAATCAGTTAGTGGTCCCTGAGATCTAAAATTATGAGTTTGGTGGTCCCTGAGGTCCAAAAGGTTGGTGACCCCTGATCTAGATAGTTTTAATTGTTTTCAGGATCTTGTCACTCTTCCCAGCTAACATCAGACAAAGCAAGGGCTATTAGTGGAGGGGATATTAAAATTGATCACAGTTGTCCTGTTTTTCTCTGTTTTTTGGCATGAATCTAGAAATACACAATATATTAGGGGTGTTTTTTAAATAAAGCAACTATCTTGAATCAGAATAGCTTGTAAGTCCAGGAGCTTGAAAGTAAGAACAAAGATACATGTTTCCACCAAATAGAGAACAGACTGTCCACAAATTCCCATATGACAAATTAACTGGGCTCCCATTTCAGGCAGACCAAAAAGGCAGGCTCCATTCTTGAAATCATCTGTTTTGACCAGCTCTTGAGCCAATTTTGTACTGGCATCATTTTGTGGGAATGATCCCCTGAAATCTATAGTGCAACCTATTAAAATCTGTGGCAAAAGTATTCCCTGATTTGTCATGATGATAGAAATCCATAATAACGTGACTACTTAAAAAAAATAACTATTGGAATGTGAGAGTATTATTATTTTTAAGTGTGGCATGCTTCCCAGTAAAAACTGAAAACAACCAATACCACTTTTTACCACTTTATAGGGCTTCATAAACACTGCATGCTTAGATATTGATTATTTTAAAGATCTGGTTTTGCAGTTGCATTTTCCATCTTCTCCTTCCTTTTGAATTGGATTCTTCTTTTGTATTTGATTCCTCACCTTTATAAGAAAGCAAAAAAGAAAGAAAGAAAAACTGGATGACTGAACAGAGATAGAAAGTAGTTATCTGATCAGCTATTCTTTCTTTTCATTTTCTCTTCCTTCTCACAGCCTTTTATCTTTATTATTTTGGAAATACCATGATCATTTTCACCAGTAATCTTCCTCTCTGCTTTTATTTGAACTCCTACATTTTTGATTCCCTCTCATAATCTGTCTTTTACTTCTTTGGTCCTTAGTTCTTTAAATATCATTAATGCAGTCTATCTCCAGGAGATTTCCAGTTTAATATGTTTCCTTCTTTCCATACTTCAAATATTCTATATGATATTCAACCATCATTGTATTCAAAACATGGTTAGCCTCATTGTTCTCTGGTTACTCATTCTTTACCAAATATTGTGTAAAATGCTGTTATTTTCCTCAAGGCACAATTCTATTGTTGTGTAATCATAACTTAGAATTAGGCTTTAATTAACTTTGCCTCAGAAATGGGATTTACCAGATACCGTTAAGAAATCATTAAACATTCACAGACCTGTTTACTGAATGCAGACCTACATGTTATTGAGCAGTAAATTCTTCTTTGTCCATCCATGTGCTAAATTGGCATCTATTTCAGAATAATGTTCCTATTTCTGATTAACATTTATCATTTTTCCAAAAAGACCATATAACATCTTAAAAGGATATCTAATGTTGGCTGGGCTTTTTTTAGTCAGTTATTTTAGACTGTATTAACTACTTTTTTTTTCCTTTGACAGAAACTAAATTCTTCTAGCTCATCAGAAGGAAGCACAGTTGATATTGGACAGCCTGCTGAAGAACAACCAGTGGTAGAACCTGAGGAAGCTCTTGAACCTGAAGCTTGTTTTACTGAAGGTGAGGGAAGATTAAGTATCCAACATTTTTGGCAGTTTATTCCTAGAAGACATACACATTTGAAAAGAATGCAAAGCATGTTTTGGGGGAATACAGTTTCGTGGTTGCAGATGTTGGATTAGGAGCTGGGATACTAGGTTTTATTCTATCTAGCTACAGATGCTTAACTAGATGACTGTAGGCCAGTCACTCTTTCTCTGCC
>BLBF01000011.1:13269411-13303775 GCA_015471245.1 Laticauda colubrina | reverse complement strand
TATCTATCTATCTATCTATCTATCTATCTATCTATCTATCTATCTATTTGATTTTCCAGAGACAATTTCCTTTGAACATCTTATACATATAAAATGTATTTTTAAATTATGAATATCTTAACACTGTAATTGCAAGTAAATTATAATTATAGTCATATTATAACCAGTGGATATAAATATTAATTCATAAAACCCATATTAAATAATGAGAAATTACAGGTTGTCCTCAACTGGTCACTTAGTGACTATTTGAAATTATGATAGAGCCCCCCCCCCCAAATATGAGCCAATTCCAAAGTTCTGATAGCAGCCCTCAATCATGGCAACCAGCCCATTTTTATGACTGTTTGCAGCATCTTGTAATCCCATGACCACAATTTATAATGTTTGTGCCAAGAACCAGTTACTTCCAGATTTTGGCAAAAACAACCCATAGTGAACAATGGGTTTGCTTTACGACCACCACATTTGCTTAACAACCTCTGCATTCGCTTAATAACCACCACCAAAAAAAGTTATAAAATTAGATTGGTAACATATGCTTTCTGACTTTCATGACTTATGATTGTAATTAGCAGGCTCCATTATGGACATAAGTCAAGGACTATCTGTAATATCAATGGATCTTAAATCATTACTAAATCAAGTCTCATAACTTCCAATGATCTAAGTTGAGATTCAGACATTGCACTCTTTCAGGTGGTAAGGTTGCAGTCTTAAACACAACTTACTAGGAGAAAACTTCCTTGAATTCAACAATACTTACTTTTGACTAAACATATTTACAATATCCACTTCATTACATTCTATATGAATATAGTATAATATAGTATAAAAACATTAACAACTATTTTTTCTCTTTTTAGTCATGTTTTGTTAATCACTTATTCTATTAGCACTTAAAGAAATGTCAGATGCAAAGTTTAAGATTTAACCAATTCTATTACAATACCATTTTGAAAATATTGGCTCCTTTGTGAGGAAAAAGTGCAGTCACAGGGTCTCAAAATTCTTGATTACCAAACCCGTTTGTTAAAGTTAATTAATTCCCTTAATGTTTCAATGCAATTTGCTCAAACCATTGGTTCCATCTTTTTGGAGGGGTCCAATTGTCATGCCATCATGCCCTATCAAATTTCTGCAATTGTGAACCACCAATAATAGTGATTTGATCTTAGTTCTTCTTAAGTTAGTTTGCTTGCTTGATTACTAAACTTACAGTACATTGCTACATTCTAACAACTCTCATCAGCCTACAGAGTAGAGCAGTGGTAGTCAACCTGGTCCCTACCGCCCACGAATGGGTGTTCCAGCTTTCATGGTGGGCGGTAGGGGTTTTGTCCCCTATTTTATAAATCACCATTACTGTGGAATTGGTGAGCAGTTAGAAAATTTTACTACTAACAGAGATATAAAAGTGGGCGGTAGGTATAAAAAGATTGACTATCCCTGGAGTAGAGTGTACAATATAACAACCATTAAAATACCACGTTAAAAACAAATGATTACTCAACAATAGTTCCAATGAAAAAAGAAAACCAAGCGCAAAAAGGAAAATGTAATAAGTGAAGAGGATGCTTTTCAAACATGCTTTTCACCCATGTTTGGTAGTTTCCTGAAAGCCACTATGGGGAAGTCTGATCTCCACAGAGAAGTCATTCCAGAGCATTGTTGTCAATACAGAAAAGCAGCCTGGGCTCCCTCATTCCCACCTTCAAATATGGAACTGCAAGAAACTAACAAAACCCATTACTGTTTTTAACAAATGGATCTTCCTCTCACCCCTAGCCCTGATGGTGAGGTTACTGAAAGACTCTTCTCTGACAAGTCAACATTATCTCCTTCATTGAGCCAGGTTTTGATAACATGTGTTGGGTCTATAATTATAACCGTGATTTGTGTAAGTTAGTTTTAGATAATTGCTGTCCCTAACCTTTGGAATTAATGGGCATGAAATGGAAGTTCTCCCACAATGGCAATCACAGTAGGCCTATTGCACCAGCTATTTCCATTTACCAGATAGCAACCTGGTAAGGTTGCTTTTTCCCATCTCTGCTACCTAAGATGCTCTCTACCACCTTAGCTCATCACAACTTGGGATGATGCCAATGAATATTATACATAAGAGCACCCTCATATTTTGTTGTTTTCTGTATGACAGTAATAACTTTTCCTCAAGTGAAATTCTTCAGCTGTGAGGGTTGTCCTAATATCAGAAACTATAGAAACTATAGCTCAACCCACCAAAAACATAACTGTAAAAGACAGACTAGAAATAAAAGTTAAAATAAGCAAAAAAAATAGTAAGAGAACACTTGTCTGATCTTGATGAAAACAAATCACCAGGACCTGATGGATTACATCCCAGTATTTTAAAGGAGCTGGCAGAGGTCATCTCAGAACCACTGCACCATATCTTTCAAAAATCCTGGAGGACCAGGGAACTACCAGAGGACTGGAAAAGAGCAGATGTGGTTCCCATCTTCAAAAAAGGAAAAAAAACAGACCCAGGAAACTATAGACCAATCAGCCTAACATCAATCTCCGGGAAGATACTGGAAAATATAATAAAAAAACCAGATCTGCCAACATCTAGAAACAACTAAAGTAATAACTAGCAGTCAGCACGGGTTTGTTAAAAACAGATCATGCCAAACCAATCTTGTTTCATTCTTCAACACAGTGACTAAATTAGTAGACCAGCAAAATACTGTGGACATAATATATTTAGATTTCAGCAAGGCATTCAACAAAGTAGACCACAACCTACTTCTTAGTAAGCTAGAAAAAAGTGGAATAGATAGCACCACCACGAGATGGATTCGCAACTGGCTGACAAACCATACTCAATGAGTAAGGCCTTAATGGGTCTACGTCTACGGGGAGGGAAGTAAGCAATGGGGTGCCACAAGGTTCTCTCTTAGGCCCAGGACTCTTCAATATCTTCATTCACGACTTAGATGAGGGAATAGAAGGGGAACTTACCCAATTTGCAGATGATACTAAGCTGGCAGGAATAGCTAACACCCAAGAAGATAGGCTCAAGATCCAGGTGGATCTTGACAGACTAGAACACTGGGCCTTATCTAACAAAATGAAATTCGATGTACAGAAAAGTAAAGTCCAACACTTAGGTGAGATAAACCAGAGGTACCCATATAGACTGGGTGAAACCAGGCTCAATAGCAGTAACTGTGAGAGGGATCTTGGAATCTTAGTGGACAACCAGCTAAATATGAGCCAGCAGTGTGCAGCCACTGCCAAAAAAGCTAATGCAATCCTAAGTTGTATTAACACAGGGATACAGTCAAGATCAAGGGAGGTACTAATACCACTCTATAAAGCCTTAGTAAGACCACATCTAGAGTACTGCATCCAGTTTTGTTCACCATATTATAAAAAAGATGTTGAGACTCTAGAAAAAGTACAGAGAAGAGCAACCAGGATGATTAGGGGACTGGAGGCTAAAATATCAACGAACGGTTGCAGGAACTGGGCGTGGCGAGTCTAATGAAGAGAAGGACCAGGGGAGACATGATAGCAGTCTTCCAATATTTGAGGGGCTGCCACAGGGAGGAAGGGGTCAAGCTATTTTCTAAAGCGCCTGTGGGCCAGACAAGGAATAATGGATGGAAACTGAACAAGGAGATATTTAACCTGGAAATAAGGAGAAACTTTCTGACAGAGAGAACAATCAACCAATGGAATAGCTTGCCCTCAGAAGTTGTGGGGGCGCCATCACTTGAGACTTTCAAGGAGAGATTGAACTCCCATTTGTCAGAAATGGTGTAGGGTCTCCCGCTTGGGTGGGGGGATTGGACTAGATGACCTACAAGGTATCTTCCAACTCTGATTATCTGTTATCAATGTTAAGGTGTCAGAAGGCTTTTGCATTATAGAATGCCTTAGAAATTTTAACATGTACATTTCCAGCCAACTATGAAAGCCACTGACATGCTAGAGTTGAAAATTACCTGTCTTAAAGGCTGAGTTTCATTACAGAGTTGAACATGAACTTTTCTTTTCCTCTCAACAGGCCAGCCTTGAAAACTAAAAATAGAGACTTTCTGTTTTTGTATTAGTAGGATCCTGGTATCCTTATGTAATGCAGTCCAGATGACAATCATTGCTGCTATCTTCACTGACTTTTAAGATCTGCAAATAGTATTCATAGACAGAACATGCTAACTTTTCTATTTTTCTTTTTTTCTATTTTTCAAGACAGAAAAATACAGGTACAGGTTAGCTAAGAAGGGCTTGGAGTAAGGAAGTTCTGTGTGTATTTTTGACTATGTAGAGAAGAATTGGGAAATACTTCCACAGCTCCTCCACTACATGCTTAGAAATCTAATCTAATTTTTCACATTCACAATCTGTAATAATAAACTGGATGAGATGGAGGGACTGCAATGTTTTCAAACATGCTGCATCCAATATGATTGTGGTTAAACAAGACCCACCTGAAGCATTTTGCTTGCTTCAGTCCAGTTCCATACTTGAAGTTGAATTTTGTTTAAACATTGGGAATAGGGACGCATTCTTCAACTACAGCTGAAGGACACCGGGAAGCTTCAGCATTGCAAAGCATTGGCAAATACAGTTTTATCTATTCTTTATCTCTCAACATCTGCTGACTGAGGTCGCCAGCGAATTAGTGCTCATAGACCATTTTACTCAACCCAGTTCCTCCAAAATTTCTTGCATTGTGAAATATTCTCTTATTATAATTTTTAAGATAGACTCTTCACAAATCATGAACAGAACCAATTCTAATGCCTAAAAAGGTTATGTATGAGTGTATTGCCCTTCAAAAACAGAATATGCTTCATAGAGGTCTGCAGTTTTACTGATGTTCTAGTTGGCTAAGAACAATTTTTAACAACAGGTTAAATTCTCTTTTGGGAGGCGTTTTAGTTGTAAGAATCTTTATTATGGTCAACTAAAATTCCTCTAATTAATAAAATAATATAATAAAACAATTTTGGTTTCAAATCCAATAAAATATTATAAACTTATCAATAGGTGCTATAGTTAAGATGATCAGGACATGCCTAGTTTTATAGATGGTAAATAACAAAATTTTGGCATATTCAAAGAAATGAAATCATATTAGTTTAAAAGTTACATATTGAACATACATACGTACATCAAAATTGCTGAGTTATTTCATCCAATAAGAGTTATAAAGGTTTAATGGATTTTTCTGAACAAGGTCACAATGTTAGCTTGTAAGAAATTTTTTATATTTGCCCTCAGGAACTACCCTTGAGAGAACATTGAAATGTATTAATGTTAGTGCCCTTCTGAGTTTAGGCATAGTTATTTGGTGTAAGAATCTTGCCAAAACCTGCCCTAAACAGAGATTTACCAATTTAGGACCATGCTCCTGTGTAGAGTAGATTGATTCATTTGAATCCCAAACTGCTAGCATGTTGTTTAGGTTCAGTAAGTGTTTGATCATAGGTTCTCATCAGAACAGCGTCTCTTGAAAATTCAGGTTTTTTCCAGGACAGGGATGATCTGATAGTATTATAATCTGATATATTATAATTATCAACAATGAGCAAATCAGTGGACAATAATGCAACCTCATGCACCAAGTTTTACTTTAGTCAGACCTATTTCCCCCTTGATTTCCATGCCCAGTATTTCATTTTGGTTGTTTTCAACATAATAAAAAATGTTGTGTAGGATAAGGTATTATTCCCATTAGTTGATTTCTTTCATTCTAACCTGGGTTTCACAACCTTGATGACTTCCAAATGTGTGAGCTTCAACTCCCAGAATTCCCCAGCCAGCATTGCCAACTACTAAGAATTCTGAGTGTTGACATCCACACATCTGGAAGTCATCAAGCATATCATACAGTTGATATAT
Source organism: Laticauda colubrina (assembly GCA_015471245.1). Taxonomy (NCBI): domain Eukaryota; kingdom Metazoa; phylum Chordata; class Lepidosauria; order Squamata; family Elapidae; genus Laticauda; species Laticauda colubrina. Next base: position 13,297,898 of record BLBF01000011.1, on the reverse strand, counting down.
ACCAAATGGGCATTACATCAAAGATATACCAAATCAAAGATAGAAAAATATAACATTTTACAAACATGTTTAATTACGTAAAGCTGTGGTGGCACTCTATATGATAGTATAGTATTGTAGGCTAATTCTGCTGACTGCCGTCTGCCACCAGTTTGGTAGTTGTATTCTCATTGGCTCAAGGTTAACTCAACCTTCCATCCTTCCAAGGTTGGTAAAATGAGGATCCAAATTGTTGGGAGCAATATGCTGACTCTGTAAACCACTTAGAGAGGGTTGTAATACACTATGAAGCGGTATATAAGTCTAAGTGTTCTTGCTCTTGCTATAGAAAACTCTACTTTGCTGATTCACCTGCTAGCTTTGCATGTTAGACCTCATACTAGATGTAAGTCACACTTGGGTCTTGCATACACAGTTCTGTTTCTTAGTTGAAACATTTGAATTGTTCAGAGAGAAACCTTTTTCATTAAAACTAAAAATAAATTCCTATTAGTGTAATAAATTGTAAACAGAGTGATTCAGACTCTTCTCCCTTCTCTTCCCAAAGAGTAAAATTTAGTTTTATGGACAGGGATTCCACAAGTAAAACAATCTTTGCATAGAATGTTTAACATACTTTTTAATAGAAAAAACAATCTATTGCAGGCTTTACTATTATAAATTTCCCTTCCCCACTCCCCGACAACCCTGCAGCAATTGTGGTTAGGGCATAAATTTGCAAAAGCAATTCCTTTTTCCTTAACAACCCATATTTCTACTATGATTCTGTTGATAGGGTCTTAATATTCACCACCTTGTGTTTCTTGATAGCTTTCACCCCTAATATAATTAAGGAATTAGATAATATGTTATACTGTACTTCAGTGTTTCTGAATTCTTTCATTACATCCCTATATTGATTTATGAATTTCTTACCCCTTTATTTTTTCACAAAATGTTTAATTAAAATAGTTTTATTTGCTTAATAAAGACTGGAGCTTGAAATAAACTATGTGATTACTTAGATAAGCACATGTTGCAAATGTGTCTGGCTTACTTATGCAAAGAAATCGATCTTTGTAATAAAACTGCATGGTTAAGTTCACTTTTGGAAATATATGCTGATTTTCATTTGATTTATTTAAATATTCTTGATATTTCTGTTTTTAATTTTGGAGAAAGAAAATATTCATTTTTGTTTACAATGAATAAATTATTTTCTTATAGTTTAGTTTTTCATATTATTTTCTATGAAATTTTAATACCTATTTCTTTTTTAATAGATAACAATCTTCATATTATTGTTAACACTATTTGTATTTTTGTTTTAATCTAGATAATTTGATTTTCTCGTTTTTTTGTCTTGCTGAATAACAAAAATATTTTAAAATGTTGTTCTGACAAACTCAAAAACTCAGCCTTTTAGAGTTTGCTTTAATTTAAAAGTAGTAAATTGTGCATTCATGCAACAGAATAATCATATCAATTTTTTACCTATTCTTACACCGTTTTCTTTTCCTCCCGTATTTGTGTACTTAGGTGGTTGTGAATGCCCTTCTTGGAGCAATTCCATCCATCATGAACGTGCTTCTTGTTTGTCTTATATTCTGGCTGATTTTCAGCATCATGGGAGTAAACTTGTTTGCTGGCAAATTCTACCACTGTGTTAATACCACAACTGGCGACATGTTTGAACTTAAGGAAGTTGCCAATAAATCTGAGTGTGAGAATCTCATACATGCAAATGAAACTGCCAGATGGAAAAATGTGAAAGTCAACTTTGATAACGTAGGATTTGGGTATCTTTCTTTACTGCAAGTAGTAAGTGAAAATTATTTAAGTCTTCTTGCTTATTCAGTGCATAATGAAAAGTTCATTTGATCAAATAAGGTTCCTGAGGTTTCATCAGATATAATGGTTCCTGGAATATAATTTCCCCTTTGATATCAATAGTTTGATAGTCTTCTGCCTGCACTCTTAAGACTGTCATGAACTTTCCATCTCTGCTTCAAAACATGGTAAGCGAGCGTAGCTAAATTTGGAAAGAACTTCATACTCATTCATCAAGGTTGACCCTGGACTTTTGTCTACAAGATTAGTCCTTCCAATGCAGCTGACTGGTATAATTTAGCAAGTTATGGTCAACATACCAGATTATATCTACCTCCTAGAGAAGTTGAAAAAATATTTATGTCCTGCAGTTTTTTATCTTCTTTTCAGTGTGAGCAACTTCAGGATTTTAATAAGGGTTCTATGCTGTGAGTATGAAATTAGCAGAAACAATGGTAAGGGGATATATTAGTGCAACATAGCATTTTAGTAATGCAATATAGCATTTTATGATGATCTGGGGAAACAGTCATATAAATTTTGATTGATAATAGCTAAAATTTTCCAATTTCACTATTTTTATTCAAATGTTTTTCTCAAGCAATTACATATCATGCCAATACTAGATAATTTAGAACATCATCAGTCTATCTGTGTACACAGGAACTTCCCAATTTTATCATTCTGACATCACACTGTGGGGGGGGGGGGAAGAATAGAGTTTGCACCCATTCTTACACTGGCATCCTTCTCATCTTCCTTGTGGACATCTCATTCAATTTCAGAGCCTGCTGAGACAGCCTGTAACTTACTTAGTCTCAAATGTTTTATCTGCAAGGGCAGTCCAATCCAAATGTAGGTCACAACATATGGGATTCTTCAATAATTTGCATTGGATCAGAGAGATTTTTCCAATGTGCAAAAATTGAAATTTAGCAATTATAGGCTTGCTTTTCTTTTGACTTTTTCATACTTCAAGAGGCTTAAAATGCCCTTGCCTAATAAAATGGTAATGTCTTGATAATTTTTTCAGTATCAAGAGAAGACCTATTTGCTCATCCAGAATATTTGAAGTCCAAATCTCTTCGTTTAAAAACATTTCTCTCTGATGAGGGTGAATTCTGTTGCTATTTTATGTTGTGATTTTAATCCTTATGGATTATGAATTTGCTCAGATAACTTTATTTTAAGGGGTTGCATACAAATGTCAGTTAACCAACAGATAAATAAGGAGGTAGTAAGCTACTTTATTGTCCCATTTTCAAATGTACCATATTTTGTACCTAAGCTTTGTATAATTAGTATACCAAGCATTGGATTTTAAATGTATTTCATCCTTACTTATCTAAAAGATGTAAATCTCTTATAAGGTGAACTGAAGACAATGCAATTATTCTTTTTGATTTGTACTTGGAACCAAATTCAGGAAATGAAATGCAATATAATAAGCCTAGTTGTAAACCAGGGAACCCCAACAATATCCCTGACCTATGGGGGCTGCCCTGAAAACTGCAGAGAGCAGGGCAGAAATGAAGTCATCTTCCTTCGCTCATTTAAGAGGTTAAAAGAAAAAGAAGTTTTCTTTGGTTTTCTCTGAATTTCTTCATAGGTTTAGAATATGGTTGGGGACTGGGGAATAAATATTAAATAAGTCCTCTTTGGGGCTTTGTGTAGTTTAAATTCCTAGAGCATAGGCTGAAAGAAACAATTCTTGAGTCCTATACATACTTAACCTTACTGAACACAGTGAAATTTCTATGCCAGTACACACCTGTATCCAAATCATAGAAAGCAAAATTTTAAACTCATCCCATTTGCTAGTATATATAAAATATTTCTATTGGAATATCCTGTTGCTGAAACAGATTAAGATAGATACATTGGTTGCCATCATTTATATGTTTAAATATTTTTGGATGCAGGCCACATTTAAAGGATGGATGGATATTATGTATGCAGCAGTTGATTCAAGAAAAGTAAGCACTTTGAATTTCTTGTAAAATAAGCTAGATTTTTCTTAGTAAATATGTGAACAGAAAGTTTAGTGATATTAACTAATACATGCATGTGTAAAAATAATGCCCTGATGTTATAATATAGGAATTCCATGACAATCATTGTAAAGACACAGTGTTTATGAATGTATTTTAAAATAAAACTAATTGGCATGTTTTAAGCAAAAAAAATTTCTGATTTTGCTCTCCTGTTACTTATTTTGTAGGTGCTTGAACAACCTCAGTATGAAGACAACCTTTATATGTATATTTACTTTGTTATCTTTATCATCTTTGGATCATTTTTTACCCTGAATCTATTTATTGGTGTCATCATAGATAACTTCAATCAACAAAAAAAGAAGATAAGTATTTATATACATATATTCTTTATTTTTTTAAGGTGGAATCATAGCTTTTGTGAATTGATAAATCAGATTTATAAATAAGTGGAGAAACCTAAATATTCACAACCATTTGAGAGAACACATGCTTTGCAAAACCTTCAATGGTATGAATAGTAGTATTTGAATTCAGCTTTTGAATATTCAGTTTTATTTCCTCTCTTTCTCTCGCACTGGAGCTTTAATGCAATAAGTAGTGTTTATCAATATTATTCATTCTCAAACCTTATTCACATATTTCCCTTCCAAGAATGCAGAATTCTTATATGATGTTATTCGAGTATGTAAAATGTTCTCCTAGAATCAGTGTGAGGTTGACAATTCTTTTGCAAAAATATGGAACGATGGTTGGTCTATTGTGAATGATGCAAAAGGTCTGAAATGGTTGTTGGTCATGAACTTAGGAACCCATAATAAAATTAGTTATCTTGATTGCCATCATTGCATATAAGAATCATGTGCTGATGAGATCTGTTGGAATGTATGAGAGGAAATTCACATATTGGCAAAGTGAGTTCTTCAACCTAATCAACTAAATTATAACATTTCATCATTCTATTCTGATTGTAGAAGTAATTGCTTTTATTTTGGACTCAAATTTGCACTGCTTCTAACTTAACTGTATTGCTGATAACTTAAGTATTTTGGAAGATAAATTTTTCAGCTGCTCAAATGTTTGAATAAGAGTTGTGTTTGCTTTAGAAATCTTGAGGAAACACAGCAATCAGGATCTCATTGGTGCAGATGTATGGTCCTGGATATTTTGGGAGCCCTGTATTTTTTTTTAATGCTAACCTTAGAATACATTTTGTTAAAATTTAGAGTGGCACAAGATCAGTTCTGAAAATTGTGGCTTGAGAGAGGCTGATGTGGTTCATTTCTCCTAAGGCTGGTAGGAAAGCAGCCTTAGAAGGAAAAATCATTTGACACAGCAGCGAAACACAAGTCTTCGGAGAGTAAAAATAGCAACAGCAATAGCATTCAGACTTATATACCTTGCCATTGTGTTTTAGAGCAGTCTCTGAGCAGTTGACAGAGTCAACATATTTCCCTCAACAATCTGGGTCCTCAATTTACCAACCTAAGAAGGATGGAAGGCTCAGTCAACCTTCAGCTGGTCAACATCGAACTCTCAGCTGTAGGCAGAGTTAGCCTGCAAAATTCATTTAACCACTACGTCACCAGGGCTCTGGAAAACAAGTGCTAATAATTTATATAATAAATAACAGAGCTGAATTTTACTCCATCCTGGTGGGCACTTTACTTTCTCTATCATGTGATAAAAAAGAAAGACTGTGCTCTGAGCCCAGAGGAATCTGTGAAAGCTAGAGGGTTAACACGAGGCGCATCTTCATTTCAGTATATTTCATGTGGTAACAGACCACAATTAAACACATCAGGAAGAAAAGGCTAATTAAAAGCAAAACAGGAAAAGGCATCCAACCATTCTTATCTCAGTGCTATTACTTTAGCGTAGCTTTAAATCTGGGTATAGAACCAGCTAATCTTTCAAGCTGTACAGTTCTGAACAACAACTAAAGCTCTTTTCTCCTTAATGGCCTCACTGATCTGTTCAACATTTGTAATGTTCTCTTTCTCTGTGTGAAAACTATTTTGTGGATTGTCAGAATTATCAAGGCCTGGGAGTTTTTCAAAAAATGTTTATAAATGTTGTATAATTCCCCATCTAGGAGCTCTAACAAGTTTTTTGGGACCTTCCATAATACTACTTCTATTCTCCAGGCCTAGCTTTTTCCACATGAAACCCAATTCTAGCCATCTCTGGTCCCCAATATGCCATACTTGGAATTCTCATATTCATCCTTCTTGTCTTCCTAGACATTCATACCAATGCTTTGGTTTTTCTAGAATTAATCTGATCTTTTCTACTTGTTTTCTTAATAATCTATCTCTAAATCACCCTGTCAGCTTCTGTTTCTTGCCTGGACAACTTGATTTGAGCAGTTTATCTGAGTCTACAGATTCTCCAAACGTTGTCCAATCTATTCTTATTTAGATTCATCCATACTGTAAAATTCATTGGACATTGATTGCACTCCAAGAACAACAATAGCAATATTTGATTCCCTTTAATAAATAATCTCAGGTGGCACTTAATACTTCTGCATCCTATTTTCCCATAACAATTCTGTGAAATAATTTGGGCTGAGAGAGAGTGACTGGCCCAAAGTCACTCAGCCAACTTTCAAGCTTAAGGAGAGCCCTGGTTCCTGATCTCCTGGTTTCTAGGCCACCACCTTAACCACTACATCAAAATGAGACTCAATTCAATCATGTTGAATTATATTCATTGTTACAGTAAAAAAAAAGTTTAATGGTGTTGCATTGCCAGCTTGATGCCCAATGTTCCTCTTTTCTCATCCAGACTTAATATTTATAAGGCTTATGCTTATATGTAATTTAACATGGAACAATGTTCAATGCCTTGCCTTATCTTTTCTGCTTCAAAGAGAGGCATTGCATGTGATATTAGATTAGATTAGATTCAACTTTATTGTCATTGCCATGGATACAGGCAACGAAATGCAGTTAGCATCCAACCAGAAGTGCAAAACAACAATAAAATATATGTATGCAAATATGCAAGGCATCTATGAATATGCCAATGGAATACACAACAAAATGTATGTACACGAGCACACAAAGATAAGTGTGACTGTACATATGTGAACATATATAATTCACATATATAACATATATAATAAACAAAATGTTTATGGACACGTTGAATATAAATACAAATGCGCAGAGAATTATACAGAATACATCATATATTATCAAGGGAAGCATCAGCATATGTGTGGGGACAAACGAACTGAGGAGTTCAGCAAGGAAACCGCTATATGATAAAAGCTGTTCCCTAGCCTGCTGGTCTTAGACTGCAGGCAGCTGAACCTCCTCCCAGATGGAAGAAGAGTAAACAGTTTGTGGGCTGGATGGAAGGGGTCCTTAACGATGCTGTGGGCTTTATGCAGACATCGTTTCCTCTGAATGTCCACAATGGCAGGAAGTGGAATCCCTATAATGTGTTGGATGGTTTTCACCATCCTCTGTAATGCCTTTGATTCTTTGAGAGTGCAATTTCCATACCAAACTGAGATACAGCCAGTTAAGATTCTCTTGACTGTACAGCGGTAGAAATTAGTTAGAATAGCTGAGGAGAGATGATTATTCCTCAGTAATCTCAGGAAGAAGATGCTCTGGTGAGCTTTCTTAATCAGTCTAGTGGTGTTAATCTGCCAGGACAAGTCCTCAGAGAGGTAGATCCCCAGGAACTTGAAGCTGGTGACACATTCTACCATTCTCCCGTTGATGTATATAGGAGAGTGTGTGTGACCATTCTTTTTCCTGAAGTCCACAATGAGCTCTTTGTTCTTGTTACTATTAAGTAATAAGTTATTGTCAGTGCACTACATAGCTAGGTACTGCACCTCCTTCCTGTATTCTGAATCGTCGTCATCGTTGATGAGTCCGATCACCATAGTATCGTCTACGAACTTGATAATGGTGTTAGAGCCATACACAGGCCTGCAGTCATAGGTGAAGAGAGAGAATAGGAAGGGGTTCAGCAAACAGCCTTGCGGTACGCCAATACTCAGTGTGATAGTAGATGAAGTGGAGTTATTCAACTTAACATGTTGTGGTCTGTTTGTCAAAAAGTCCAGTATATAGCAGAGGCATAAAAAATTGGCATAACAATATGCATTAATGATGTAGTATTATAAGGCATTTCATAGCTTCTTTCACCTGCCTGGCCAGTTGTAATAAGAACTCCTATCAGAATATTCCAAAGGTTCTATTACAGTAACAGCCCCAGTTTGCCTCTAGCAAGGATCAGACCCTTGTGGCCCAGCAATTGATGCTGAATTGTTCAGTGGTGATGTTAGATGTTCCACAATCTAAGGTCATGTGTTCAACTATCAATGGCAGAAGTAAAGAAGGTCTGCTGCATAAAGACTCCTGTTGATGGGCATTTGTCCATAACTGCTTAGGCCTGTTCAGAATAACAGAGTTGGAAATAACCTTGGAGGTCTTCTAGTCCAATCCCCTGTGTAGGCAGGAAACCCTATACCATTTCAGACAAATGGTTGTCTACTCTCCTTTTAAAAACTCCCACTGTTGGAGCATCCACAACTTCTGGAGATAAGTCGTTCAAGCTAAGGTACTTTTGTCCCATCCTTGAGGCACAGGAAAGTACCCTGACACAAATTACTGACCTCATGCCCAGGGATGGGATCTGACTGGTCTAACTACCGGTTCTGTTGCTCTGTGTCGCACACGCATGCACATTTTACGACCTGCTGAGCTGCCCGGACAGTTGAGCAGCATTGCATGCGGGTGCGCAGTGGTTGGAAAAGCCCTTTTTTCCTGCTTTTTCAACCACAGCTGTGCTGCGCAAAGCAGCTGAGGTTGAAAAAGCAGGAAATAAAGGTCAGGTAAGAGCCTGGGCGGGTGGCCCAAAACAGCAGCAGACACAGAACTGGTTTCTGTGTCTGCTGCTCTTCAGAGCTACCAGTTCTGTAGAGCTGAACAGAACAGGTAGAATCCCACCCCTGCTCATACCCTACCTTTACTGTGCCATGGTAATAGGGTTTTTCAGTGTCGTTGTTCCTACACACTATAATGTGGGAAATTTTAGAGCAACAACTGGTTGCTCTAAACTGAATCCCCACTATCTTTCTCTTTTCCACTCAATGTCATCTTAGCAACAAGAACAGTAATAACAGTATATGAATGATAGGAACCCATATATATAATTCCTCACTGCACTGTTAAAATTTTTAAAATGCTTTTATTCAGGGGTGGGGCTCAAATTTTTTAACAACTGGTTCTGTGGATGTGGCTTAGTTGGTGGTCGTGTTATTGCCTGGGCGTGGCAAACTCAACATCACTCATGTTGAGGCACGCATCTTCTCGCCTGGCCTCTTAAGACTGTGGGGATGCTGCAACAGTCATAAGTGTGAAAAATGGTCATAAGTCACTCTTTTCAGTGCCATTGTAACTTTGAATGGTCACTCAAAGTACCAGCAAAGAAGAGGAAAAAAACTCCAGAGACGTTCCTGAGACAGGAAATCTAGTCCTGCCAAGAATGTAATTAGGTTTAACGGAGAGGCAGTTTCTGTAAGCAACACCAGAATGTTTCCTTCCTGCCTTCCTGACAGGATTAGGCCAGTAATTTCTTCTAACAACCGGTTCTCTGAACTGCTTAGAATGTTAGCAACCAGTTCTAGCAAATAGGTGCAAACTGGTAGAATCCCACCCCTGCTTTTATTCTGTTTAATAATGGGTATGTCAATTTCCTAGAACATCTGCATTTGGATTCACATGAGGCTAGTGTTCCTGGCCATTTACCTCTGTATCCCCCAAAAGGAAAAAAAAAATATTGTGCAAGAAAGGTAAACCAAAGCACAAATAGCCACGGAGGCCCAGAGCTGCAGAGAAGATGACCCACACCAGACCTACTAAGCCAATGATCACTATCTTCTGAAAGTTCCTATCCCATGAACGATAGAAAGGCTCATGTGTTGTTTTATGTTGTGGTGGTTTTATATTGTTGTACTGTCTTGGGCTGCTTCTGGATGCAATATAAAAGTTGTCTTTAAACATAAAAGAAAATACTGCCATAGGTTGGCGGGGGGTCTCCTCTTTCCCTATGAACAGTTTTATTCTCCTTTCCCCTAAATATTTTCCCACAGCAGTCTCTAAATAAAATCTTTAATAATAACTATTGAAACATGCTAGTTATTAAGTACATTTATTATTCAAAAAATTGTAAAAAAAATAAAATAAACTGAAGTTTGAACACGTGTCACTTTCTTTTAAACCTGGTTAAAATTATGTAGCATTTTCACTATAAAAATAAATTAGGCCCAATTTTTATTTTTAGCTTGTAATATGTTGTAAATGCATTTAGATATAAGACCTATACACAAGAACATGATTATAACCAATTTTCATTTCGTGCCATTACTTTGGAGGCCAAGACATCTTTATGACAGAAGAACAGAAAAAGTACTACAATGCAATGAAAAAATTGGGGTCTAAAAAGCCTCAGAAACCTATACCAAGGCCAGGGGTAAGTAATATGATTCAATCTAGACACAACCAAAAAGTAATTTTAAATTCAGTTAATGGATAGAGAAAAAAGGGGGGAAACAGCTATTTAGTTTGTTTGCTTTTTAATTCTCATACTGTTATACAGGTAGTCCTTGAGTTATGGAAATTATGCCCAAATTTCTGTTATTAAGTGAAATATTTGTTCAGTGAAATATTTGTTAAATGAGCCCCATTTTGCGACCTTTCTTGCCACAGTTGTTAATTGAATCATTGAAATTGTTAAGTTAGTAACATGGCCATTAAGTAAATCTGGTTTTTTCATTGACTTTGCTTGTGAGAAGGTCGCAAAAGATGATCACATGACCCCAGTACACTGCAACCATCATAAATATGAGTCAGTTACCAAGCATCCGATTTTTGAGCATGTGACCATGGGAATGCTGCAACGATCATAAGTGTGAAAAATAGTCATAAGTCACTTTTTTAGTGCCATTGTAACCTCAAATGGTCACTAAACAAACTGTTATAAATCAAAGACTACCTGTATTATAGCTCCTTATTTCAATTAAATTCTACTTAAATGTGCCCACTATAGTCTCCATTAAATATTATTTCTTCTTCTATACTTCAGAACAAATATCAAGGCATGGTGTTTGATTTTGTGACCCAACAAGTATTTGACATCAGTATTATGATTCTTATCTGCCTTAACATGATCACCATGATGGTAGAAACAGATGATCAAAGTAAAAAAACAGAAGATATTCTCTACCGCATTAATTTTATATTTATTGTCCTTTTCACTGGAGAATGTGTCCTCAAACTAATTTCCCTACGCTATTATTATTTCACAATTGGATGGAATATTTTTGACTTTGTGGTTGTCATCCTTTCCATTGTAGGTAAGAACTATTATAACAATTTAAATCTCATATTTAGCTTTTATTATTGTTCAATTTCTGATCAATGAATTCCCTACATAAATTATTCTTGTGGAACATATATATACCTGTTATTTGGGTACTGTGGTTTTTTTGTATATTTGTAGTAAAAAGTTCATCATGATACCTTTGGCAGTGTAATCTTAATCCAGAATGCAGATTCCAAACAGGTTATTAGATCTCAAATTATCAGATATCCATCACTCTTTTTCCTCAATATGCTTTATCAACCTACCTAAATCTGGCATCACATTAATGGGGTCAAAACTTGCAATCTGAAAGTACAAATTCCCCAACTGCTTTCTTCAAGAAGTGTTTGTTTATCCTGTTGTGTATGGAAATTAGAAGACTCCAAATAACTAAAACTGATTGGCCGAACAGGCCGCTCTCGGATTGGTCAATTAAGCACCATTATGATTGGCCTGCCTGATGGCGGGAATTCTTAAAGAGTTGTCATTGGCTGCAAGCCATGAGCAGCCGCTATAAGATAGGCTGCTGCGGCTTCGGCAAATGTTCCGCTACAAGTCACTATACTGTTTAAATAAAGAGCTGTTTATTGGAATACCGGTCTTGCGTACCTTATTATCCAAACGGAACAATGGCAACGAGGATGGGATCATCCTAGAAGAGTGAGACCGAAGCACGCGGCAACCAGAACTGAGCAACCAAGATGGCCGGTAACAATGCGGCGCCCACACCGTTCAACCCAGCCGAAGATTGGGAGTCATATATTGACTGCTTTCTGATGTTCTTAGAAAGCAACGAGCTACAAGAAATAACCGACCAGAGGAAGAGAGCTGTATTCCTCCTGCATTGTGGCCCTGCCGTTTTCAAACTGGCCAAGGCGTTAGCCAAACCATGGAATGTAAAACAAATGGTATGGCCAGAATTAAACTGAATGCTACGAGCCCATTACGTGCCTGTGGTCTCCAATCTGATCAAAAGGCACGAATTTTATAAGCGAGACCAACAAGAAGATGAGAACATCGGAGATTTCATAGCAGCCCTAAGAAATATCAGAGGAGTCTGCGAATTTCAGAACATGGACGAAGCCATGAGAGACCATGTGGTCCTCGGATTGAAGGACGCTACGCTCCAAAGCAAGCTGCTAAACAGACTGAATATCACAGTGGCTGAGGCCATCACAGAAGCCACCGCCGCTGAAGCAGCCAAGAAATCCGCAGCCACCATGCGCCAGATGAACTCAACAAATCCAGAACCACCGAACCAACCCCAGGAAAAGAAGGTGGAAGGAAACCAAAAACAGCCCACAGTGACTGCCCACCATGAAGACCTCGACTCCCCAAGTGACACCAATGATGACAATGAAGACATACATAGGCTTCAGTTGGAAAAAAAATGGCGGGAAAAAAGAGGAAGGAGGCAAGAATTCCAGTGTGCTGGATGCGGAGGGGATCACCCGCACTCCGAATACAGATTCCTAGATGCCATTTGCAGATTTTGTGAGAAATGGGGGCACATTGCAAGGATCTGCCGAAACAAAAAGTGCTATAGTCCAAAAAGACACGGCAGCACCCCCCCCCGAAACAGAGAGAGACAAGACAGTAGCCGATGGAGCCGAGAGAACAGAAATCGGCGAATGAACAACAGAGAAGAAACACATCAAACAATAATCATCGGAAATGCCAGGGCAGCAAACGCAAAAAAGGTCCGAATAAATGTGAAAATCGAAGGAAAGTCCTGTGAGATGGAAGTAGACTCCGGATCATACCTGTCAATGGTATCATGGAATGCTATCAGAAACCTGATACCAGACATCAAGCAAAGAGAACTGGAACAGCAAAAACTAATACTTAAAGATTACCAGGGAAAACGAATCCCGGTAGTAGGTCTTGGACATTTCCTAATAGAATTCAAAAACCATGCTGAAGTACTTCCTCTGACAATCGTCGACCATGATTGCCCTAGCCTGCTGGGAATCGGATGGTTGGCACCCCTGGGAATCGGAGTGACCAGGATCAACAGCGTCGCTGAGACCAATTGGGAGGAGAGCCTACTGGAAGAGTTCCGGGATGTATTCGACGGGACCCTAGGCAAGTACAAGGGGACATTCAGCCTAGACCCTAAGATAGCTCCCATCAGGCTCAAAGCCATACGCATTCCCTTTGCCTTAAAACTGAAAATAGATGAGCAGCTTAACAAACTCATCGCACAATGGGTGTTAGAGCCAATCGACCATGCCAGGTGGGAAACTCCCATCGTGACTCCTGTCAAACCAGATGGGTCAGTGCACATCTGTGGTGACTATAAGGCCACCTAAATAATGCACTCCAGCAAAGCGCGTACCCTGTTCCAGTAGTTCAACACCTGTTGCATTCATTAGGGGCAGGAAACTTGATCTCGCGCAAGCATATCAACAGTTGCCAGTTAACCCTGAAACTGCAGAGGCACAGACCATAGTCACACACAGAGGGGCATTCAAATGTAACAGACTTCAATTTGGTGTTAGCGCTGCCCCAGGCGTTTTCCAAAGCCTCATGGAGCATCTTCTAAAGGGAATAGAAGGAGTCGTTCCCTATTTTGATGACGTATTAGTATCAGCAAAAAATAAACTCCAATTAGAAAATAGACCGAGAGAAGTCTTGCGAAGATTCAGGGAAGCAGGGCTTAAGGTCAAAAGAGAAAAATGTCAACTAGCCACCAATCAAGTCGAATTCTTAGGCTACCTTATAGATGAGCAAGGGATACACCCCACTGAAAAGAAAATAAAGGTGATTAAAGACGCACCCAGGCTAAGAACAAAACAGACTTACAAGCGTTCTTAGGTCTCTTTAACTTCTACAATGTCTTCCTGCCCCAAAAGGCAACCGTAGCAGAATCATTACATCAACTATGAGATAAAAAAACTGTCTGGAATTGGGGCTACTGAGAACAAGCAGCATTCCAAAACATTAAGGACTTATTAACATCCAACACCATTTTAATACAATACAGCAACACCCTGCCACTTACAGTCACCTGTGATGCATTGCCTTTTGGAATCGGCGCCATACTGAGCCACAAGCTACCAGATGGCAGAGAAGCACCAATCACCTTCCATTCCAAAACACTGTCAAAATCTGAAAGGAACTACAGCCAACTTGACCGAGAAGCCCTCACAATCATAGCAGGCATCAAGAGATTCCACAAATACCTATATGGTGGGACATTTTCTATTATCACAGACCACAAACCCCTGCTCGGGATCATAGCAGGGAACAAACCAACCCCGAACATCCTATCGCCAAGAATGACGAGGTGGTCAAAATTCCTCGCTGCATACAATTACACACTCATCCATCACCCAGGAAAGACTATCACCCATGTGGATGCCTTGAGCCGTTCCCCGCTGCCCAACAAGGAAGGCGACCCAACTCCTACCATCCCCAATCTTCAGATCTAGACATGGAATCTGCCACTAACCACAGCAGACGTCGCTAAAGCTACCGCGAAAGACCCGCTCACAGCTCGATTCCTGCATTGGGTAGGTAAGGGTTGACCGAATGAGGATAGAGGCGAGACTTTTAAACCTTTTCGCACCCAGCAGACTGAACTGTCCATTGAAAAGGGCTGTATACTGTGGGGAGACAGGGTGGTAATTCCAAAAAAGTTGCAGAAGGAAGTGTTGTGCATGTTGCACGAGGGACACCCGGGCATAGTAAAAATGAAAGCCCTGGCCAGGAGTTACATCTGGTGGCCAGGGCTGGACAAAGACATTGAAAAATGGGTAGCAACATGCCATGACTGCCAAAAATCAGGGCCTACACCCCCTCTTGCACCAGTCCTGGAATGGGAAACTCCCAGAGGCCCATGGTCGAGACTGCATATTGACTTTGCAGGGCCAACGAAAGGGAACACATATTTTATAATTGTTGACGCTTATTCAAACTGGTTAGAGGTTATTCTTATGGCATCCTCTACTACTGAAGCAGTCATAAAACAATTGAACAGACTTTTTGCTACACATGGACTGCCAGATGTAGTAGTCTCTGACAATGGCCCCCAGTTTATTGCTTTAGCCTTCGAGCAATACCTGGCTGCGCAGGGCATCCAACATGCCCTGACAGCACCAGCTCATCCAGCTTCGAATGGACGAGCTGAATGCATGGTTTGTATATTAAAGAGGCCCTAGACAAACTGGACACGGGGGACGTCCAAGATAGACTTAACAAACTGTTAACAATTCAGCATATCACCCCTAGCACAACCACTAACAAAAGCCCAGCTGAACTCCTCATGGGTAGAAAATTGCATTCCTACCTAGATAGACTACACCCCACATATACCTGTGAAAAAACCCCTGACTCCTCAAGTAAATATCGCTCCTTTGCTATTGGCGACTTAGTCTACGCAAAAAATCTTACCGGGGACCCATTATGGCTCCAGCCACAGTTATTCAAATCACAGGACCCCAGTCAAACCGACTCGCACTAGACAATGGCAGAACATAGAAGCGGCACATTGACCAGCTTCGCTCTAGGACATTGGACATACTATAGCACCGCCGCAAACACCAATAAACAATCCAAAAACAACCGAGGAGGGGGGGAAACACAAAATAATAAAAAAGGGAGAGATGAACCACCAATAACACGACAAAAGACACAACACAAACCTGAATTAGAAACTCAGATAAAACAAAAAGAGCGCTTACCCGTAGACGATCTCCGGAGAAGACAACCGGTAGCAGGGGAGCAAGACGAGGCCTTCCTGGAAGGAGACAGCCAGGCCAGCTCGACCAACCCGGACAAACCAGGAGGAAGCGGCAGAGCCACCTCAACCAGCCCAAGAGACCCAGGCGGGAGTGGCAAGGCTGACTCACACTTCCAGGAGGTTCCATGGAGAAGACGTGGAGAAAAGGCGATCCTATCTGAACCGATGGAAGACCATGCTGAGACTGAGCTGAGCAGATCAAGTAGGATCCGCAAAAGCCCCACCTACCTACGTGACTACGTTACGCATGTTGGATGAAACCAAGGGGGGAGGGGTGTTGTGTACGGAAATTAGAAGACTCCAAATAACTAAAACTGATTGGCCGAACAGGCTGCACTCGGATTGGTCAATTAAGCACCATTATGATTGGCCCGCCTGATGGCAGGAATTCTTACAGAGCTGTCATTGGCCGCAAGCCGCGAGCAGCCATTAAAAGAAGGGTTGCCGCAGCTTCGGCAAATGTTCCGCTACAAGTCACTATACTGTTTAAATAAAGAGCTGTTTATTGGAATACCTGTCTCGCATACTTTATTATCCAAACTGAACATATCCGACCATTAATCAAACTCAAAAGGTAAAATGCAGAGACTCAGGAACACAGCACTGGCATAAGATCATTTTTATGGATAATAGAAGGAGACATAATAGAACTGAAAAACCAGGAACTGCTGACTGTATCCCAGGTTCAAATATTCCATCTTTTTCCCTCCTATGTGTCCAAATGGACTGAAAGGAGTTCATTTCTCAGTGAGAGAAATGATTGACAGATCTGCATAATTTCTGTAATGGATCTATTGGCCTCAGGCTGTTTCCGACCAACCTTTGTCCTTTTAGCTCTTATATATTCCATTTTTTTTCCATGAGGCCTTCCAAGCCAATTCAGAGTGCTGTGAGGCCTAAACTTTACCTCAAAAATTATGACTCATGCATGGTAGGAAGACCCTTCACACTGGCAAAATACCAGTATTTTGTTCCCACTACACATAAAGAGTTTTGACATTAACTAACCCGATAGTCTTAACCTTCAGGTCTTTTGAAAGAGAGATTCAGTGGTACATCTGTAAAATTCAACTGCCTTGGAGGAAATTAAATCACTAAAAGCTTTGGTTGCCCCTTTTATTTAAATTGCCACAAAGACTTAATTATGTTAAAGGAAACAGATGCCTGCCTCATTCTTTTTCACTTTCAAGACACTTCATAGATAATAGTCAGAAGAATAGCCAAATTCTGTTCAATCATCATTGCTGCTTATTATGAGATAGTCAATTTTTCCTGCTTACAGTCTCATACTCCATGAGGGCTAAATTTTAAAATTATCATTATATGTTAGTAACTTTAACACAAGCATTTTGTACACTTTTTGAGAGAGATTACAGGGCTTAAATTAAAATGCATAAAGATCTTCTAGATGATTAATAGTGATTAATAAAATAGTATAGACCAGTTTATATGAACAATATAAAAACAAAACAAAAATATTAACAAATCTACGTATGTAAAGCTAATTAACTAAATTATGAAATGCCTTTGTAAATAAAATGTTAATTTATTAAACTATAGAGTGAATACATTTAGATGTAGATGAATCACACTTTTTCCCAGTTTTTAAATACATATGAACATGTAGTATTTTCACATACATGTTAAATAATGTCGCGTAAATGACAAGATAGAGCTTGGTAATAGCCCGCAGGCCAAATACTTTCAGTAGAGCAGAAGTCTACCATTACTTTTGATACTGGGTTTAGGCTGTCCTAAGGTACAGCCTTCTAAACTCCAGCCTCAAACAGCATAATCTAGATCAGGGCTGTCAAACTTGCAGCCCACAGGCCAGATGCATCACATGCTGCTTGCGCCTGGTTTAGCAAAGGGGAAAAAAGTCCTAACACATAATGCTACTGTGGCGATGCGAGTTTGACATCCCTGATCTCGAAGAATGCCATGATCAATAGTCTTAAATATCCCTGAGATTATCCAAGACTAAGGGGCACAACTACTTGTCCATTCTTCCACTAGGGAAGTTATCAAGGCTTGCTTCTATCCCCAAACCAAACTGGGAACCAATTGTTTGTAAATATAATTTAAGGTAGCTTCTGCAACGACTTTCCAATAAGAGAAGATAAGGTTTGATGCTGATAAACAATGACTCTGATTCTTTTGTTTAATGTTTTAACAGGTATGTTTTTGGCAGAGATCATTGAAAAATACTTTGTGTCCCCCACCTTGTTCCGAGTAATTCGACTTGCCAGGATAGGTCGAATCCTGCGTCTGATCAAGGGGGCAAAGGGAATCCGCACTCTGCTTTTTGCCTTGATGATGTCTCTCCCTGCCTTGTTTAATATCGGTCTCCTGCTTTTCCTGGTCATGTTCATCTATGCCATATTTGGAATGTCCAACTTTGCCTACGTGAAGAGAGAAGTTGGCATTGATGACATGTTCAACTTCGAAACTTTTGGCAACAGCATGATCTGCCTCTTTATGATCACCACCTCTGCTGGCTGGGATGGTTTGCTAGCGCCCATCCTGAACAGCAGTCCTCCAGACTGCGACCCTAAAAAAGACCACCCAGGAAGTCCCATCAAAGGAGACTGTGGCAATCCTTCGGTTGGGATTTTCTTCTTTGTCAGCTACATAATAATCTCATTTTTAGTTGTAGTCAACATGTATATTGCTGTCATTTTGGAGAACTTTGGTGTGGCAACTGAAGAAAGTGCTGAGCCTTTGAGCGAGGATGATTTTGAGATGTTTTATGAGGTCTGGGAAAAGTTTGACCCGGACGCTACACAGTTTATGGAATTTGAAAAACTTTCAGAGTTTGCAGCTGCTCTGGAGCCTCCTCTT
Organism: Laticauda colubrina; assembly: GCA_015471245.1. Classification (NCBI taxonomy): domain Eukaryota; kingdom Metazoa; phylum Chordata; class Lepidosauria; order Squamata; family Elapidae; genus Laticauda; species Laticauda colubrina. The sequence continues at coordinate 13,279,118 of BLBF01000011.1, read as the reverse complement.
CACTTACCTAAACCAAACAAAGTTCAACTTATTGCAATGGACCTCCCCATGGTAAGTGGTGACAGAATTCACTGCCTCGATATATTGTTTGCTTTCACCAAACGTGTTCTGGGGGAAAGCGGAGAGATGGATGCTCTCCGCATTCAGATGGAAGACCGCTTTATGCAGTCAAACCCATCCAAAGCCTCCTATGAGCCCATCACAACAACCTTAAAAAGGAAACAAGAGGAGCTATCAGCTGTCATTATCCAACGGGCTTACAGGCGTCATCGTCTGGCACAAACAATAAAACAAGCTTCATTTTTAAATAACAAAAATAAAATCGAAGGAGGGGCTAGCCAACATATTAAAGATGAATTCCTCATTGACAAGATGAATGAAAACTCTTACACCGAAAAGACAGACATGACCATGTCAATAGCTATCTGTCCACCACCCTATGACCGTGTAACCAAGCCAGTTGAAGAAAAACATGAAAAGGAGGGCAAAGATGTACAAAAGAAAAAATAAAAATCTATATGATTGGGTGACCAATTGTTTACAGCCTGTGTTGAGTAATGTAGTTGTGTCTAACAGAACTCCTCCAGGTGGTCTCTGCCAAACAGATAGTTTTTACAAATGTACTGTATTCCTAAGGTCAGTGCCTCTAACAAGACAGCAACCCCTTATCAAAACACAACTGTAAAATGTAGAAAGAATGACAGGAGGTTACTGTTTTCATTACCAGCTGACACTGCTGAAGAGGAGAAAAAAATGGCTAATTAGACAGTAGGGACCAGTAAAAGGAGTTGAGGGGGAAAAAAATTGTTTTCTTTGGTGTGTGCGTGTGTGAATGTGAGTGTGTGTCTGTGTGTGTGTGTGTGTGATAAGCATCCAACTCTTAGTACAGTTAGTTTATCTGCTGTTTGCATTTCAACTGCCATACTTGTCATCTTTTTACAAAATCTGGGTTGGTGGATTCACCCTTTTCTTTGTTTCTATTCACACATTGTGACTATTTTTGTAAATGGGGTTTATGTTGGGAAAGGGGGTAAGTAGTAAATTACCAGTATGAGGCCCAGGTGTTCTATGTTATGACTCTCTTATATGCACACCAAAATGATTTGCATGGAGGCATGCTGCATTTCTCAATCACGCATGGGGGTGGGGGTGGGGGGAAGCATTTGGTTAGAAAGAGCAACAGGTTTTCAACAACTCTGTTAACCCTGAGGGATGTTCCATGTTGAGGTGCTTAGCCAACAATAAACCAAATGGATTGTTTTTGCACAGACAATTAAATCTCACAAGAACTGGAGTCGGAAATTACTGGTTTATGTCCTGGTTGTTTGTCTTACCTTGTGTGGTGTCACTTACATCAGTGTGACCTCCAACGATCCTCTCTTCCCCACCAGTCCCGAACAGGCCCCCAACTCCATTATATTTAATTTTTTTTCTCCTGCAATATTGTTTAGCCATCTTCAGCTCTCAGCGGGGTTGCCAACATGTGTGTCTAATGAAGAGCCCTCTGTTATGTAAATAGTCCTTTATTTGTGGTGCACGTTTGAGCAAATGAATAACGATCCGAGCACATTATGTATGTACCACAATAAGTTTAGTGTGCAAGCTTTCAGCAGGTAAAACGATGTATTCTGTACCATTATAGGTAGTTTGGATTCAATCAATGCATGTTTATATTGCCTACGCTTCTCTTCTTTAGACTGGCCAGAATCTTAAATACAGGGAGCCAAATGTCAGAGGTAAAGCGGGGAAAAAAAAAGAGTTCAACAAGACCTCATCCCCTTCTATCATTAAGCAATATTGGAGAAATCTTTTTCTTTTGTTTGACATTTTAACATTTTAAGTAAACAAATCCGATGTATAGCCAAACTGTACAGAGTATACTGCAAATGCCTAAACCTGTTGAAAATAATGTGGGTAGAATTTTATAAGGAAATATAAATATTGTAAAGATCAAGTTGTGTTATTTTTGAGCATTATGTACATAAAATAAGAAAGAATTTTATCTTCAGGTTGATGTTGCAGCCTTTTAAGTTACATTCTTTCCATAGCACTTTTCCATGAAAGAATATCAGAAAACAAGAAATGAAGAAGAGACGGGTAATCGTAGCTTTCTGCTTTTTAAATTGTACTTGCTAATATTTTCAAAATGCAATAATTCAATGATTTGTGAAAGAAATATCCCAATTTTGTTAGCTTCTAAACAGCTATTCTTTGCTGTAAGAAAAGAATATAAGATTTGGTTTGATATTTTTAGCTGTGCCTGCATCAGAAAATGTCGCAATTTTTTTTTTTCAGAAACACAATGCTTTTCCTGGAATTATTTAACGCTGTGTGTATTTATTTGATTCCATGCTTTAGAAACATTGCTAATACATCGGTATTTTTTCACAGAAAAGAATAACAAAATTATATAACCAAATACATCCAGAAATTTTATGTTTCTTATATATGTTAAGTATAGATGCTTTCTTTTAATAAACTATCAACTTATTGTATTGTTCAATTGCATGCAGGAAATGCTACTAATATTCTCAATAATGTTATACATAATTACCAATGTGCAAAAATAATAAAGATTACTTTTTTATTGTAATTCCCTTGGTTATTTTTCATCTCTAAAATAAAAATGAAATTCAATCTCTGTCATAAATTAGAATGTAACTAAAATGTTAATAAATGTGCTTACATGGAACAAAGTTCCACCGATATTAGAAAGTTTGCTATGAAAGAGAACACAGAAATGGCATGGCAGCGTTTGGTGTCATGTATGTGGTTCCCTGAATCCAACACTAGAGATGCTGTATTCAATTTTCACAGATCATGATCATCATTTCAAGCATGAAACAGTCCCAGGCCAAGATTACTTGCTCCAAGATGGAAAAGCTGTATCATCACTGACCATCGCTGTGGTCCTTCATTTGTGCCTGTGGATACCAGCCTATCCAAGAGATTTCTTGGCATCCCACAAACTCTTTGCCCCACCCAACCTTCAAGTTTTAAAAGTTCTTTTAAATGAAAAGCTGATAGCAAAAATCATCTTTGAAAATAAAAATGGAAGGTGCTTGCATTTGTGCCCAATTTAGAAGTAATCCTACTTTCTTCCCCGGAAACAAGTAAATCCAGACAAGAATTAAAGCATATGGTGTGTATTGAGAAGGGTCACTACATTATCCTCTGAAAATGTGCATCTGTGAACATCATGAACAGTGATTTTGGGCCATCAATCCCAAAAATAGAAAGATCATATCAACTTGAGTATGGCTCCTGCACTTTTGGGACTTGGGGCTTAATGTGTCAAAACGTATTAGAACAAGGGTATCAGTGCATTATATCTGAGACTATCAGGGCAACCCGGTCTGCCCAATTATGGTATGGAGCATTGTTGGTAAACATAAATTCAACATTTGAGACTAATGTATAAGATTAATTAAATGTCTTTCTTGCCATCATGTATTTTCTACCTGTTCCATTGAATTATCTTAGTTTTTCTGCTTGGCCACGTTGAGTGAAATACGTAACCGAAATGTGTAATTCATGTGCAATATAAGAAAGTGATTTTTAGAAAAATGGTTATTGCAGTTTGAAAAACAAGGGCTTTTCTTCCTAGCCAGAGACTGCTGGAAATTTTGTGTATGTGTTAGAAGCTAGTTCACTTTATTTGCCAAGATATCAACAGCTAATTTAATGGTTGCCTGAAAATAGTGACTTCATATATTGCTATTATTCAGCATACAGGTATTCCCTGACTGATGTAACCATTCAGTGACGATTACAGCAGGACTGAAAAATGAAACTTATGAAAACAGTTGATTTCAAACAACTGTTGCAGTAACCCATCGTCATGTCATCAAAATTAAGGGACTCAGCAACTGGCATGCATTGATAGCTGCAATGTTCTGGGATCATGTGATCATCATTTGCTACTTTGCCTGCCAGCTTTGGATAAGCAAAGTCAATGGGGGAAGCCAGATTTTCCTAACAACCATATGATTCACTTAACAACTGTAGTGATTTGCTTAACAACTATGGCTTAACTGCTTTGCTTAACATTAACAGTGGAAGTTTTGGGCTCAATTGTGGTCATAGGTCAAGGACCACCTGTACTAGAACTGTGGAAATAACAATTATTAAGTTAAAAAATGCTCTAAAGAATGGGCAACACTTTGCAAATTAAATATAAGGTAATTTTTGTTTGGCTAGATACGTCTGAGGAATTGTCCCATTTTAAAAGTTGTTTTTTTTTAATAGAATACCTTCATTGTCATTGCATTCCATGAATACAATAACATTTGAAAGCTCCTCCAGCACAGTGACCGAAACACCACATCACAATCACACTACAGAGTATTTAAAAATTAAAATAATAATAATAATAGGACTAAAACACAAATGCACTGTTTGATTCAAGACAATTACTGCCTTGGAAAAGAAGCTTGTTTCTCAATGTATTAGTCCTCATTTTAAGACACCTATAACACCTCCCTGATGGTAAGAGTGAACTATGAATATCCAAGATGAAAACGGTCTGTGGAGATTTTGAGTGTTCTCGAGAGGAGTCTGGACTTCGAAATCTCTTCCAAAGAAATAAAAGCAACCAATGATTTTGTTGTGCTGCATTTATAACTCTCTGGAGCATCTTTTTATCCACTGCAGAGCATCCTGCACACCACACCGTTACACAGTATGCCAAAATGCTCTCGATGGTAGAACGGTAAGAAGTAACCAGCAACTTCTCACTCAGACCACTCTTTTTCAGCAGCCTCAGAAAGTGCAGGTGCTGTTGGGCCTTCTTTGCAGTGGCCATAGTGTGGTGATATTATAAAGACAAACATATTTCCAACATGATTGGGGGGGGGGGAAGGAAATATTGCACTAAATATGAATTCAAACAGTTTCATTCCTTGATGAGGGTTTCTTTTCAGGATGGAAAATCTGGTTGTAGGCCACATGCAGCAGGAGTTCTGCTCTGCCCAAGAAATAATACAAACTTCCCTCAATTGAAAGTTCATGGGGGGAGGAAGATTATTTTGATTTTCTATGTCCAGGGTTCTTGTTGTTTTTCGTTGCTAAGGAATACATTGCCATGAACCAGAATTATGTCCGTCAGTGGAATTAAACAGGGTAATTTCCTCTCCCCATTATTACTATTTTTATTTTAATCAAATTACAATGAGCATCCATCAACCCTGTAAGGCAAATTTGAAGACTATGTTATGTGCTTTGGTGGGGGAGGAGAGAAGGAATACATTTGCTCTGGTGCAAGAGATGTCTGCACCCTTCCTGGTTTACATCAGCCTTCTCTACTTTGATGCCATCCGGTGTCTGTATTACTGTATTTCCAGCCACTGTAGTTGGGAGATAATCCTTCCTGAATTGATCAGTGAATTAAACAGTCTATATCAGGGGTGTCAACGTTGGTTTCATTGAGGGCTGCATAAGGGTTATGACCTTGGTGTGTGTGTGTGTGTGTGTGTGGTGGGTGTGGCCAGGGTGGGCGTGGTCAGCTCTATGTCACTCATGTCAGGAGCGCCTGGGGTGGTCCAAGCACTCTGCCAGCGAAAACAGGCTCCTGCGCTCCATTTCTGGCTGCGATGGCCTCCTGCAACCCTCTGCAGAGATATCACAGGCCAGTTCTTTGCTATTTCCTGAGCAGCACTGTGGACCAGATGTAAGCACCCCTTGGGGCCAGATCCAGCCCCCCCGGGCCTTGAGTTTGACACCCCTGGTCTACATAACAATTTTTTAAAAAGGAACATGTGGGAAGCCCTAACCTAGGAAAGAAAGCATAGACCTACTGTAGAAAAGGTAATAAACTGCCTTTAAATCTAACATACTTCTAAGACATCAACAGATGTTCATATATTTATTACAATACAATGTGGACATCTGGACATTAAAAGTAAAAACTAAATGCCAAGAGGTTTCCCACCTTGTGGCCATCAACTTCTATGAACCTTTTTCTTTTCCCATTGTTTAGGGTTCCGCTACTTTATTTCTCCTCAGTGTTGAGCTCTGCTGTTCTGAGTTTTCCGTGACAAATAACTCTTAACTTTTATGTGTGCAATTATTGTAGGACATTGGTATTATTTTCATGGAGTTATTACCTTTCTCTAAGGAAGCTCATGTTGGGCTTTGAAGAGCAAGGTAGTTTATGAACTTTGGTGCTGGAAAACCACTGTGGAAAGCCAAGGACAAACCAATGGGTTATTGAACAAATCAACTCAAGTTCTCACTTGAGACACAAATAACCAGGCCTGAATTATCCTACTTTGGACACATTGTGTAAAGACCTAGTTCTTTGGAAAAAGCTCTCATGCTGGGAAGGAGACAGAAGAAGGCAACAATCAACAGTAAGGTGGATGGACTCAGTTACTAAGTGGTAACAAATGCACTGCTGGAAGATCTGAAAGGCCTGGATCTTGCCTGATGATCTACCTCCCTTCAATTTTAACAGGCACATCACCAGGGGAAAGAAAGAAAAAAACTTTGCCCATCATCCATGTGCTTTTGCTTATTTTTCTATTATTAGCTCTCCTGAATGCTTTTCATAGCCTTTAGCCTTTTAAAACCAGAAACCTTTCTCTCACTTTTAAGCTTTATTCCCTTCCTCTCTTAATCTTAAATGGTCAGGGATGCTGTTTGAGATCTGGTCCTCAGTATTTGCTTCTATACCAAGTTATTGGATCTCGGTGGCCCTGGGCTTTGGCTATTTCTTTTGAATGCCAAATGGAGTTGTCATCAATCTGACCTCATTCATAATCTGATTGTGGATGAGGTGACCAACGAGATGCATAACTGAGAACTGGGTGGACCCCTTTCGGAAATACGCTCACATGGGTTTAGGACCAGGGGAAGCTGTGAGGAAGAGGGCGGAGAAAGGCATTGAGAGCTGTCACAGGCTTGGCTTTGCAGATAATAACCAGATGTAACACTGGTGGGGTTGGGCCTTAGAAACAATAGGGATTGCTGCTGTTGCGCTGTCCTTCCAACTGCAAAGCATAATCCCTCCTTGAACCATTTCTGGTTTCAATTGCAAAAAGCAATATAGCCCCTCTTTGGCCTTGGGGATTTAATTTACCAAAACGGATATTGAATCTGGGCAGTGCACACATTCATGGTATCCTTGTTAACCATGGACCTGTTCAGGGTCATTCATAACTCAAGGCATACATTTGGTCAAATCTTGTTTGGGAGAAGCAGAGTCGCTAAGTCTGCATATATGTTTCCACATTCACATCTTTCCATATGTTTTCCAAACTCTTAGTTTTTTGACTTCTTCTCCATTCTGTAGGTGGCTTTCCCCTTTCATCAGAAGGTCCCAATAAATATTTCCTTGACATCTTCTCTTGATCTGGAAAGAACCTCTTTATTTCATCCCATGAACCTCTATTTCTCCTTCTTTACTGCATAACTTTCCCTCTGTTCTTTCTACAGTTGGGCCCCTAGATTCTAAGCATTTAAGCGATTTCCTTGCCCCTTATGACAAATTCCCTACCAGTGGCATCAGCTCACTTTCCCCCCAACTTTACAATACCCAGATCAACTCCCCCCAATAAACAAATAAATGTATGTATGGCAAAGTGCATTAATTGATTTGATGTAGAGGCTGCCCAATTCCATGTCACTCCATGCAGCTTACAAAAAAAGTAATATAATAAAACAGTTAAAAGCACAAACAACGTGCATCCCGAAAAGACCATTCATCGGGCATAAAATCCTAAATGAAATTAATAGCCATTTTTACATAAAACCCAGGGGAAAAAATAGATTTTCAAAGATTTTCTGAACAACAGTGGAGTAGGAACCATGCAAATCTCTGGAGGACGCTAAAATAACAAATGGGGGAATTGTAATTCTTAACTATGAAGTGGTTATATTTTGCAATTAATCAGAATAAAATATTGTATCAGCAGCAGATTAGGCAACGAATCGAAATAAGGGTATGCCAAGGGGGAGGTAGATGGCACATATTAGATGCTCAGACATTGTGTTTGAGACTCCAGCTTCAATCAGTCAGTTGGCTGAGTTAGAACAACTACTTTTGAGTAAGGGAGCTTACAGCGCACGTAAATGATCAGTCTCAAATTATCCTACTTCGGACAATTTTGAGAATCTCTGGAAAAGGCTGCATTGCTGGGAAAGGCAGAATGAAAGAGATGTAACTTCAATGGGGCACCAATGGAAGAGTTGAAGGGACCAGACCAGGGAATAATAGATTTGTCAGGGAGAAAATCTGTGTAGCTGCTTAAGAATTGACAACACCTTGAGGGAACACAGTCAATGCGCTTGGATGCAGCGCCCTCTCTTTGGCGAGAAAAAGATAGGACATTCTGGAATTCTTACATAGTTTGTATTTAAAAACAAGACTTTTAAAATGCCCATGAAATCAAGATCACCTAGGTTAGTGTTATTATTATTATTATTATTAATAATAATAATAATGATAATGATAATAATAATATGATAATCATCATCATAAAGGCCCTTTGTCGTCGTCGTCGTCTTTGTGTGCACACGCACCCAACTGAATAAACTCCCTCAGGCAACGGATCCTGACCGCTTCTCATCGGACGCCTCCTTCGAGGGTTAGGATCCCGCGCAGAGTTCGAGAACCCTGGGCAGAGCTGGGAGAAAGGCTCCACTTCGTTCTGTTATCGGAGGGGGTGGCGGGACTGAGAGGATCCGGTCCACACAGAATGGACTCGGGGGGGGGGGGGGGCGGGGGGGGGGGAAGGGCCTTTTCGCGGCTCCCAGGCAGCCGACCTCGGGTGCAGCAGGCACAGAGCCCGCCCACCCAACGACTCCGTGGAGGGGAGCTCGGCCTCGCGTCCTCTGGCTGCAAAAAAAACCGCGGCAGGCGCCGAATCCCAGCCCGGCGAAAGGCCCTGCGGAATTTCCAGGGGAGGGGAGGGGAGGGGAGGGGAGGAGCTGCCGCCACCCGCCTCTCTGGCCTTTCAAAGGCGAAGCGTCGCTCCTGGCTTGAAGCTCCACCTTTTGCTGACGTTTGGGGGCCATCCTGTTGCACTGGCAACGGGTGTTGCTCGCGCTCGGATTCTTCAGCGGCCATGGATTCTTCCTTCCTGCAGGTTGGTTGCAAAGTCTGCTCCTTTCCTTCCTTCCTCCCTTCTTTTTCCTTCCTTCCTTCTTTCCTTCCAAGCTCCCTCCCTTCCTCCTTCCCTCCCTCCTTTCCTCCCTCCCTTCCTTTTCCTCCCTCCCTTCTTTTTCTTTCCTTCCTTTTCCTTCCTTCCCATTTCTCCCTTCCTTCCTTCCTTCCTTCCTTCCTTCCTTCCTTCCTTCCTTCCTTCCTTCCTTCCTTCCTTTCCTTCCCATTTCTCCCTCCCTTCCTTTTCCTTCCTTCCCATTTCTCCCTCCCTTCTATTCCCCCACTTCCTCGCCGCCACGCACCGCCTCGCCGTCTCCTTTCTTCCCTTCTGGAAAGGGCACCCCCGTTTTCCGCCGCTTCTCCTTCCCAGCGTTGTGTTCCTCCTTCCTATGGGAAAGGGCGCAAAGCTCGGGGAAAACAACGCCGGCAGCAGCTGGGCGAGGAAGACCTGGCAGGCTCCCCCTTCCCCGATGGTTCTGCAAAGCCCTTAAGGTTTTGCGTGGAGGAGCGGGTCCTCTTCCCGCGGGGTTTGGCCTCGGTCCCCGCATCGGACGGCGGAAAGAAAGAAAGAAAGAAAGAAAGAAAGAAAGAAAGAAAGAAAGAA
>BLBF01000011.1:13245164-13269401 GCA_015471245.1 Laticauda colubrina | reverse complement strand
GAAAGAAAGAAAGAAAGAAAGAAAGAAAGAAAGAAAGAAAGAAAGAATAGTTTTGCTCTTTTTCTCCTCTGAAATTGCCCCTCTCCTCCCCAATTTCGCTTTTCGGCCTTCAAATCCAGCGCTGACACGTTTTCCTCCTGACCAGCTGAAGAGATCTGTGATTTTTGAAAGAAGCTGTGAGGGTATGTGTGAGTTCGGCCCACGAACCCAGGACATCATGAAACGCTAGAGCAGCGGGTCTCCAACCTTGGCCCCTTTAAGGCTTGTGGACTTCAACTCCCAGAATTCCTCAGCCAACAAAAGCTGGCTGAAGAATTCTGGGAGTTGAAGTCCACAAGCCTTAAAGGGGCCAAGGTTTTCCTCTCTGCTACCTTGGAACTACGACTCCCAGAATTCCTGGTTAAAATTCTGAAAGTTGTCATGCCAGTTGTATGAACTGTACATCCGAAGAGCACCTCAGTGAAGAAATCTGCTGGGCTTCAGAAGCAGCAATTGCGGGAGGGTGTGTGTGAATTTGGAGGCCACTGAGCATGAACCCCCCCCCCCTCTTCATTGCTTCTGTTTGTGTCCAAACTGTTTTTGAAAGCTGACGCTGACGTACTTCTTGGTCACTTCTTGGTCGCATTCATGTGTTTTGCTGTGGGAAAAGGCATCTTTCCTCGAGCGGTCATAAAGTAGAGAAGTGTTTGAATGCTTTGCTTTTGGGGAGAATGCATGTGCAAAACATAAGCTGTGATGGGGTCAATATTTGTAATGCAGAGATAATGGCAAGTGCCAGAGAAAAAAATGGTAATCGGTCAGGACTGGCTTCTTCCTTACACCATCCTTTTGTAAGCTGTCCTTCAAATGTGCTGAGATCACATCTCCCAACTTCCAGGGTTTAGAGTTATTGGACTGGGGCTGGAGAGATGCAAGTCAAAATCCCTACTCAAGTTCAGTGGGAATAATTATACTTTGGGCTTGTTACTTTTTCTCAGCCTTTGGAAAATACGTGATACGCTAAATCAACAAGCCACTCAGAGAAATTTTACAGTACTTGAATACTGAGGAGACCAGAAGACTAGGCACTACATAGATCAATTCTTTCTTTGCATGAGGATTCTGCAGTTGTAGCATCTTGGGGAAGTGCACCAGCTTGGAGGGAACTACCAAAAAGCTGTGCAAAAGAGATTGTTGTCAGATTTTGGAAGTCCTAAATCCTTACTGTTTTAGGAGTGTGATTCCCCTGTTTGCTTTGTATAAATCCAAGTCTTAATTTCTTTTCAGGCTTTAATTAATTACTACTGTCAGGAAGGCTATTTTCGCCATGTTCAGACTATTGCCAATGAAGGCTTGAAGACGTTTGGCAATGACCCAGTGTTTCTTTTCTACCATTCTTATGGCATTTTGATGGAAGGTAAATTTTTACTTTATATACTTTCATATTTGCTGGTGTTATTTATTTACCTGATAATGTATAGAAGTAAATTTCATTGCATTTCATGGAATGCATGAAATTTCAGGAAGAGGCACATAGAATTGCCATCAGAAATAATCTCACTGAAAAGTTTCTGTGAGTAAATCTTTTAGTTCTAAAGTCAAACATGCATGCCATTTTCTCTGCCTGGTAAACAATTAAGGGTACTGAGCAGTGGTGGTATTCTAACGGATCTGCCAGTAGCGCTGATGAGCAGTGGGGACCAAACCGGTTGTCTCCGACACTCTGCTGTTGGGCCCACATACTAACCTTTATGTCCTGCTTTTGAAGCACAGCTGCTTTGTGCAGCAAGCAGATTGCCGCGTGGCAGCAGCTGAACCGACAGAGTGCAGGCTTGCAGGAGATGAGTCAGAAAGCCTCTGCGCCTACGCAAAGTGCACATTAGGTGCGTGTGTGCACACAAAGTGTGTGTGTGCATGCAAAGTGTGCCCACCAAGCCATGCCCACCAAACCAGTGGTAAAAATATTTGAAAGCACCACAAGTACTGAGTCCTGGATGCTGCAAAACCTCAGCTCTTGGTCGTGATCGGTGGGTAAAGGTAGTGCTAGCAGATTTGGGAAGAAAAGTTTGGGAAGATTAATGATGTCAACAAAGAACCACAGAAAAATCCCACTAGCTGGAATCTTTGGTGGATATTTAAGTTTTGCAATTCAAATCTGATATCCTAGTTGGAATTTAATACCTGAAGTCCCACGTGGTCCGTCTCTGCAATTTCTGTTGCAAAGGAAAAGAATTATTGATTTATTATCCTTATAATTTGTTTCTTCAAATAAACTCTTTTAAGCCCATGTCACACTGGACCAACGGATGGAAAGAGGATGTAAAACAGAGAGAAACACTTGCCATCCGTTGGTTAATGCGATGCTTCCGTTCTGTACTCACTGCGTCCGTTTTTCTTCCTCTCTATCCGTCCAGCATCCGTCGACTGAGATTCCATCCACTCAAAAAGTTTTGAGCTGCTCAAAATTTTTTGAGCGGAAAATGTATCCAATGCGTCCGTTCTGCATCCGCAACGCATACGGGAAACATTCGTTCTGCATCTGTCGTCATCCGTTACGCATCCGCTATATCTGCTAGGCATCCGCTGCACATCCGCGCAACTCAAATCCGCTCCAGCGGAAAACGGACACAGGGAGGAAGTGAAACGGACAGGGAACGGACACAAAGCGTTAGTAGCATGGACGGAGAAAGGATGAAAGCGGATGCAGCTCGCATACAAAGCATTAAAATGGAAAAAACGTTCACAGAGGGGACCTATCTCGGAAATTTAGGATGTCTGCAGGATGTCTAGTGGATGCAAAAGGACACCGAGCGGAAAACCTATATTTCCTATAAAAAGGGGGAAGAACTCACCTGGATCTCACTTTCAGTCCAGCAGCCTGCGCTGCAGACCTCTTCAGCCTTGCTCTTGCTCTTGCTCTTGCTCTTGCTCTTCCACAGCATCCAGTCATCTCCACCATGGATCGTCACACACTCCTTTTGGTAGCCACCATCGTTCTACAACAGTGCGAAGCCATCTACAGGCTCTTTCACCTGTTCTACGCGAAGAAAAGGAGGCAGCCAAGAAGTGTCTGGGTCCGAAGATGGATCGCCAGAAGAGCAGAGTACGGACTGTACAACAAGCTGATGGTGGAGCTGAGGAACGAAGACCCTCGTGCATTCCAGAACTTCATGAGGATGCCGCCAGCCATGTTTGATGGGAGTTGTGGAGCGGCTGAGACCGAGGTTGAGCAAGCAGAACACCAACTTCCGGCCCAGCCTGGACCCTGGGCTCAAGGTGGCACTGACTCTGCTCCACCTGGCCTCAGGGACCACCTACAGGAGCATGCAGTACGGCTGGAGGGTGCCACACAACACCATCAGCATTGTGGTCAGAGAGGTGGTGCAGGCCATCATCGAAGAATACCTGGAGGAGCTCCTCCAGTGCCCCTCCACTGAAGAAGGCTGGAAGAAAGTTGCAGAGCAGTGGTATCAGAAGTGGAACTTCCCCCACACCGTTGGAGCCATAGATGGGAAGCACATGGCCTGCAAAGCTCCAGCCAAGTCAGAGTCCACTTATTTCAACTACAAGAGCTTCTTCAGCATCATCCTCTTCGCCATGGTTGATGCTGACTACAAGTTCATGTACATCGATGCTTCAGGCAACGGCTCATCTTCAGATGCCCAGGTATACAATGCCAGTCACCTCAAGGAGGGGCTGGAACGCAACCTCATCATGGGCTTCCCAGATCCAGACCCCCTGCCCAACGACACACAAGATGTGCCCTACTTCATCATGGGGGATGATGCCTTCTCCCTCAAAATCTACCTCCTGAAGCCCTACACCTCCAGATACCTCACCCGTGAAGAGAGGATCTTCAACTACAGGCTGTCCAGGGCAAGGCGGACAGCGTGGTGGACAACGCCTTTGGCATCCTGGCCAACAGGTTCCAGGTACTTCTCACCACCATGCAGCATCGCCCACAGACCGTGAGGAACATCGTGGAAGCTTGCTGCATCCTGCACAATCTCATGCGCACCCACTACCCAGTGTTGCAGAACAGGCTCGTGGACCTCCAACAAGGCAATGGGGACATGGAGCCTGGGGAATGGAGGCAAGGGCGAAACCTGATAGATACTGAGGATGTGCAAGGCCCCAACAGAGCTTCACGTGAAGGGAAGAAGCAGCGCAACCTCCTGAAACACTGGTGCAACTCCCCAGCTGGAGCGGTGGAGTGGCAAGACAGGATGATAGATGCTTTATGGATGCTTCCTTCAGCCTGTCTCATCACACTGATGAGATTGAGCCATGTATGTTGAGTGGGCCTACAATGAACAGGGCATTTAATAAAGAGTTGTGTTTATGTTGACATGTGTGGACGATTGATTATATTGTTATTGATAATAAAGGGCCATAGGTGTGGCAGCTGGGAAGGTGGACCATACAGTCCCACTATGCTTGCACTGGAGGTTTATCTATCCCACAGCTATTACCCATCCCAAAGGTATCCCTGCCCATCCCACAGGTATCCCTGCCCATCCCACAAGTATCCCTGCCCATCCCACAGCTATTACCCATCCCAAAGGTATCCCTGCCCATCCCACTGCTATCCTTACCCATCCCACAAGCATGCAAAGGCTTAAACCATTTCTAAAAGTTTCCACCAAGACTTTATTGACTAAAATAAATGAAGCAAGTGTGTGAAGCAAAGATAATCTTTATTAATAACAAGCTGTAAAAGAAAAATGACCCCAGTGTCTTAAGCAAAGATAAAGTCTACAGGTAGCCACCCAGTCTCTGGAACTCTTCTTGGTCACTCGGAGGTGTGCCCAGTCTCAGGGGTGAAGGGTCCAGGTGCTGTGGAGGTGGCTGCTGCTGGAGTGCTGGTCTGAGGCGTCATTGGGGTGCCTGGCCCCGAGAGGACAACGGGACGGTGTGTGGAGGAAGCTCTCAGAGAGCTGGCTCAGTCCTGTGATGTTGAGAGCCCCTTCCTCCAGGACATGGGGTGTCAGCCCCAATACCGATGACAGATGTTCTGAGGCCGGGCTTGGCTGTGGGATGGAGGAAGGAGGAGTGTAGTGGGGATGTCTGGTCTGCAGCTGAGCGAGGTGAGGCGTGTGTGGTATCTGTGGCGTGGGTGGCATCTGTGGCGTGGGTGGCATCTGTGGCATGGCTGGCATCGGCGTGGCTGGCATCGGTGGCGTCATTGGCATTGGTGGCATCAGTGGCATCGGTGGCACTGGTGCCATTCGATGTACCTGTGCCTGGACTGGGAAGGGCTGCCTGCCCGTAGCCTTGGTAGGTGAGGGCCTGTGGAAAGCCTTGGAAGGGCAGTGACATCACCTGGGGTGGAGGAGCAAACCTGGACTGGGTGGGAACAGGTTCAGCTGGGTCTGGAGGGTTTTGAAGAAGACCAGTGATCCTGTCCTTTACCACCTGGTACTGTGATTCCGACATGTTCATGAGGGTCTGGTTGACGTAGGTGACGAAGGGCTTGCGGGTGGAGGATAGGACATCGGTGTGTACCAGCTGAGAGAGGAGATCTATGCTGCTTCTGATGGTGTCCCTGATCTCCAGCAGGACAGTGTGGCTCTACCCCTCCGGTCTGGCTCTCTGTCTGCTTTCTGTGGAGGTGGAGCTGGGGTGGATGTGGCTTGGTCTCTGGTGGAAGTGCCCTCTCCATGCTCCCACTGCGTCAGGGAGTCCTCTACACGCTCCGCCATGGGTAGTGCAGCTGTCGGGGGGGTCTCCGTCATGGCACGCTCCACAGATACCTGCCTGGACACAGGAGCTGACTCTTGGCCAGAAGAGGACTGGCTCTCAGCGGGCTGCCTGAGAGAGAGGGTTGTGAGAGGGGCTGCTCCTCGGTGGCGGATCTCACCCTCCAAGAAGCTGCACTTGGCCATCACGTAAGTCTCTCGGTCCATCAGCTTGACCGTGGCCTGGCCAGATTTCTTGAGGTTCAGCTTCCCGTACCAGGTGTGCATGTGCTTCCACCAGCTGAGGAGCACCTCCGAAGTGTAGCCCAGGCTCTCCGCCTTCTCTCTCCAAGCAGCCTGCTTCCTTTTGGTGACTCGATAGAGCCTGTGTCCCTTCCGCCATAGATATTCATTCTCCCTCAGCCATTCCAGCACCTCACCCTCATGTTCCTCTTCAATGGAGTATTGCCTCCTCTCCCGTTCATGCGTATGCCTCTTCCTCCCTCTGGCAGGGCCATATGGGCCCTCATCAGAGGGGCTTCGAGGTTGTAGGGGCTGCTCCTCCACACCACCACCAGCAGCAGCAGCAGCAACAACAACAGTAGCAGCAAAAGCAGCACCAGCAGCAGCACCAGCAGAGTAAGCACCAGCAGTGCCAGCAGGACCAGGAGCACCAGCAGGACCAGGAACACCAGCAGGAACAGCAGGACCAGGAGCACCAGCAGCACCACAGGACCAGGAGCAGCACCAGCAGAGTAAGCACCAGCAGAAGCACCACCACCAGGAGCAGCGCCAGCAGAGTAAGCACCAGCAGAAGCACCAGCACCAGGAGCAGTGCCAGCAGAGTAAACACCAGCAGAAGCACCAGCACCAGGAGCAGTGCCAGCAGAAGCTCCAGCACCAGAAGAGCCAGCCCCAGCAGCAGAAGCCCCAGCAGAAGAAGAGACAGGGCCAGGGGGTGGGATGGTGGCCCTGTCCCTCTTGCCAGGGCTGGCAGCAGATGACAGAGGCTTTCTCTTCTTCCCCATGGTTGTTGGGTTTTTGGCTTGCTGGCTGGCTGGCTGGCTGGAGCTGTGTCTGGCAGCAGGTCTTTCCTCTGAATGGTGACCTGCTTGCGAGCTGCTTCCCTTTATATCCACGGGGCTGACGCAATGCATCCTCCCCGCATGCGCAGTGAACGCTCTGCATCCGCTAGGCATCCACTAGGCTTCCGCTCTGCATCCCCGTCATCCGCTCTGCATACGCTCTGCATCCGCTCTTTCTGCTGCGCGTCCGCTTCGCTGTGCTCCCCCAGAAGCCCTGTGGATGTGCCATCCGCTCCCATCCGCTTCCATCCGCTAGGCTTCCATGGAGCATCCGTTTTACATCCCCTCTACATCCTCCCCCCGTCCGTTCCTTTCCGTTGTTGTCCGCTCTGGTTATGCAAATTCGGGGCACTTTTGAGAGCGGATAACAACAGATGGAACATTTTCTCCTCCGCTGTGTCCTTTTTACAAACGTTTTGCATCTGTCGGCCAATGTGACAGGCCCTTTAGGATCATTTGGGCAATTCATGGTTTTCTAGTCAACCAAGAGACTTACCTTAGGTATTTGAAAGTTTGAAAGTTTGGTTTCGTTTTAAATCTCCAAATGCAGTATTTGCTGCAATTAATGAATTGTGTGTGTGTGTGTAAAAATAATAGTGTTTCATAAATCCATGAATGGATGCCAATTGCAAATGCAGTATTACATAATGTTAATGCTATTCATGAAATTATCTGAAGTTATTTGTAGGATGACATATAGGTGGTCAGATATTTTTTCTGCAATCTCCTCTTCACAGAATTGTCTTGTACTGTGGTCATAAGTTGTTGTGGTCATCAAAGTGGTCACTGTGTGACTTGACTCACTTTTATGACTCTTTTTTATTTCATAATATGAGTCACCACAGTCATGAAGTGAATCACATGGTCATTAAATGAATCCATTCTTCTGAATGTTTTAGAAATTATGTTACAATTTGTCACAGATAGAGCCAATTACCAAGCACCAAAAATGTGATTATGTGTCTGCTTTCACTGTGTATGACAATCAGAACTTTGAGGATGGATTGTAAATAACTTTTCTTGAGCTTGTCATAAGTTTAACAGTCATTAAACATCCAGTCGTTAAGGCAATGTCACACTGCAAAAAGGACACAACAGACGAGCAAAATGTTCCATCCGTTGTTATCCGCTCTCAAAAGGGGCAAAAATTTGCATAAGCAGAGCGGATAACACGGAAAGGAACGGACGTGGGGAGGACGCAGAGCGGATGTATAGAGGATGCAGAGCGGATGTATAGAGGATGCTTAGAGGATGCAGAGCAGATGCGTAGAGGATGCAGAGCAGATGCAGAGTGGATGCGTAGAGGATACAGAGTGGATGCGTAGAGGATGCAGAGCGGATGCAGAGCGGATGAGCTGCATCTGCTTTCATCCTTTCTCCATCCGTGCTACTAACGCTGCGCGTCCGTTCTGCTTCCTCCCTGCGTCCGTTTACCGCTGGAACGGATTTGAGTTGTGCGGATGCACAGCGGATGCCTAGCGGATATAGCAGATGCGTAATGGATGCAGAACGGATGTCCCCTGTGTGCCTAGAGGATGCAGAACGGATGCATTGGATACATTTTCCGCTCAAAAGTTTTGGGCAGCTCAAAACTTTCTGAGCGGATGAAACGTCAATAAACGGATGCTGCACGGATAGAGAGGAAGCAAAACGGAGGCAGTGAGTACATCGCGTTAACCAACGGATGGCAAGGCTTTTTGTCCGTTTTACATCCTCTTTGCATCCGTTGGTGCAGTGTGACATGGGCTTAAGTGAGGACTACCCGTATTCTTGTATCTCCTGATTTTTGCGTTTTCGATGTTAAGTGATCATTTTTGTATAAATCATTTACATAATCAATACTGTAAGTTTTAAAAGATACTTTGCGCACCCACGCTAACATGTTTGTTACAGCATTACATTGAAGAAGGCATAGTGGGGAAGGCAAAGGGCTGCTACACAAATGAATGCAACTTACCCTGACTGTTATTGTTCTCATAGGGCGCATCCAAGAAGCTCTTCTCAGTCTTGAATCCATTAAAAACAAACAAGGAGTGTCCCTGTGCACAATAATGGCAATGATCTATGCCCATAAAAAAAGACCAAATCCAGGTAGTGTCTCAGTTATTTTTACTCAGAAAAGTTTTATACTTGTGCATGGTGAATTGTAATAATGGTATATCTCCATTTGGATATGAAGGTACAGGTGGAACTCTGCGACAAAAGAGATGTTCACAACTGATCATCCCGATGGCATTTTGGTTGCCACCAACCATGTATTCTTCTAACAAGGCTCTTCTTCCCTGGCCTCTGTCCCATGCCATTATTATTTTATCTTTTTCAGTTATCACAAAGTTCCTTGAGTGCTGATTTGTTACATCGCCGCGTTCTCCATTCTTTTATGAACTCTTGTAAACATTTTCCAATCAACATAGCAAATGTCTTTGCAACACTGCATCTAGGAACTGGGTGTCTCTGGCAACTGACCTCTAATAGCTTCCAGTTATCTTTGCAAAAAAAAAGATCTTTTCTTTATAAAGCCCAGGAGCAAAGCTTATGTTTCTAGCATGAGTGTATATGAAATAAGCTTCCTATAATTGGCTAATTAGGAATTAGATTTCTGTAAATTATCAATTATTAGTAGGAACAAGGTTCCAAATCCTGGAAAATGACTTCATTTCAGTTGGTCCTAACATGGATGTTTTGGGTAAAGATGACTAGTTCACCTCATTATTTTCAATTTATAAACTACTCATTGGCCAGTTTTATGGTGTATTTAACTAAATTAGCTACCTGATTTGGATTTCTCTATGCTCCTCTGTGTCCTCTATGTTTTATCCCTCATAATTTCCAGGAAATAAAATTTACATCTATTGTTTCAAAGCATGGAAGTTATAGTTTGAGATGTCTGCAGTACACTAGATAGGTAAAGGCTCAAGTTTAATTTCTGTCATGCTTTTCCAAATCTCCTGTGGACAGTGGCTGGTCAAAAGCCTTCTTTAGTCTGCAGAGACCCAGTTCTCTCCCAGTCCTCTGAGTTTCTAAATACAGTGTGACAGCCAAACCAGTTACTGGAAGTATAAGCTTGATTAATAGATCTAGCATCATAGCAAAATGGAATTGTGTCTTTATCAGACATCTTGGAGACTACAGTGTTCAATATTGGATGATGCCATTCAAGAATATTACAAATAGAAAAGGTCCAGAGAAGAACAAGAAAGATGGAATGGGTTCTAGAGACTATGATTATTCTTGGGGAAAAAAAATAAATGAAAAGCCATCTTAAAAAATGGCTAAAATATGTCTCTCAACCGTTCAACAGCAGATGATGGTGAAAAATTGATGGGCTTTTCAGACGTTTGTCTGTTAGGGCACTTAGGACACCAGACTGGTGAATTTCCTGCATTGGTTGGACCAGTTACCATTTGCTGTTCTTCTGCTCTATGTCTCTATAGAACACATTTACTTTGTTGTTTTGAGTAGAGTTTGGTTGTTGTTATATAATATCTTGCAATAAGCCTCTAATCTGCCAAAATCATCATTCAGTGATGGTCCTTCAAACTAAACGATTCTTGCTTCCTTCTCCCTTGTTTTAAGATCGGGAAGTTATCATGGATCTTGATGCCAAGTTGAAGGAGCATCGTAAGACAGCAGGACAGGAAGCGTTATATTTTGCAGGACTGTTCTTGTGGCATATTGGCCGCTATGAGAAAGCCCGTGAATACATCGACAGAATGATCAAGATCTCAAATGGCAGTAAAGAGGTAACCCATTCCCTGTAGTTGTGTGCTGTACTTGCTATAAACAAGGTTTGATCACTCCCAGGTTTGCCTCGTGATGCTCTCGGTCAACTTTCATATCAGAGTGGATTATCACTAATTTCCTTACCACTTGAGAAGTACAGAAAAAATGACAAGAAAACGGATAATATTGGTACTGTTCAGTCGTGGGATTCAAAAAATTTTACCACTGGTTCAGTGGGCGTGGCTTGGGCGTACTTTGTGTGCGCATGCGCACCAAATGTGCACTTTGCACAGGTGCAGAGGCATCCTGGCCGCTTCAGCAGCGGCCATGCAACACTCTGCTGTGCTGCGCTAAGCAGCTGCGCTTCAAAAGCAGAGGATAAAGGTGAGTGGCAGAACTGGTTCAGTCACCGCTGCTCATCACTGCTACCAGCTTAGCAGAACTGGGCAGAACCAGTAGAATACCACCACTGGTACTGTTACAAAATAACCTGATAGTTTTCCTTTCATTTAATGTTTGGGAGGCCTGTTTCCTTAAGTGGAATGTAACATTGGCCAATGATACACAATATGTTCATATTCTGCTACTACTTATTTCATACTTGGCTTACAAGTGCTATGTTCCCTGCAGATCTAGTGGCATATATTAGGGGGGGGGGTAACTTGTGGTAGTTTTGTCTTCTATTCACACAACTTGGAGCACTCTTTGTATTTGCTGATTTTCCCAAGTTGCTTTGTCTCACTGTATCCATTTTTTAGGAGTAGCAAAACACTCAGGAATAGATATCTTGGATCACTTGGGGGCTATAAAGTGTTATTTTTTTAAAAAAAAACCATCCAGCCATTTTAAATGGAAGAATCCTGAAATCCTAAATGCTTTCTTTACCAACTAATTTCTTTATTATTAACTTCTGTTATGCTAATATTCCAAAAGCTTTTGAAAAGATGCCAGGCTTCATCTGGACTGTGACTTGGAATCCAAGGGTGAGATTCAAGGATTCAACTGTTTGATAACCTAGTTTTATTATGTATACTAGAAAGGCCATAATTGGAACAGAAAATTTGCCAGTGCTGACCATAAAACTTCAAGATGTAAATTTATGTATGTCCACCTTGAGATTCAAACCTGACATCTCTTCCTGCCTGACTACCTGGATGGGCTAAAGTGGAATGCTACCTGGATGCTTCTTAGTGGAAGAAGCAGTTAACATCTATGGATTTCATTGCAACGTCTCTGTAGTCTAATGATTTTGGTCCTTCTAGCTTTCACAATAGCTTTTAGAGCAGTTCATCAGTGTGCCAGTTCTATAGAGTGCTAAGACTTGTCTTTCTGCCTATCTGGAGAGGGCCTCTTAGTAGGGATGGATAAATAGGGAACATCATAATGCTTTCAGTACTAAATCCATGCCATACCATAAGCCATGGTGGCACAGAATTGCAGGCAAACTCATTGCCTACAGCCAGGAGTTTGATCCTGAGTGGCTCAAGGTTGACTCAGACTTCCATCCTTCCGAGGCTGATAAAATGAGGACCCAGATTGTTGGGGGCAACAGGCTGATTCTGTATACCGCTAAGAGAGGGCTGTAAAGCACTGTGAAGCGGTATATAAGTCTAAGTGCTATTGCTATAACAGCAGGTATGAACACCATGGAACTTATATCAGCCTTCTGCATTGTATAAATTATTGCATTTGTGTTAAATAGAACTTTATTTGATTTTTTTAAAAAAATATCTGTATCCAGTAACAGCAGCAAAGTGCTGCATCATTTAATGTTTTGCTTTGTTCTTACAGGGGTGGATTCTAAAAGGATGGCTTGATGTGACTAGTGGGAAAGAAGCAAGCATTAAAAAAGCCGGAAAATGTTTTGATGAAGGGCTCCAAAATGGGAATGATATTTTTGCCTTGATGGGTAAAGTAAGTTGCATAAAAAGCTTTTAAATGCCCCTAATTTAGTAACAAACATTGCAGCTGATGCAGACTGATCTTGCCCAGATTAATGCAATTGCCATCCAGGATGAAGGAGCAGATCAAAGTAACTTTATTTGTATTCAGAATGCTATTTATTCTCTCTCTCTCCTCTTAATTTCTTATTTTGTGTGAAGTGAATATGGGTTCTAAGAATCTGAGTTAAGTCAAAATTCGTTCTTTGATTCACCGGAGTAAGTCTTTTAGCCATCACATCATCAATTATTTGTATTTGCTTTGACGTATGCTTTTCTTTAATGAAAAGCAAAAAGATGTATTTGGAGTCAATTCTACACTTAAGAATTGAAGAGCAACCTACATAAAGTCTGGGAATCAAATATATGCCATAAAGGATTTTACCATTTGCAACTGTAGAGAAGAAATAGCTCTTTTTGTTTCTTCTTAAAAAGAAACTTTGTAAGTCTTTCTTAAGTATTACATTTGGTCAAATGTATTCTGTTTATAAAATCTTACTATGTATTGCATTTTAAATGAGTAGGTTTACAATCATTTTGCTGCATTTTTTTTTTTAAATTCCACTTAGAAACTTGCATTTTGCATATTCACTGCTTTGAATGGTTTTGCTTTCCAAGTCATTATAATCCTAGTTATAAGTTCATTGGTTCAGGCGCTATATACGAAGTATGTGTTGTTTAAACATAGTTATTGAATAAACAGCAATTTGCTAGATTCACATAATGCACTAAATGGAGACCAAAGAAACCATGTTGCACATAATAGGATATTGTAGGAATATTGCTATTTTGTCACAAAGCTTTATTTTATACAAAAGCATTAAAACAGATGACCTTTAGCGAAAGATAACTTTAAGTACATACAAATAGTCCTCGACTTGTGTGACCATAATGGAGCCTGCCTATCATGGTCATAAGTTTGAGATAATTGTAAAAAAGGCCAACCACCTAACAGGCCTGACTTTATGAACATTTTTGTGGTGGTTGTTGAGCAAACAATATAGTTCCCTCCCCCTATCCTGTTTATGTTGAAGGCACTGTTTAAGGTACTTCTGGGTTGAAAAGATTAGCAAGTGACATCACTGTTGCCGAGGGGACATCCCTGGTGGCTCTTTTTATGTCACCATCAAGGAGTTGGAGCAAGTGACAGGAGCTCACCCCGCCATGCAGTACCATTAGGGTTTCGAACATGGACTTCAAACCTCAACCCCAGTGTCCTAACCATATGAGCCATCATACTCCATTAACACTGTGGTCATTAAGTAAACCAATGGTTCACTATGGGTCAGTATTTACTTCTGTTTTTCAGCAAAACTGTCATAAAATTCAATCACATGGCCATGGGATGTGGCAAAGAGTTGTAAATGCAATTGCTGAGTGCCTGACATGCAGTCATGTGATAGTCAGAGGGGTGGCCTGTTATAACTTTGGAACCAGGTCAATAATACCAGTGGGGAGGTCTGACATAACTTCAAATAGTCACTAAGCAGCCAATTGTAAATCAAGGGCTACCTAATATCTAAAATCTAATATCCAAAATCTTTATATTTGGGAAACAGGTTCTAGATAAGCAGTTACAACAGACTACTTTTCTATCAGTGTCCACCAGCCTGGGAATTATTTAAGAAAAACTTTTTTTTTTCTAGTTGGAAAGACTTTTTTTTTTTTTAAAGCAAGACAAAAATGTCCAGGTGATCATTTTCTTGTCCACTAGGCCCAATATTTTGAAGCGCGTCAGAATTATTCAGGAGCTTTGGAAACTGTGAATCAAATAATTGCGAATTTCCCACGCTTCCTTCCGGCATTTATAAAAAAGATGAAGCTACAGCTGGCTTTGCAGGATTGGGAGCAGTCAGTTGAGACTGCCCAGAGGTGAGTCAACTTAATTGTTCTTGTCTGGATCCATTAAAAATGCTGTATCATCTCAGCTGCATTGCTTTTGCACAATGATCAAAGGTGATTTCTCCCTCTGGTGACTTAGATCATCTAACCTTGTAGTGCCAAAATGATGGTAAGGAAGATAATTTTTTATATCTCATTAACAATGGCTGAGAGATGCTGTGACAGCAGCCAAAGATACTAGTGGGGAAAGGTCTAAAAAAAAAAGAATAATACAGTTTTTCACTTATTTATTTCCCAATCTTGATCTAGCTAGTCAGTAGCTATGAAACTCATTTTTTCAGTCATTGCTTCAGTATTATTAGATTGTACATGATTGATGGTGGGCAACCAAATATGTGAAGGTTTAAAACATTTTCTATTCTGGCTGAAGCGTTTTCTGTGCACACGCACGCACACATACATACATTCAGTGGAAGTAAATGGTGCCTGAATCAGCTGTTCCCACTGATTCTTGTGTGCGTGAAATTTTTTATAATGAGGGTAAAGAATGATATGAGAACTAAAGGATAGGCAATTTACTGCTCTAGTAAAGTAATGTAACTTTGTATGCCCAATTTTGTTCAGGGACCATACAAATCTTTTTTTGTTTTGTTCCAGTTTTAATAAATGTGCTGCCAAAGTGAACAGTGTAGCCTTATTTCCATTTCTCTAAGTTGCCTTGAAAGCTGGAAATGAGGGGGACATAAAGATGCCAAGCAATGCAATGCATTTTCAAGAAGATGTTCTAAGCACATAAAATTCCCAAATTAATTTGTCCACAGAAGCAATTGTCAGTAGTGTCCCAGAGACTAACTCCCCTAAATTTTTTCCTAAAATAGAAGTAGAAAAGTTCTCCAAATGGATCTCAGCTATTAGCCTGTCAACCCTGAAGTGAACCTGACTGAGGCCATCTTGGAGGCTTCAGGGTTGCCACGCAATAGAGGGAAACGGGAGAGTTAGATGGGGTTATGAAGCCAAAACAATAATGTTTTCATGTGGGAACCAAGGACATTCTCACAGGTGGTTGATCAGAGGAGGAGTGAAGTAACCAAGCAACTGGCCAGCACCTGGATTGGACACATGACCAGTGACTTGGGAAGAAAGGGGAAATGTTTACTTTTTAATTAGGTGAAAGTTGTGGGAACGTTTAGAGTTGGCTTTCACCAGTTATGCCAATACAATATATTCAATAAATTGTTCTTTGAAGAACTTGCCTGCCTCAGAGTTCTGCTTTCTATGAGTGCATTCCTTGGAATGCTGACATAGCCATTCTGTTTGTAGCTTCTGTGTCTTGTAGTTCAGCCATTTTCCTTGAAAACACCTAAAAATATAATGTTTGGCTGGAAATTTTTAATTTTCCATTAGGTTGTTGCAGAAAGATGCTCTCAACCTAGATGCCTTAAAAATGGAGGCTGTTCACTATTTGTGCAGGGAAGGAAACATACCTGAGGTGAGTGTTCAGTTTTTAATTCCACATTGTTGGATGCATTTATATAGAGACATAGGAAAGGATTACTCAGAATTTCCCTCCATGTAAAATAATTGCTCCATGTAAAATAATTGCTAATGATGATAATAATGACACTGGTTTCAATAATACAATCCTACCCATCTATATATAGAACTAAGTTCCATTTAATTTTACTATAAGGTCAACAGATGGAAAAATTCAGATGGAAAATGTCTTTTGAGAATTACAGCCCTGATACAGGAAATACCTGACATAGGTATTTTAGAATTACATGCAGTAAAATGATGGATCTAATTTAAACTACTAGTATCATATTATTAAACAGCTATTAGTGGAACAAGAGATCACCTTTCCAATGCATACTGCCAGGATGGAGCAGATCCAGGCATCGCACAAGAAGCTGCAAAAAGAATTTGAACTGTTTTGCTGGTGAGAGGTAGCAATTGGACGCAATGCAACAGACTCCTTAATCTGTGATTGATACCATAACAAACAATCTCCAAAGTCTGTTCTAGATTGGACCAAAGGGACACTGATTTTACACGTTGCAGAAAGTGTTTAATGAAGGATATCAGTGAAACTGTTGAATGTGCAGTGGTCTAGGTAGAGGCAGATATTTCTCTCTCTGGCGCAATTAGAATATGTCTGCTACGAACTCTGCATTGGCAACAGGAAGGGCATCTGGCCAGTAAACACTCAGTTCCATTCAGTTGCCCTGACTCCACCCCAATGCAAGGGATTACAGGGTCATTAAAAGACAAAAAAAAATCAAACTGTTGGCTGGATTTGCACACCTATGTCTGCAACCATGGTTTAAAAACCATGTGTTTTTAACACAACCAGATGTGTTGGATTCATTCAAGATGTTAAATCAAGTTAAAAGAAAACATATAAGTATACTTATATGTTTTACTTATATCAATCTTATACAAGTATCCTAGTGAATCAACTTTGTTTTTGATATGAAACATAAGCAATTTATGTATGTTACAAAGTATTTTCTTAATTTCCATTAAGATTTAAACCAAAATATGGTTGCTAGGAATGGGGGAGCTGTAATATTGAGAATGGGATTCTTAGTTATAACTCTAATATTTTTCAAGGAGTTTTTTAATTGCATTATAAAAATGTAGGGTAGAGTTAACTAGTGTTCAGCATAAACCTGGTTTCTTTTATTGCGTGAACTAGTTAAGCACTATTTCTGTCTGCTGCTCTTTTTACTTTTGCTGCTGTTGTTTGTCTAGAAATACATAACTTGATAGCTTACATCTGCATTTAGCTTGTTGTGGGTGCATACATAGGGATTAAAGTGCGTTTCCCAGGAAACTATTTTCATGACAGAAAATTCCTCCAGGTGCAGAATTTTTTAACCTTTCTTAAGACCCTTTCACACTGGCCGACAGATGCAAAACGTTTGTAAAAAGGACACAGCAGACGAGAAAAATGTTCCATCCGTTGTTATCCGCTCTCAAAAGGGGCAAAAATTTGCATAACCAGAGCGGATAACACGGAAAGGAACGGACGGGGGGAGGATGCAGAGCGGATGGAAAGCGGATGCTCCACGGAAGCCTAGCGGATGGGAGCGGATGGCACATCTGCAAGGCTTCCGGGGGAGCGCAGCAAAGCGGACGCGGAACGGAAAGAGCGGATGCAGAGCGGACGCCAAGCAGATGCACAGCGGAAGCCTAGCGGATGAAGCGGATGCCTAGTGGAAGCCTAGCGGATGCCTAGTGGATGCCTAGCGTTCACTGCGCAAGCGGGGAGGATGCATTGCGTCAGCCCCGCGGATATAAACGGAAGCAGCTCCCAAGCAGGTCACCATTCAGAGGAAAGACCTGCTTCCAGGCACAGCTTTCCAGCCTGCCTGCCAGCCTGCCTGCCAGCCAGCCAGCCAGCCAGCCAGCCAGCCAGCCAGCCAGCCAGCCAGCAACCCCACAACCATGGGGAAGAAGAGAAAGCCTCAGCCATCTGCTGCCAGCCCTGGCAAGAGGGCCACCCTCCCACCCCCTGGCCCTCACTCTGCTTCTGCTGGGGCTTCTGCAGCCCGGGCTTGCTCTTCTGGGGCTGGGGCTTCTGCTGATGCTGCTTCTGGAGGAGCTGCTTATGGCGGTGGTGCTTCTGCTGGTGCTTACTCTGCTGATGCTGCTTCTGGCGGTGGTGCTTCTGCTGGTGCTTACTCTGCTGAAGCTGCTTCTGGCGGTGGTGTTTCTGCTGGTGCTAACTCTGCTGGTGCTAACTCTGCTGGCACTGCTCCTGGTGCTGGGGCTTCTGCTGGGGCTTACTCTGCTGGCTCTGCTCCTGGTGCTGGGGCTTCTGCTGGGGCTTACTCTGCTAGCACTGCTCCTGGTCCTGCTGGTCCTGCTGGTGCTCCTGGTCCTGCTGGTGCTCCTGGTCCTGCTGGTGCTCCTGGTCCTGCTGGCGCTGCTGGTGCTTACTCTGCTGTTGCTGATCCTGGTCCTGCTGCTGCTGCTGCTGCTGGTGGTGGTGGTGTGCAGGAGCAGCCCCTACAACCTGAAAGCCCCTCTGATGAGGGCCCATATGGTCCTGCCAAAGAAGAAGAGGCAGACGCGAGAACGGGAGAGGAGGCAATACAACATAGAAGAGGAACATGAGGATGAGGTGCTGGAGTGGCTGAGAGAGAACAAGTATCTATGGCAGAAGGGACACAGGCTCTATAGGGACACCAAAAGGAAGCAGGCTGCTTGGAGAGAGAAGGCGGAGAGCCTGGGCTACACTTTGGAGGTGCTCCTCGGCTGGTGGAAGCACATGCACACCTGGTACGGGAAGCTGCACCTCAAGAAATATGGCCAGGCCAGGGTCAAGCTGACGGACAGAGAGACCTACGTGATGGCCAAGTGCAGCTTCCTGGAGGGTAAGATCCGCCACCAAGGAGCAGCCCCTCTCACAACCCTCTCTCTCAGGCAGCCTGCTGAGAGCCAGTCCTCTTCTGGCCAAGAGTCAGCTCCTGTGTCCAGGCAGGTATCTGTGGAGCGTGCCAAGACGGAGAACCCCCCGACAGCTGTACTACCTGTGGCGGAGCGCGTGGAGGACCCCCTGATGCAGTGGGAGAAAGGAGACGGCACTTCCACCACAGCCCAACCCGCATCCACGCCCAGCTCCACCTCCACAGAAAAGCAGAGAGGCAAACCGGAGGGACAGAGCCACACTGTCCTGCTGGAGATAAGAGACACCATCAGGAGCAGCGTAGATCTCCTCTCTCAGCTGGTACACACTGACTCCTCATCCTCCAACCGCAAGCCCTTCCTCACCTATGTGAACCAGACCCTCATGGACATGGCGGAACCCCAGTACCAGGTGGTGAAGGACAGGATCACCGGTCTTCTTCACAACCCTCCAGACCAAGCTGAACCTGCTCCCACCCAGTCCAGGTCTGCTCCTCCACCCCAGGTGATGTCACTCCCCTTCCAAGGCTTTCCACAGGCCCTCACCTACCAAGGCTACGGCTACCAGGAGGTCCAGCAGCACAGGCAGCCCTTCCCAGTCCAGGCACATGTTCATCGGACGCCACCAATGCCACCCACGCCACCGATGCCACCCACGCCACAGATGCCACCCATGCCACATATGCCACCGGCGCCAGTCCTCATCCAGCTGCAGACCAAACAGCCCCACTACACTGCTCCTTCCTCCACCACACAGCCAAGCCCGGCCTCAGTACATCTGTCATCGGTACTGGGGCTGACACCCCATGTCATGGAGGAAGGGGCTCTTAACATCACAGGGCTGAGCCAGCTGTCTGAGAGCTTCCTCAATACACCATCCCCTGTTGCCCTCTCGGGGCCAGGCACCCCAGTGGCGCTTCAGACCAGCACTCCAGCAGCAGCCACCTCCACAGCATCTGGACCCTTCACCCCTGTGACTGGGCACACCTCCGAGTGACCAAGAAGAGTGCCAGAGACTGGGTGGCTACTAATTGACTTTATTTTTGCTTTGGACACTTGACTTGGGTCATTTTTCTTTTACAGCTTGTTATTAATAAAGATTGTCTTTGCTTCACACACTTGCTTCATTTATTTTATTATATAAAGTCTTGGTGGAAACTTTTAGAAATGGTTTAAGCCTTTGCATGCTTGTGGGATGGGTTAAGATAGCAGTGGGATGGGCAGGGATACCTTTGGGATGGGTAAAGATAGCAGTGGGATGGGCAGGGATACCTTTGGGATGGGTAATAGCTGTGGGATGGGCAGGGATACCTTTGGGATGGGTAATAGCTGTGGGATGGGTAATAGCTGTGGGATGGGTAATAGCTGTGGGATAGATAAACCTCCAGTGCAAGCATAGTGGGACTGTATGGTCCACCCTCCCAGGTGCCACACCTATGGCCCTTTATTATCAATAATGTAATCAATCATCCACATATGTCAACATAAACACAACTCTTTATTAAATGCCCTGTTCATTGTAGGCCCATCCAACATACATGGCCCAATCTCATCAGTGTGATGAGACAGGCTGAAGGAAGCATCCATTAATCATCTATCATCCTGTCTTGCCACCGCTCCAGCTGGGGAGTTGCACCAGTGTTTCTGGAGGTTACGCTGCTTCTTCCCTTCATGTGAAGCTCTGTTGGGGCCTTGCACATCCTCAGTGTCTATCAGGTTTCGCCCTTGCCTCCATTCCCCAGGCTCCATGTCCCCATTGCCTTGCTGGAGGTCCACGAGCCTGTTCTGCAAGACTGGATAGCGGGTGCGCATGAGATTGTGCAGGATGCAGCAAGCTTCCACGATCCTCCTCACGGTCTGTGGGCGATGCTGCATGGTGGTCAGAAGTACCTGGAACCTGTTGGCCAGGATGCCAAAGGCGTTCTCCACCACCCTCCTTGCCCTGGACAGCCTGTAGTTGAAGATCCTCTCTTCACAGGTGAGGCATCTGGAGGTGTAGGGCTTTAGGAGGTAGGTTCTGAGGGAGAAGGCATCATCCCCCACGATGAAGTAGGGCACATCTTGCGTGTTGATGGGCAGGGGGTCTGGATCTGGGAAGCCCATGATGAGGTTGCGTTCTAGCCCCTCCTTGAGGTCACTGGCGTTGTATACCTGGGCATCTGAACATGACCCGTTGCCCGAAGCATCGATGTACATGTACTTGTAGTCAGCATCTACCATGGCGAAGAGGATGATGCTGAAGAAACCCTTGTAGTTGAAATAAGTGGACCCCGACTTGGCTGGAGCTTTGCAGGCCACGTGCTTCCCATCTATGGCTCCAATTGTGTGGGGGAAGTTCCACTTCTGCAACTTTCTTCCATCCTTCTTCAGTGGAGGGGCACTGGAGGAGCTCCTCCAGGTATTCTTCGATGATGGCCTGCACCACTTCTCTGACCACAATGCTGATGGTGTTGTGTGGCACTCTCCAGCCGTACTGCATGCTCCTGTAGCCAGATGGTGCAGAGTCAGTGCCACCTTGAACCCAGGGTCCAGGCTGGGCCAGAAGTTGGTGCTCTGCTTGGTCAACCTGGGTGTCAGCTGCTCCACAACTTCGTCAAACATGGCTGGAGGCATCCTCATGAAGTTCTGGAATGCACAAGTGTCTTCGTTCCTCAGCTCCACCATCAGCTTGTTGTACAGTCCGTACTCTGCTCTTCTCCCGATCCATCTTCGGACCCAGACGCTTCTTGACCGCCTCCTTTTCTTCCCGTAGAACAGTTGAAAGAGCCTGTAGATGGCTTCGCACTGTTGCAGAACGATGGTGGCTGCCAAAAGGACTTTGTTACAATCCATGGTGGACATGACTGGATGCTGTGGAAGAGCAAGATCCAGATGAAGGCTGCAGAGGTCTGCACAGCAGGGCTGCTGGACTGAAAGTGAGATCTAGGTGAGATGTTCCCCCTTTTTATAGGCAATATAGGTTTTCCACTATGTGTCCTTTTGCATCCTCTAGGCATCCTTAATATCCGAGATACGTCCCCTCTGCGAATGTTTTTTCCGTTTTAAATGCTTTGTTTGCGAGCTGCATCCGCTTTCATCCTTTCTCCATCCGTGCTACTAACCCTGCGCGTCCATTGCGCGTCCGTTTCGCTTCCTCCCTGTGTCCGCTTTCTGCTGGAGTGGATTTGAGTTGCGCGGATGCGCAGCGGATGCCTATTGGATGTAGCAGACGTGTAACGGATGACGACGGATGCAGAACGGATGTTCCCCGTATGCTTTGCGGATGCAGAACGGACGCGTTGGATACATTTTCCCCTCAAAAAGTTTTGAGCAGCTCAAAACTTTTTGAGCGGATGGAACCTCAGTCGATGGATGCTGGACGGATAGAGAGGAAGAAAAATGGACGCAGTGAGTTCAGAACGGATGCATCGCGTTAACCAACGGATGGCAAGTGTTTCTCTCCGTTTTACATCCTCTTTCCATCCGTTGGTGCAGTGTGACATGGGCTTTAGTTGACTTTGTTTCTGACTGCCAGAAGAGAGCAATGATAGATGGTGTTCCCTGCAAGTTACTCCATCCATTATGTTTCCCAAAGTGGAGGAATACCTGGCATGCAGAAGCAGTTGGGGGGAGCCTTACATGCTTAAGTTGATGTTGAAAACTGATGACCTTTCCGTTAAGAATACCGTGTCTCCAAGACTTTACATGAAGAGCTATATGTAAACATCTCTGTTCTGTAATTCATGAACATTGGGTTGGAGAAAAGAGGACTTGAACACCGTCTGCTCATGGCCACTTTCAGGACTGTGATAGAATTTGGTTGAGAGATCTCAAAACAATCTCACATAGAAATCCATGCTTTCAATGCATAGTCATTCATTGTTTAGCCTGCACTCAAAAGTCTGTAAATGAATGGTTGCAGGGCATTTTATTTAAAATTTTTGTAAATGTTCTAGTACTGCTCCATCCAAAACACTTTTATAAGGAGATACTTAAACTGTCTTTCATTAATAAAACCATTTCAGACTAGTTTCATAGAAATAATGACCAAAGGTAGGCTTCAAAAATTTTAGCGATGGGTTTCTATGCCCGATTGCTGGGTGGGTGTGACCTAATCTCCGGCACCATGGCTGGGGGGACATTTTTGCTTTACTCAAGCCTCCGGGAGGGGGAAAATAGCCTCCCCAGGCACCAGAGGCTTTCTGGAAGCTGAAAAGGGGCCCATTTCTGGCCTTCCCAAACTTCCAAGAGGCCCATTTTTTGCCCTCCCCAAGCTTCCGCGTACACCCTGCACTTACTTGCATCCTAAATGGGCCACGTGGGGACTCCTGGGAGGGAAGGGGCAGAGTAGGCAGGGCCACCTAGGAGTGGGATTGGGGAGTTCTCCAAACTGCACAGAATCTCAGCTAGGGGCTCTCCCGAACCCCTGCGAACCCCCAGCAACCCATCCCTGATGCTGATTGCTGGCACAGGTTTTGCATCCCAGATGCCTCTGTATTTCGCTTTCCTGAATGCTGGTGTTTGCTTTCTTCTCCTTACTCCCCAATAATAAGATCAGTATACAGGTAGTCCTCAACTTACAACAATTTGTTTAGTTTGCTCGTTCCAGGAATACATTTTCTTAAGAGTAATTTGTTGGGGGCTGCTTGCCAGCAAAGAACATGGCCTAAAGCCCATGTCACACTGAACCAACGGATGCAAAGAGGATGCAAAACGGACAAAAAACCTTGCCATCCGTTCGAAAACGCGATGTACTCACTGCCTCCGTTTTGCTTCCTCTCTATCTGTCCAGCATCCGTTTATTGACGTTTCATCCACTCCAAAAGTTTTGGGCTGCCCAAAACTTTTGCGTGGAAAATGTATCCAGTTCGCCCGTTCCGCATCTGCTCCGCATCCGCTAGGCATCCGCTACACATCTGCTATATCCGCTAGGCATCCGCTGCGCATCCGCGCAACGCGCATCCGCCCAGACACAGGGAGGAAGCGGAACGGACGCGGAATGGATGCAGAATGGATGCAGAACAGATGCAGAATGGAAACAAAGCGTTTAAAACGGAAAAAACGTTTGCAGAGGGGATCTATCTCGGATATTAAGGATGCCTAGAGGATGCCTAGAGGATGCCTAGAGGATGCAAAGGGACACCTTCACTGCCTATATAAAGGGGGAGCAACTCGTCTGCAACTCACTTAGAGACCAGCAGCCCACCTGAGCAGACCTCTGCTGCCTTCATCTGACTCTTCCTTTTCCACTGCATCCAGTCATGTCCGCCGTGGATCATACCACAGTCCTTTTGGCAGCCACCATCCTTCTGCAACAGTACGAAGCCATCTACAGGCTCTGTGAACTCTACTACGAGAAGAAAAAGAGGCGGCCAAGAAGCGTCTGGATACGAAGATGGATCGCCAGAAGAGCAGAGGATGGACTGTACAACAAGCTGATGGTGGAGCTCAGGAACGAAGACACTCGGGCCTTCCAGAACTTCATGAGGATGTCTCCAGCCATGTTTGACGAAGTTGTGCAGCGCCTGACACCCAGGTTGACCAAGGAAACACCAACTTCCGGCCCAGCCTGGAACCTGGGCTCAAGGTGGCACTCAC
>BLBF01000011.1:13175331-13244764 GCA_015471245.1 Laticauda colubrina | reverse complement strand
TCTTAACCCATCCCAAAGGTATCCCTGCCCATCCCACAGCTATCTTAACCCATCCCAAAGGTATCCCTGCCCATCCCACATCTATCTTAACCCATCCCAAAGGTATCCCTGCCCATCCCACTGCTATCCTTACCCATCCCAAAGGTATCCCTGCCCATCCCAATGCTATCTTAACCCATCCCACGAGCATGCAAAGGCTTAAACCATTTCTAAAAGTTTCCACCAAGACTTTATTGAAAAAAAGAAATGAAGCAAATGTGTGAATGAAAGATAAACTTTATTGAACAACAAACTGTAAAAAAAAATGAGCCAAGTCAAGTGTCCAAAAAAAGTCCACAAGTAGCCAGCTACCCAGTCTCTGGCACTCTTTTTTGTCACTCGGAGGTTTGCTCAGTCTCAGGGGTGAAGGGTCGAGGTGCTGTGGTGGTGGGTGGTGCTTGAGTGCCTGGCCACGAGAGGACAACAGGGGATGGTGTGTTGAGGAACAGATGTATACCTGGGCATCTGTCGGACAGCTGGCTCAGCCCCGTGATGCTGAGAGGTCCTTCCTCCATGCCATGGGGTGTCAACCCCAGTACTGATGAGAGATGTACTGAGGCCGGGCTTGGCTGTGTGGTGGAGGAAGGAGCAGTGTAGTGGGGCTGTCTGCTCTGCAGCTGGGTGAGTACTGTCGTGGGTGGCATCATTGGCGTGGGTGGCATCGCTGTCATCGGTGGCATCATTGGCGTGGGTGGCATTGGTGGCATCAGTGGAACTGGTGGCAACGGTGTCGCCCGATGACTCTGTGCCTGCACTGGGAAGGGCTGCTGCCTGTGCTGCTGGACCTCCTGGTAGCCGTAGCCCTGGTAGGTGAGGGGATACGGGAAGCCTTGGAATGGGAAGAACATCACCTGGGGTGGAGGAGCAGACCTGGACTGGGTGGGAGCAGGTTCCTCTGGATCTGGAGGGTTGTGAAGCAGCTCCGTGATGCGGTCCTTCACCACCTGGTACTGTGGATCCGCCATTTCCTTGAGGGTCTGGTTGACATAGGTGAGGAAGGGCTTGTGGTTGGAGGAGTCAGAGTCAGTGTGAACCAGCTGAGAGAGGAGATCTATGCTGGTGCGGATGGTGTCCCTGATCTCCAGCAGGACAGTGTGGCTCTGCCCCTCCTGCTGTCCGGCTCTCAGCCTTTCCGCGGAGGCGGAGCTAAGGGGGGTGGATGCGGCTAGGTCTGTGGTGGACTCGATGTCTCCTTTCTCCCACCGCACCAGGGAGTCCTCTACGCACTCCACCACACTCACCACACTTGTCCACGGGTTCTCCGGCGTGGCACGCTCCACCGAAACCTGCCTGGAGACAGGGACTGACTCTCGACCGGAAGGGGACTGGCTGTCAGCAGGCTGCCTGAGAGAGAGGGTAGTGAGAGGGGCTGTTGGTGCTCCTCGGTGGTGGATCTCACCCTCCAGGAAGCTGCACCTGGCCATGACGTAGGTCTCTCTGTCTGTCAGCTTCACAGTGGCCTGGCCAGATTTCTTCAGGTGCAGCTTCCCGTACCAGGTGTGCATATGTTTCCACCAGCCGAGGAGCACCTCCGAAGTGTAACCCATACTCTCTGCCCTCTCTCTCCAAGCAGCCTGCTTCTGCTTGGTGTCCCTGTACAACCGGTGTCCCTTCCCCCACAGATAGTCGTTCTCTCTCAGCCACTCCAGCACCTCATCCTCGTGCACCTCCTCAATATACTATTGCCTCCTCTCCTGTTGTCGCGCACGCCTCTTCCTCCCTTTGGCAGGACCAGATGGGCCCTCATCAGAGGGGCTCCCAGGTAGTAGGGGCTGCTCCTCCACACCAGCAGCAGCAGCAGCAGCAGATCATCATCATCATCATCACCAGCAGGATCATCATCATCATCATCACCAGCAGGATCATAATCATCATCATCATCATCAGTAGCAGCAGTAGCAGCAGGATCATCATCATCATCAGCAGCAGCAGCAGCAGGATCATCATCATCAGCAGCAGCAGGACCAGCAGGACCAGGATCAGCAGCAGTAGAGTAAGCACCAGCAGGGCCAGCAAGTCCAGGAGCACGAGCAGGACCAGGAACACAAGCAGGATGAGCAGGACGAGCAAGACCAGGAGCACGAGCAGGACGAGCAAGTCCAGGAGCACGAGCAGGACGAGCAGGACCAGGAGCAGCTTCAACATAGTAACCACCAGCAGAAGCACCAACCCCAGGAGCAGTTTCAGCAGAAGCCCCAGCAGAAGCAGAGTCAGGGACAGGGGGCGGGAGGTTGGCCCTGTCCCTCTTGCCAGGGATGGCGGTAGGCTGCTGAGGCTTTCGCTTCCTCCCCATGGTTGTGGGGTTGCTGGCTGGCAGGAGGCTGGCAGGCACCAAGGCTGGCAGTCACCAAGGCTGGCAGAAAGGCTGGCAGGAAGCCAGGCAGGAAGGCTGGCAGGCAGGCACCAAGGCTGGCAGGAAGCCTGGCAGGTAGGCTGGCAGGAAGCCTTGCAGGAAGGCTGGCTGGAAGCCTGGCAGGAAGGCAGGCAGGCAGGCAGGCACCAAGGCTGTCTGGAAGGCAGGCTGGCAGCAAGGCTGGCAAGCAGGCATGCAGGCAGGGCAGGCAAGGAACTCGAAGTGTCCAGCAGCAGGTCTTTCCTCGGAATGCTGGCCATGTGCGAGCTGCTTCCCTTTATATCCAGAGGGCTTACGCAACGCATCCCCCCCACATGCGCAATTAACGTGCGGCATCCGTTCCGCTTCCGCTGTGCATCCGCTAGGCTTCCGCTGTGCATCCGCTGTGCATCCGCTGTGCATCCGCTGTGCATCCACTTCATCCGTTCGGTGTCCGTTCTGCATCCGCTGTATCCGTTCCGTGTCCGCTTCGCTGAGGCCCCCCGGAAGCCCTGCAGTTGCGCCATCCGCTCCCATCCGCTTCCATCCACTGGGCTTCCGTTCCGCATCCGCTTTGCATCCTCCCTGCGTCCTCCCCGCGTCCCTGTTATCCGCTCCGGTTATGCAAATTTTCGCCCCTTCTGAGCGCGGATAACAACGGATGTAACATTTTTCTCGTCCGTTGTGTCCTTTTTGCATCCGTTGGGCAGTGTGACATGGGCTTAAATAAGCAGGCCATAACCCTTTTCTCCTTCTGTTCTGTCCTTTACAACCACTAGCTGATTATAAGGCAGATAGATTAAACTCCACAAAGGCATCCATACAGAGTCTCTTTATTGGTTCATCAGGCATCCTCAAATATAACTCATGGTTATGTTGAGATTCATCTCAATGTCCAGTTCTCTGCATAGCTGACTTTATGGTGTAAAAGGATGGTTCTCTTTTCATTCCAATAATGATGGAGCAATGGGATGAGGCACCAGAATGCTGCTTGGGTCCAGGCAAGAGTGAAGAAACCTCCCCCAACCCAACAAGGGTCAGTTCAGTGACCAATCAGGATTACAGATGTGACCACATGATATGGACTACATTTCCCAGGATACCTTAATACATTTACCATGATGCATTCCCTTAAGGGGACAGCTCTCAATTTCTACCTAACTATCCCAAATCCCATTAACTCTAAACTGTCTGGACAACACACCTTCTGAAATGTTATTCTCTGAATAGGGGGTTAGTAAAAGTTGTGGCTAGCTCTCTTGCAGAGAGTTTCTTCAACCAGGCCATAGATGCATGCGATGATGGATGCAATTAAATTATAATACTATTGTTTGATGTAAAGGTGGTCATTTTTAATTAAATGAATGTTCAAAGTTATAATGGCGTTGAAAAAAAGTGAGCTATGGCCATTTTTCACACTTGCCACCTTTGTAGCCTCCCCAGGATCATGTGATCAAAATTCAGATGCTTGGCAACTGGTTCTTACTTATGACCATTGCTGTGTCCCAAGATCATGTGATCCCATTTTGCGACCTTCTGGCAAGCGAAGTCAAAGGGGAAGCCTGATTCACTTAATGACCGGGTTACTAACTTATCAACTGCATTGATTCACTTAAGAACTGTAGCAAGAAAATTCATAAGATGGGGCAAAAGTCAACTGAACAAATGCTTCACTTAACAACAGAAATGTTGGGCTCAACAGTGGTGGTAAGTCGAGGACTACCTGTATTTTGTTTCTCCTAGGCTTCCTCCAGGCTGAAAGATCTAATTAGTGCTTTAGATCAGTTGGAACCACAGAATCCTCCGCTTTTCTGTAAGATCGCTTTGGTTTTTAGCAGAACGGTAAGTAGAAAAGATTTTTTTTTTCATTGCCAATAATGACTGATTGATTCAATGACTCTCATTTAAAAGCAGGTAAGCTCTCTATCAGAGGTGGTATTCAGCTGGTTCTGACCAGTTCTGGAGAAGCAGTAGTGGAAATTTTGAGTAGTTTGGAGAACCGGCAAATCCCACCTCTGACTGTCCCCATCTATTCTCCGTGTCCTGAGTCCCAGCTGATCGGCTGAGTCTTCTTTCGTTGCCTTGCACAGGAGAACAGAGTTGGAAAGCAGGTTAGTGGGATGGGGAGGGAATGGGGATTTTGCAATAACCTTCCCCTGCCACTCCCACCAAGCCATGCCACATGCACAGAACTGGTAGTAAACAATTTTTGAATCCCACCTATGTACATAATACTAACTTTTTTATTTTTTAATATCAAACATAAACAAAAATATAAAACCCTCTTTCCATTGTACAATGTGTCAGGCGGTACGTATCTTCTCATGCACAATATCGCTTCCCTTCTAAATACATTAAAATTCATATTACATAAATATTCAGATTATATTATATTGTTATAAACTCCTTATTAGACTTTAATTATAGATTACATCATCCTTTTTGAGCAAATCTCATTTTTAAGCATATCTCAATTCATAATATTCATTTCATTATAATCAATTGTAATGTATTACATTGTCTTATCTTTAGCACGCTAACTTTGTCTTTCATAAGAAGCACTGATTTATGTCCTGGTCATGTCTTCTGAGGATAAGGCAAAGGCTAATTGTTATTAAAGGTAATCCTTAACTTACAACCATTTGTTTAGTAACCACTTCAAACAACTAGTTGTAGGTCGAGGACTACTGAAGTTAAAGCCAAGGTATGCTTCAAGAAATGCTAAATTACTGTAATTGGAAAAGCATTATTCGGATGCAAAATTAAGGGATAGATATAACATTTGTTCAGCATTTCTATCATTATTGCAACCCTGAAGAACAGTGAACAGTTTTCCTCCTCCTCGCGGCTTCCTATAGTCCTTTCCCTTCCTCTCTTTATTTGTGTTGGTTAGCTCTCTGTGGCAAGAGACTTGCTTATGACTGATTCTGAGCAAAATGTGAGGCATGCAATGGTGTAAAAAATGGAGGCTTGAGAACATTTGCCCAAAGCAGTCAGCAGTCAAATATGGAGATGCTTGAAGCAGAGCAATTCATGAACTTGAGGGATGTCTTTACTGGCCTTGATTCTGGATTTTAGCTGCCCCGAATTGGAAAATACGATTTTCAGTCACCTTTGACTCATGCAAGGAATATTTTCCAGATGACTTTATACCAGAGGTCTCCAAACTTGGCAACTTTAAGACTTGTGGACTTCAACTTGAGGACTTGGGGACCCCTGCTCTATATATTAGTCAGTCTTGCTCTGTCAAGGAATACATTTTCTTAGGAGTAATTTGTTGGGGGCTGCTTGCTAGCAAAGGGCATGGGCTAAATAAGCAGGCCAGAATCATTTTCTCATTCTGAAATGTTACTCTCGCGGAATTGAGGGTTAGTAAAAGTATTTAGTAAAATTGTGGACGGCTTTCTTGCAGAGAGTTTCTTCGACCAGGCCATCGATGCATGTGATGATGGATGTGATTAAATTATTTGATGTCAAGGTGGTCATTTTTAATTAATATTGTATTTATGTCTGATAGTTTTTCAGAACTAAAAATAACTCATAATACATTTTTTTGGGGGGATGTTTGTTTTAACTCTAGTGTGGCTGCAATCCAGACATCCTGCAGCTGACCGAGATGTTGGTGGACAGAGCTTTCAGCTTAGCTCCTCAGAATGCAGACATTGCTACAGAGCTGGGCTATCAGATGCTTTTTCAAGGAAAAATAAAGGAAGCTATGAAATGCTACAAAACTGCTATGGCTCTTGATGAGACAAGTGTTCCTGCACTAACAGGTTTGGGTTTTTTTTTAATGAATAATTGATATAGGGAAGAGAGGGAGAGAGGGAGTGGAAGAGGGAGAGGGAGGGTGGGAGGGAAGGAAGGGAGAGGAGAGGGAGAGAGGGGAAGGGAGAGAGAGGAAGGAGGGGAGCAAGTGGGAAGGAGAGGAGGGAAGGGAGGAGGGAAGGAGGAGGGAGAGAGAGGAAGAGAGAGGAAGGGAGGGGCAGAGAGAAAGGAAGGAAGGGAGAGAGAAAGAGAAAGAGGATGAAGCTGATCTTTCCCAGTTTATTTTTGAGTCACTATTACATTTTCATCGCTTCAGGTTACCTTTGGCTGAATTTGCCTACTGCAGATTCAAATTTAGTGCTTTGCCATTTCTCCCCCAGAGCCCAATGTGGTTGGCAATAGAGGTGACGCCCTTTTTATTGCTGACTTCAGATCTAGGTTCTGCTATCCTGCAGTTCTTGATAGAAAAGACTCATTGATGCCTTCTGTGATCTATGAAATTTGATCTGTGCCCTGAAGACACTTCATAGAATAAAACTGAAGAGAAACATCTTTGTATTACAGGAATTATCCGAAGCCAGTTAATGGAAGGGAAGTTAGATGATGTAGAGCAGCAGTTGGAGTTCCTGAAAGAAGTTCAGCAGTCTATTGGAATATCAGCAGTAAGTGGAGAATATTATTTTTCCAAAAACTATTTGATACTAATCTCATGTTCTTAATGAGGATGTGAGGTCCTTTGTGCCACAGTTTTGTCTTCATGTTCTTACAATGTCCAGCTTTTGGATTTCATGAGAGAGGATCATGTGATCAAAATTTGGGTGCTTGGCAATTAGCAAATATTTATTATGGTTGCAGCCTGGCTGAAGTTGGTTTCCGATAAGCTAAGTCAATGTGGGAAGCTAGATTCAGTTAATGACTGTTATGATTCACTTAACAACTGGAGTTTGTTAACACTTAACCATGGCATTTTTTTCTATTTACAACCTTGTAATCTCTTGCTTCCATGTGGGGTCAAGGTAACTAATTGGAAATAAGCATTTACTGGCCAAATGCCCTTCCTGATACCTATATAGAGTTCGCAGCAGATAGTTTCGCCTTGTACCATGACACAGAAACATTTCCTGCTGCCTAGGATTGAACTCTCAATCTCCTAAAGGTGAGACGAGCATCTGCATCTCTAGGCCACCATGCCACTTCACTTAACCAAGGCAATAAAGCCTGTAAAATTGGACACAACTAACTTAACAACCACCTTGCTTAGCAACATAAATTCTAGTCTCAATTGTGGTCCTAAGTCAAGGACTACCTATATGACATAATCGGAATGAACTCTCAAGTTTTTATCTGCTTAATTTAAGACTTAGATATGAATGAATATGCTACAAATTTGACTTAAGAGGTTAGATCTCTACTAGGGATCAGTCAGTATCAGTGCCTAACAACTGACAGAATAGAAAATATTTTCATGTATTTTTAAAAACCATGTTTTGTAGGAGCTGTCTTATCTACGTGCGGTATTGGCTATGAAGAAAAATAAAAGACAAGAAGAAGTTATTACTTTGTTGAATGATGTACTCGATGCCCATTTTTCTTCTCTCCAAGGTTTACCTCTCGGTATAGAATATTTTGAAAAATTAAACCCAGATTTTTTGATAGAAATTATTAAGGAGTACCTTAATTTTTGTCCAAGTCAGGTAAGATACTAAAATTCTTATCTTTTTCAATTAATCCAAATATAGAATGTTTTGTTTTTCACTTCTCTTTAAAAAGTTCCATAGTGATGGAAAAAACAATTGTTAAAATATTTAACCTGCCATGCTTAGAAAGTAAACACTGATTTATAGTGGACTAACCACTGAAAGGACAAAAAGATAGTGCTAGTACTTTTATGTTCTCATGAAAATAACAAGATATAAGTTCATTTGTGAGAAAACTTACATTTTTAACTTTTGGAACCATTTCCACCCTTTTCATTGAAAATATAAATGAGGAAATTGCTATGAACCAAATTAGTGCAATGGATACATACAGTGGATAGCAGATTTATTCTGCTTGGGACCAAAACAGGAAGTAAGAAAGATCTCTCATTTTCTGTTTTGTGCAACTCCCTTTCTGATATTCTTTTCCTCTATAGTTCTTACCAGAAATTTTCATCAGTTATTTACAAAATTACTGCCTAGTAACTGTGGAGTTATAATCCCAACATATTTAGAGGTGAGAAAAAGCAGGTGTAGCCTAAATGATGCCAATTAAATAAGGTAAAACAAAAAAAGAATTTGGCAAGAAACCTAATCCTAACTTAATTCGTGAAGATTTATTTACCAAAGCTCCTGTTGAGTTAGACTGTCTTTGGAAGATTCTATCTTTGGAGTGCTTTCTTTGGAAGCAAGCAAGATGATAAAGCTGATCTGTTCATTTCTCACCCTCTTGTCTTCGTACCCTTAATACTTAGTACCCTTAGCTGGACGCCAACAACAGATGGATTTAGAAATGCCAACTAATAAAGGGGAATATTTGTAGCTCAGGGTTGAAATAAGGAGTCCTTGCTGCTCTCTGAGCTTGGTTGTTTTCTTGCAGATGTTTCATTATCCAAACTAAGTAACATGATGAGCACTGATGATGTTACCTAGTTTGGTAATAAAATGCCTGCAAGAAAACATCCAAGTGCATCCAAAACATCCAAACAAAGACCCTCAACAATGCCAAGGTTATGCATTGAGAGAACAAGACAGATTAGATTTTACTTCTCACTCGAATGAATGTTGAATACTTCTCACTTCATCATGTTGAACTGCCTCGGTTGTATAGTTGCCTTGGTTGTATGGTTGTATGTTTAATCATGAATTCTGTATTAACTTTTAGCCTGCAGGTGTAGGACAGCCTCCTTCACCTCTTCTGAGGCCTTGTGCGTCCGTCCTTGAAACGGTGATGAAAACAGTCCCTGGTCTTTTACAAGCTGCCTATTTGGTTGCAAAAGTGAAATATTTATCAGGTAATAATTGTTTGTTCTTTCCAATTATACACTCAGTTTCAGAAAGCAGCTTTTTGTTGCTTTCCAATTATACACTCAGTTCAGAAAGCAACATTTTTGTTCTTTCCAATTATACACTCAGTTTCAGAAAGCAGCTTCAGAGAAGTTAAGTAAAGTGAAGGCTACATTGCCCCACAGACAAACTTTCTGA
The DNA here is from genome assembly GCA_015471245.1 of Laticauda colubrina. Classification (NCBI taxonomy): domain Eukaryota; kingdom Metazoa; phylum Chordata; class Lepidosauria; order Squamata; family Elapidae; genus Laticauda; species Laticauda colubrina. Next base: position 13,235,446 of record BLBF01000011.1, on the reverse strand, counting down.
GGAATACATTGCTAAACTTTAGTATAAATGAGAAATGGTCATTTTAGGTTGAAAATAGACTAAAAACGGCTTTGGCCTTGCTGTAGACCTGGAGTATTTAATCACCTGGAGAAGAAACAAGGTAAGGAAAGAATGAAGAACATGATTTCTGAGATTCTCTCCATCCCTGTTGCCAGAAATGTCCATTGGAGTGGTTGGCATTTTCTTGTGCAACAAAATAATGTTTGCATTTGTGTGTGTACTGCCTGCATTATCTTCTCATAAATTATTTAGGATGTGTGCATCCATGTTCGTTCTGAGAGTGTGTGAATTTCTAATCAGGCTATCCAGACTAAAATAAATTGAATCATTCCTTTATGATTGGCTAGTATGGGATGAGTGAGACAAAGAAACATTCTGTATACAGTCAGGGGGGAAATTATTTTATTGATGCTTCCCTAAAACAACTTAGAGAAAATAAAACAACTTTATTTTCCTACCTACTGTGTTTCATTTGTTCAATCTGCTCAGGCAACTATGAAGCCTCTGAGAGGATCTTACAACATTGTCTGGAGCAGAATCCTTCCTACGCTGAGGTTCATCTCCTTATGGCTCAAGTCCATTTGCAACAAAACAACTTCCAACCCTGTGCTCAATCCCTGGAGCTCTGTCTAAGTTACAACTTTCAGGCAAGTTGGATGAGTTTGTACTGAAACTCTACCTCCATTGACTGTCATCTAAAATTGGGTCTCTGAATTTTTAATCTCGATGTTTATTATTTGGGAGTGCTGAAGTGAATGCAGATTGTCAGAGAATTGTTAATTAGCCTTTTAATGCCTTAAAGTGGTTCCTTCCTTGCCTTGCCTACAAGGTTGGTAGACTGTAGCTTCTAAGAACTAATTCAGTTCTCTTCCCCTTGCTGATTTAAAACTATCCAATAGTGTCAAATAGGTGAACAATTCCTAATTAAATATCAGTTCAGATCAGAATTTAACAAAACTTTACTCTGGCCACAAGAGAAGATTGTAGGTATAGCAAAGCACTAGATACATATGGAGGAGCTCAAAGGATAGATCTAACAAGTTTGGATCAGAAAACTTCAGGCAATTTTAAGTTTTGATCGCCTGCAATGGCGATCACAGGAGGATCAGCGAAATTGTATTGGTTGTTGCCTTACAGAGGATTGGAATATAATTCCTAGATATTTGAAGGCCATAGTTTGTTCTATAGATGTTTATTTTCCAGCAGTGGTTATAACAGTTGGCCTGCCATTTAGAAGTCACCCTGATTTTTGTTTTACACTATTTAATAGTATTTTTCCTTTTCAATGTATTCTGTACTCTTGATTTTCAAAATAATCAAATGTTACCCTCCTTGTATGATTTGAAGGCAGAACTCCTGGGAATTGTTTATAAAGCTTGGCAATTATATAGTAAAATAATATCTCAAAGAGTATTCTTAAAATATCTGAGTAATACATAGTTGATTTTCAATGTTTTTAAAATATTTTTTGTAGAAGACAGTCAAAAATGCAGATATCAATTATTTGTTCAAATTACTTTTCATCAGATTAGGGAACATCCTGTGTACCACTTAGTAAAAGCTCAAGCCCAGATAAAGATGGGTGAGATAGCAGAAGCCATTAAAACTTTGCAGATGGCAATGAATTTGCCAGGGATGAGAACAAGTACACTGTCCTCTAAATCGAAAACAATTGAAATTGATGGGCGCGATCGTCTGTCTCTCTACCTGGAACTGGTAGAGGCTCATCGTTTGAACGGTGAACAGGTATTTATTTATTTTTTATTTGTATATCAAATTATATGGCAATGTTATGGATTATAATTAAATGTATGGATGACCTTGAAGGATGAGGGAAAGGAATGCAATCGGGAAACAAATCAGACAATGGGGAGGAGCCCCTAAGAATTTAACAGTCAGAGAAGGAAATTTAGTAAGGATAAATTACCTTTTGACTAATTTGGTGTATGAACCAATTATTATCCTTAAAAATGCTCCCATAATATCCTGTTCATGATTCAGACAGAAACATTTATAAGCTGCCCAGAATCACATGTGTGAGATGGGCAGCTACATCAAATGAAGTAAGGAATGAAGGATTGAACCAATGAACTAAATAACATAATAGCTAGCAATTAACTAAATTGGCAGACAACCTGAAAAAATTTAATCTGAGAGCTGAAGTTTTGCATGAATGTGATGGCTGGCATTTTGACAAAATGTTTGTTTGTTTGTAGCATGAAGCTATTAAAATCCTCCAAGATGCTATCAATGAATTTTCTGGTACGTCTGAAGAACTGAGAGTCATGATTACTAATGCAGACTTAGCTCTTATGCAAGGAGATGTTGAAGCAGCTTTAACCATGTTCAGAAATATAACACCAGAGCAGACTTATTTTGTTCAAGCCAAAGAAAAGATGGCAGAGATCTATCTGAAGTACAGGAGAGACAAGAAGCTGTATGTAAGCTGTTATAGGTAAGACCTTATATTGCCCACATCTTTTTCCCCCAAAAAGAAATTGCATTGTCAATTTATATCCAAGAAACCACTTTGATATATCAGTTCTCTGCTCTTTATTGATACCATAATCATAGTGATGGGCATTGTTTTATGCTCCTATCTGAGTGGACAGTTCCAAGCAGTAGTCATAGAATATGAAGGTTTGAGCCCCTGGCATTTATCTTATCAAAAATCCATACAAAACGATCACTAGTGAGATATCAATCTGCTGTTGACATCCAATTCTATGGTATATCAATGACCTTGGCTGTGAAAGTCTTGAACTCCTGTTTTGAGGCTGTTAGGGACCACATTTAGAAAACAAGCTTAGACTAATTCCTCCCAAAATGGTTCCAAAAACATCTGGCCTATCCAGAAATATCAGTTATGGTGGTTGCTTCAGATTCGCTTTGAAGAAGATGGTCCATTACTCATCTTGGAGTTATAGTACCTACTGAAATGGCAAGTGGAAGCCATGATCAGGATTTGCCTAGCTAGGATTTGCCCCCAGGAATCTTTTATAAGAATAAGTTATGCCTTGGTCACCATGCAATTGAATGACTGCAGTGTACTCTACACAGAGTTGCCTTCAAAAGCAACTGAGAAACTCCTGTTGATTCAGAATTGAGAGGCCAAATTATTAGCTGGGGAAGCCTTCACAGCTAGTCGTGTTATGAAAATTATGCTTTCGTGTTCCCATCCATTACCTTCCTCTGCGTATTTCGGTTTAGATTAGTTGCACTTTATCATAAACTAATTGTATGGTTTGTGAAAAGAGACCAGCTTCATACATGAGTCTAAAACTTGGCTTGATTTAGTTTAATTCAGTTAAGAATGGTAAGCATAGTTAATCAAAACTGGAGATGAACTCTTCCAAACCACTCTTCATCTTCCCCAGCTGAATTATGTTTTTTAGGGTTCTTTTCATCCTATTTGAATATGTTCCATTGAATTACTGTCATTTCAGAAAAATACTTCCCCACAGATCCACGCATGTTAATTAAAGCTAAGGTCTCCAGGATATCATCTGATTCCAGTTTTCTTTCTGTAGAAGACAAGTATTCTTTAATCCTAAAAAATTGAAGTTTCCGAGGAAGAAGCAAATATTTACTGGTTAACTATTAAAGATCAACCCCTGATTGTAGAAAGCTTATTTATTGAATGCCTTGTAAAAGTTTCTGTTTCTGTTATGTTTGCCATAATGTTTCATATTGTTCTTTGTAGAGACCTGGTGGAAAAAATGCCAAGTTCCCACACCTTTCTTCTCCTTGGTGATGCATACATGAATATCCAGGAGGTAAGTTTCTCCAATTTTAGGCTAAGAGTACTAGAATGAAGCTAGATAGTGGGAATTTATAAAAAAGAAGGCGAGGATAAAGTTGTAACCTGAAAGCGAAGAGATTATCTACTCTGTCATAATACTACAGCACTAAATATCTGCACGAAAGTGAAAAGATTCTTGTTCTCCCCATTGGCATGGACAGATGAGTTGATTTTAGTTCCTTAACTATTGCCACTCAGACTTCCTGTTCCCAAGCAAAGTCACTCCCTTTGGGAGGTAAAGTGAATAATACAAGTGATACATATATTTCTTTTGAATCCTGTGGAGGAACAATACTAAGGGCGTCTCTTTGGACACAGATGCTTTAAGCCCCAGATTGGATAGTTTCATAAGTTTTAGAAGCATGTAACATAAAATGTTAATATGTCAGAAGGCAAAACAATCCCAGAATGGTAAAATGATGCTATTTTTTGCAAGTGACACAAGTATAGAGTTCATAATGGCTAGCAAGGAAAGTGGCTTAGATGGGTTCTTGTGTCTCTTCATATGCAGATTCTGCAAATTTTGTGCATGCATTAAAATGGCTTATGCTCTAAAGAAAGGGGTATCAAACTCAATTTTATTGAGGGCCACATCAGGGTTATGGTTGACCTCAGGGGAGGCAGTTGGGTGTGGCCAAATGGGTGGGTGGGGCCAACTTGACACCATTCCCCAAACTGCAGACATGTTTCCTCTTCGCATTGGGTAGACTGGGCCAAAGTGATGTGGGCTGGCCTCTAACATTTTCCAGGACGGCCCGTGGGCTGGATCAGACCACATCACAGGTTGTATATCCAGCCCATGGGCTTTGAGTTTGACACCCTGCTCCAAAGTCTGAGTTGTCTGTTTTTTAATCCAAGTAATGCAGGAATTTTTAGGTATGAATTGGAGTTGTTTTGTCATATCTGGCTTTCTGAGCTGCATTGTCCCTGAAAAACATTATCAAAGGATCTGTGTGCATTTGCCCTCCTTTTTGCCAGAATGTCAGTGTGGACTTTGGGGGCTTTTTTGCTTACTTGCCTTAAAAGTGTTTCAAGCATGAGGAAGGCAAACCTATAACTGTCCTGATGTTGCTTCAACCCCCAGCAACCCAGACAGCAAAGCCAAAAGTGAAAGATGCTCAAGAGTGAAGTTTATCAATATTTGGAGAGTCACACATGTGCTATGTTAATCATTTAATTATGCGTTAATTGTGAACTTTTGATTCTCTTGAAAAATTATTTCAGGAATGAGTGGACTAATGAGTTTGATAGCAATTTTATGAAATTATGTTATGTGTGTTGTATTGTAAGTCCAATCATACATAATTTTCACTTTTACCAATTGCAATTCTAGCCTGAAGAAGCCATAGAGGCTTATGAACAGTCTTTAAAGAAAAATCCTAGAGATGGAGCCTTGGCTCGTAAAATTGGGAATGCTCTAGTCAAGACGCACAATTATTCAAAGGTATAGTATGAAGAACATGAACGTGGTAGCCTCGAGGTGAAGATGCTTGCCTCTCATTCAGAAGGTTCAATCCTAGGCAGCAACAGAGCTTTCTCTATCAGGGCACAAAGAGAAAATATCTGCTGCAAACTTCGCGTAGACGTCAGGAAGGGCATCAGGCCAATAAATGCTCAACTCCACTCAGCCTCCCCAACTCCACCCCAAAGCAAGGGATTATGGGTCATAAAAAGAAAAAATAATAATATAAAGAACATACAGAAATAATAACTTGTACATTTTTCACAAACACCCAGGACTTTTAAAGTTTCAAAGTAAGTAGCACATACCCTTTTCATTGTTCAGGATTGGCGAACAGTGCACTAAAATCTTAAATCCTTAGTTGGGGAGTTTAAGACTGTAATCATGGTGAAGTTCATAATGCTTTCCTCATCCAGAGGAACTGAAACTCCCAGGAACCCAGCCATCCAACCAGCCAGCTACTTAGCCAGGCATAATGAATGCCATAGTTGTGTTGTAGTTGTACTTTTGCAATATTGAGAGGGCTTTATGTTTCTTAGCTCTGATCTAATTCACATGTAAACATTTGTATCTTGTTGCAGGCCCTCACTTTCTGCATATACATATTGTTTTTTCACAATCATTGTATGCATATTGCCTTGAATTATAATTGGAACAAAATAAGACTACATCGAAAAGTAGAATATATCTGGGTCATTGGATAATGTTATTCTTTAAGTATCAAAGAGATTTTGAAAAGGCATTGGCGCTCATCTGTAAAAATGCATTGGAAATTTCATTTACATTCTTTCAGAGGGAACCTTTGGTTTTTAGGCAATCAGTTACTATGAAGCTGCTCTGAAAACTGGACAGCAGAATATCCTCTGTCATGACTTGGCTGAGCTACTGCTAAAATTGAGCCAGTATGACAAAGCAGAAAAAGTTCTTCGGCAAGCCTTAGATCACGAACCTGGTAAGGCCTTTTCCTGTTTGCTTCAGATTTGTATACATGGCAAAAATTTCCAGAACTTGTTTAAGCATTTTAAATGTGACTAGTCAGCTTGCTTCAATTGCATATTTTATGTAAGCGCTTTATGGTTACCAGCTAAGTAGATTTAAAAAAAACTTTCAGCAGATGTTGGAGAGAAAAAAGAAGCATTGTGGTCTGATATATACCTAGATTTTCTTCTCCAAACTGGGAAGCCTTCAGAATAGTGGTGGTATGCTACCGGTTTGGACCGGTTCAACTGAACTGGTAATAAAAAATCCTCCATTAGCTCAGAGGAAAAAGAAGAGAAAAGCACCCACCCCTGCACTTTTCTCTTCTTTATCCTCTCAGCTGATTGGCGCTGCAGGTCTCAGCTGGTATGGGAAAAGCTGTGCGCTGGTGTTAGGAAAAATACGCCCACCAAGCCATGCCCACCAAACCGGTGGCAAACAATTTGAATCCCACCACTGCTCCAGAAGGACCGTTCATGGAACGGATCCTTCTGTTTCGCAGAAATAATAACTGAGGGGATTTTGACAATTTCCTTTGCCATGCCACTTCAGTTACCCCAGTTTCAATCAAATCAAATTAAATGAGCTATTTAGGGCTCCAATTTTTTCTTGCTTAAATTTCCTTACACCCTTATTTTCATTTAAGCCCCACTCTGTAGTATACATGTATCTCAATTTCATCTCCTTGTATTCCAACAGTTAATGATTTGTCTTCTCTGATGGAAGATATTCGTTATCTGGTTCTTCTTGCCAAGGTTTACAGCAAAATGGAGAGAACTGAGGATGCTGTTTTTTCATTGCAGCAAGTAAATAAAACCCTTAATCAGTTAAAGTATATAATTGAAATGATCTTGGCTTTTTTTCCCTAATGATCTGAGTTTTTGTTTTTCTTTCTTTCTGTTCCAAACGTATTGCATGCTTTGAGGATGGCCATAATGATGTTCCTAGAGAGGATAAATTTTCAATCTGTTTCCTCTGCCTCTTTTATGGAGCAGTCTTAAGGAGGATTTTTATTTTTATAAATACAGTATATAAAAATAGCCTTTTATAAAGGTGTGAAAACTCTCAGGGTTTTACTGTAGTTGTTTAATACTCCACCAAAATTGGACTATTCATTTTTCAATATATCACGGTTCCAGTTAAGTCACAATTTGGGGAGAATCTTGAGGTGATTAGAAGGATGAGTTGCTGATGTAAATGCAGATTGTACATCAAAGGTGTCAAGTCAATACAATATTGTTTCTTTAGGTGTTTGGAGTGGGGAATGGGAGTCAGAAGGGAGGTGTTTGGCAGACTTGGATGAGTAGAGTCTCCCAAGAGCCATTTCAATGTTGACCCATTACAGAAACCTTGTGGGCTGTTCTACTGCATGTCACTTTGCCCTCGTGTGAGAGCTAAGACTCAGCATCAAGTGCCCTTTGCATGCCTGAGGTTTAAAGATCCATCCCTAGCATCAGGAGGAGAAGCTTAGAACAGTCCCTTCTTGGAACCTTTGAGAGCCACTTTTGTAGGCAGTACAAAGTCACAGATAGCACTAATCTAACTTAACACAAGTGCTGGTGTCAAATATATCAAAACCAGGGGTGTCAAACTCATGTTGTCACGGCGGCATCACGTGACATATTGGGAGTTTTTTCTCCTTTGCTAAACTGGGTGGGGGCGGGGCCAACATGAGACATCCGACTGGCAGGCCGCAAGTTTGACACCCGTGTTCAAAACATAAATGAGGACAATCTTAAGTTACAGAAACTCGCAGAACTGTTCAGAATTCTCTCCCAACATCCTTATTCATCATCTCCTACTGAAAAGCTAGTGTTTGTTTGTTGTTTGGCTTTTCCGTCAGGCTCGAGAGATGCAAGCAAAGGTCCTGAAGCGGATTCAGATTGAGCAGCTGGATGCTATACCTTTGCAGAAGCAACTGGCAGCCGAAATTTGTGCTGAGATAGCAAAGCAATCGGCAACCCAGCGGAACTACGAAAAAGCCATTACATTTTACAAAGAAGCGCTTGCACATTGTGAGACTGACAACAAGGTCAATTGAGCTCCAAGCTGAACCACTTTTTCCTCAGGTTTGGTTGAAAAGGCTCGGACGTGGTCATATTTGGACAAATAGTAAGGATCTGTCTTTGGTTCTCAGGTGATGCTGGAACTAGCCCGTCTATATCTTGCATTGGATGAAGTGGATGCGTGCCAGTACCAGTGTGCTGCCTTACTAAAAAATGATCAAGACAATGCGGCAGCCACTACAGTAAGTTAGAATGACTTCTTATGGGTTTTTTTTTAAATGAACATATAAACCTTTGTTCCATTGTTACTAACACAGCGGATAGTCTGCATTCAGAAATATTTAAAGTGGCAGACCACCAATACAAATAGTCATAATGGAATCCTAGGAGTTCTAAAATCATTTTAAAATGTAATGCTACTGTTTTTTCCAGCCTCATCCCACAAAATTCTGTAGCCATAAAGTGAAAAATAAATTGTCGGTGGGCTTTTAGTGGTATTAATAAACTTATGTCTATCCACAATCTACTTCTAATCTCTTTTACAATTATACATCAAGAATAAAGCCACTGATCACAAGTTAGTCCTTTATGCTGTATGGAAAAGAGGCTACCACAGGCCTGTTCTGACCAAAAGTAGTCCCACAACAACCTTACCATAAACCACATCAATTAGTAAATTATCTTCTGGGCTGGAAAGCCATGTAATTGTTTGGGACAAGGATGAATTTATGGCCCCAGTTTCACTTCATTTAGCATTGCAAGTGTCCATGGGCATGACATTTTTAATTTACCAGCATTTCTAGCCAAGAGAAAGTTGGAATTTGTCTTTTGGTCAGTGGAAATGAAACCTGGATCATGAGGTATACAGAAGAATATGTGACAGTATTTTGAAAAGAAAAGGGGTTAAATCAGTGAGAGCAATTTTGGAAAGAAAAAAGGTTAAAGCAGTGAGAAGCTGGGATGTGTAAGTGGAAGAGGAGAGCTGGCAATTCAAAGCTGGTGCTGATATTAGATTAGATATATGAAGACTTAATATACAATTAGCTAGCAGATAGTCTTCTTAGTAACTAACCACTAGGCTTATTTACACCACTTCTTCCATCAAGTGATTTCCAAGCATTGTAGACATATCCTTTCTACCTGTCCAATAATCAAGTAATTGGAGGTGTGCAGGAACACGAGGGGAAAGTTTTGTTGGTGTACAATGCATCTATAATAGGTAGCAGTAGCACTTAGACTTATATACTACTTCATAGTGCTTTACATCTCTCTAAACAATTTACAGAATCAGCATATTGCCCCCAACAATCTGGGTCCTAATTTTACCCACCTCAGAAGGATGGAAGGCCGAATCAGCTGTCAGGATCGAATTCTTGGCACAAGGTAGTCACCCTACAATACTGTATTCTAATTAGTATTGCAGGCTGACTCTGCCTATTTATAATGCCTCTTATGATGTATTACTCCTACTCCATAGTATTAACTACACTAGACAGAAAATTGTCTCTATTCTGTACAATAGCTGTTAGAAACCTGTGGCCTCTAGAGATTTTCATTCTCTAAGAAGGAGCAGATTCCCTCCCCCAATCCTTAAACCCTAAAAAAAGGGCCTTCAGTTGGAAATTGAAACAATTCCCTCTCCACAAGGCATTAAAATAAATTTCTATGTCGATTCTCAGTCATTCAGGTCTTGGTTATCCTAAAAGTGCTTTTTCCTTTTTTTATATAAAAATTTTATTGATTTTCAATAAACAAACAAACACAAACAAAACACAAAATAAAAAAACATAAAACTTCTTTTTGGAAAGCGGCTTTGTCCCGGGTTACATCTTTTTGTACAGACATAAATTCGAATTCATGCTCACTTTTTATCCCATTTCATATCTTATTTATCATTCTACATTTTCTATATAGCTTCTCCCCTCTTTTCACTCTCTTAATTCTATTTTATTTATTTCATCTCAATTAAAATAATTATGCGTTTATCTTTTATCTGTTCTATTTCAATTTTCTATTATCTTTTCTCATTAACACAGAATTTCTCCTGTAATCACAAATTGAAGTATGACGCCTTTAAATCTTTCCCCTAAATTTATCACTTAAAATAATATATACTTTTCATTTTGATTCTGCTTAGTACATTCTAAAGCTACATACTATATTATAAAATAAAAAAGAGTAATAAGTTTATAATATAATTAAAACAATAATCCACAGCAAATTAAGTTCTATTATTAAATCCAGTTTTCTAACATTATTTCAAATATAAATACAATAATACAATCTTATGTACTTTTGCAGAATCTCTTTTTTAATCATATTTTTACCCACTATCTCTGAATAAATCTTGTTTCTTTACATCTTATTTTAAACCTTTGTAACTTCTCTTCCCTTTTTCCCTTCCTTTCTTCTCCAATCCTGCCTTTTTACCCCCTTGTCTCTTAATCTCCACCTTCTTTTGTATTCCTCTTTTCTGTTGCTTTCTGACATTGTATTGATTTTTCACCTTATTTTTCCCTTTTTTGGTTGTTATTTTAAGTCTTAAATTCTCCATTCCCTTTCGCCTCTTTTCCTTTTCTTCCCCAGCTGAAGTTGTTTGTTCATTAAAGATGGCTTCTTCTTCATCCCAATCTTCTTGTTCTTGTAATTTCTGATAGGTAGAAATCGTCATTTCTAAAAAATGGAAAACAGATCCAGAAGAGCCCTTCCCTTCTTGTTCCTCTTCTTTTAGCTTTTTAAATTCAATTTTCAGTTCAACAAGTAGTGCCATTGTGAAAAAAATTTTTATACAACCCAAATGTTTTTAGTCTTTCAAATAATGATTTCCAAAAGTCCCAAAGTCACCAAGCAATCCAAATACACACAGACTGTTTCATTTAGCACTTTCTTCTTTTTATACTTTCTCTTCCTGGGGTTATAGTTCAGTTACAAAGCTCCAATTAAAATATATCTTTTAGAAGTCTTGTTACAGTTTAGCTCTGATCTTATAAATTCCAAGCAGCCTCCTCCAACAAAATATTAATATTAATTCTTTTCCTTTCCCTTCCCACTTATAGCAAAAAAGAGTTGTTGTTTTTCCCCCCCAATGCTCAGAAATCTTTATTGTCCCCTTGGCTTTAATTTTCAGGATTACCTGCTGATGCCAAAATGGGTTTTTCCGATTTCTCCATTCATTTGCTATCACCGGAAAGAAGGAGAGTGAGAAAAAACAAACTTTCCCTTTTTTCTTTCATTCGCCGCTTTTTCCATCTTTGTCAGGAACAGTGTATCTTAAATGAAACTTAAAATCCAAGGTATTTAAATGTTACTTATCCCGGTTAGCCAAAAACTTTCACTTTCTCAGCTTCCTCCTGCACATTCTTATCCGGATGAAAGCTTCTTTGTAGCGGCCATTGCTGACCGCCACTCCACCACTTTCAGAAAAGGGAGTTAAGCCAGCTGAGGAGGGGGGTTGCGATTCCCCCGAACTCCTGCTGGATCTCCCCTATCTTCAGTTACCTCTGTGGGGTAACTATAGCCCCCAAATCCAGCTGGATTGGGAGCACTCCAGCAGTGAGCGCAGCAGAAACCGCACACAATCGCAGATTCCCGCCACCACCAAAGCCTTGCAAACCGGAAGTCCTCCTAAAAGTGCTTTTTCAAAAGGCAACTGGTCTTTGTTTTTCCTTGGAAATGTTTCGCTTCTCATCCTAAAATAAATTGCATTTTGAGAAGTGGAAGTTATTTAAAAGCTTGGTTTTAAATAACAAGGCAAGAGTAATGTTTTTTTCTGTATTTTTTTTTTTTCTGCTTTTCAAAAAGTGCCTGAGTGGTGCCTCCATGCCCATGGTTCCCAGAAGGGCTGGTATACCGGACTGAGAGAATAAACAGGCCTAAGAGACATCTAGAGGGCTGTTGGTGAAAGAAAGGGAGACATACCCAGTGCATAATTTAGGAGTTCTCCTGTACTCAGGCCTTTGCACACCTCCAGTTTATGCATCAGTTGTGCCCATACCTGGATCCAGAGGTTTTCCTCAGTCACTCATGCCCTCATAACCTCTTGCCTGGATTATTGTAATGTGCTCGACATAGGCTGAATACTTAAAAAGTATTCAGAACCTTCAACTGGTACAAAATGTGGCTGCAGTTGTGAATGGCACCATATATTTGACACATGCAATACAACTACTTCATGAGCTGCATTGGTTGCCAGTGCATTCCCAGGTGCAATTCAAAATGCTAGTTGTCACCTTTAAAACCATTCATGGCTTGGGACTGAGTTATCTGAGAAATTCTCTTATCTCAGTTGTTCTGTCCATGCAATTTAGTCCAGCAGGTTGGACAACGGACATGTTACAGGACCCATCAACCAAAATATGTCAGCTGGCAGGGACTTTCTCTTTCATAGACCCTGCCTTCTGGAATATTCTCCTTTCAGAGATCAGGATGGCCCTGACCCTGCTTGTCTTTTGTAAGGCCACGAAGACCTGGTTAGGTGCTTGGGTCTGGGCCCCCAGGTGTGTTAAGGATCCATTTTTTTTGGCTATATGGCAGTAGTTTTACTTAGCAACCATACATATTTATTCTGTATTGTTTTAATCATTTTTATGATGTAGGCTTCCCAGGGTCATTTATTGAGATGGACAGCTATAATTAAATAAATAAAATAAATGAAGAACAAAACTTCCCTCCATTGCTATGAGATTTTCAAATAGATTCCATTTACATCATTGCTGGGGGGTCATTTTTAATGGGATTTATTGATGGGAAAGGGATGCTAACTTTCTTTCCTCTGGCATGTGGTAAAATGCAGCATTGGCCTCATTTAAATTCGACCCTCCATCAAAGTGAGTAATTTACTTTCTCTTAAATATTTATGGTACGCCGCTAGCATTTGCTGAGTGAAATATCTGGCCCAATTGAACTTTAACTCATTGTTGTGAAAGGCTGGTGTTTAGTTCAATGCAGAGCAGGCTGTGTGCCAATTTCTAATTGGCGAACCTGGCTGCTTTAATCCTTGTAGATGATGGCTGACCTGATGTTCAAGAAACAGGACTATGAGCAGGCTGTGTTTCATTTCCAGCAGCTTTTGGATCGCCATCCCGGTGAGCACTGAAGCCTTTTGTTGTTCTTTTCTTATAAGCCTTGTTCAAAATCAAACAAATCTTGAGAAAGGGCTGGAGGAACCAATTCTTTTCCACAAATGATTAGAAATGAAATATTCCACAAATAGGACAATATACCATATTCAAGATCAAATGAGAAAAGGTTTTCTAATCCATAAAGGACTTTTATTTTTTAATTTTTTTAAGTAGATGAATGGATTATGTAAAATTATTTACATAATTTGCAGAGCTAAATTCTGCTTTTTCGTGGCCTTTATTGTTTAAAAGTACTTGTATTTGCTTTACTGCAGGAAAACTGAATAGGAAGTGTTACTCAAATGTTAGGGTCAATTTAAAGCCCCTGTCACACTGCACCAACATATGCAAAGAGGATGTAAAATGGACAAAAAAGCTTGCCATCCGTTGGTTAACGCGATGTACTCACTGCCTCCGTTTTGCTTCCTCTCTAACCGTCAAGCATCTGTCTATTGACGTTTCATCCGCTCAGAAAGTTTTGAGCTGCCCAAAACTTTTGTGCAGAAAATGTATCCAATTCGTCCGTTATGCATCCGCTACGCATCCGTTACGCATCCACTAGGCATCCGCTGCGCATCCGCGAAACTCGCATCCGCTCGAACGCAGGGAGGAAGCGGAACGGATGCAGAACGGATGCAGAACGGATGCAGCATGGAAACAAAGCGTTTAAAACGGAAAAAACGTTCGCAGAGGGGACCTATCTCGGATATTAAGGATGTCTAGAGGATGCCTAGAGGATGCCTAGAGGATGCAAAGGGACACCTATACTGCCTATAAAAAGGGGGAGCAACACATTTGGATCTCACTTTCAAAACAGCAGCCCTGCGGTGCGGACCTCTGCAGCCTTCATCTGCCTCTTCCTCTTCCACAGCATCCAGTCATGTCCACCGTGGATCATAACACGGTCCTTTTGGCAGCAACCATCCTTCTGCAACAGTGCGAAGCCATCTACAGGCTCTGTGAACTCTACTACGGGAAGAAAAAGGGGAGGCCAAGAAGCGTCTGGGTACGAAGATGGTTCTCCAGAAGAGCAGAGGACGGACTGTACAACAAGCTGATGGTGGAGCTCAGGAGCAAAGACACTCGGGCATTCCAGAACTTCATGAGGATGCGTCCAGCCATGTTTGTTGGAGTTGTGGAGCGGCTGAGACCCAGGTTGAGCAAGCAGAACACCAACTTCCGGCCCAGCCTGGAACCTGGGCTCAAGGTGGCACTCACTCTGCGCCACCTGGCCTCAGGGACCACCTACAGGAGCATGCAGTACGGCTGGAGAGTGCCACCCAACACCATCAGCATTGTGGTCAGAGAAGTGGTGTAGGCCATCATCGAAGAATACAAGGAGGAGCTCCTCCAGTGCCCCTCCACTGAAGAAGGATGGAAGAAAGTTGCAGACCAGTGGTATCAGAGGTGGAACTTCCCACACACCGTTGGAGCCATCGATGGCAAGCACGTGGCCTGCAAAGCGCCAGCCAAGTCGGGGTCCACTTATTTCAACTACAAGGGCTTCTTCAGCATCATCCCCTTCGCCATGGTCGATGCTGACTACAAGTTCATGTGCATCGATGCTTCAGGCAGCGGCTCATCTTCAGATGCCCAGGTATACAACGCCAGTCACCTCAAGGAGGAGCTGGAACGCAACCTCATCGTGGGCTTCCCAGATCCAGAACCCCTGCCCAACGACACACAAGTTGTGCCCTACTTCATCGTGGGGGATGACGCCTTCTCCCTTACAACCTACCTCATGAAGCCCTACACCTCCAAATACCTCACCCGTGAAGAGAGGATCTTCAACTACAGGCTGTCCAGGGCAAGGCGGGTGGTGGAGAACTGGCCAACAGGTTCCAGGTACTTCTCACCACAATGCAGCATCACCCACAGACCATGAGGAGGATCATGGAAGCTTGCTGCATCCTGCACAATCTCATGCGCACCCGCTACCCAGTCTTGCAGAACAGGCTCATGGACCTCCAGCAAGGCAATGGGGACATGGAGCCTGGGGAATGGAGGCAAGGGCGAAACCTGATAGACACTGAGGATGTGCAAGGCCCCAGCAGAGCCTCACGTGAAGGGAAGAAGCAGCGCAACCTCCTGAAACACTGGTGCAACTCCCCAGCTGGAGCGGTGGAGTGGCAAGACAGGATGATAGATGCTTAATGGATGCTTCCTTCAGCCTGTCTCATCACACTGATGAGATTGGGCCATGTATGTAGAGTGGGCCTACAATGAACAGGGCATTTAATAAAGAGTTGTGTTTATGTTGAAATGTGTGGATCAATGATTATATTGTTATTGATAATAAAGGGCCATAGGTGTGGCAGCTGGGAAGGTGGACCATACAGTCCCACTATGCTTGCACTGGAGGTTTATCTATCCCACAGCTATTACCCATACCAAAGGTAGATTTGCCCATCCCACAGGTATCCCTGCCCATCCCACAGCTATCTCAACCCATCCCACAGCTATCTTAATCCATCCCACAAGCATGCAAAGGATTAAACCATTTCTAAAAGTTTCCAGCAAGACTTTATTAAAAAAAAGTGTTCTATATGTAAAGTGGATGACTCCAAATCTACAAACCTGATTGGTTAATAAAATGAACACTGGATTGGTTCACTAGGAACCAATCCAAAGAGCTGCCAAAAAGGCGGCAAATCTAAACAACTGCCATTGGCTGCAAGCAGGCAGGCCAGCCTGTATAAAAGGCTGGCCCCGGCTTCAGCCAAGTGTTCCTAATTACTGACTAGTTTAAAATAAAGTATTTGTTGTTGGAACCCGGTCTACCTCGAGTGTTTTCCGAACTAAACACTGGCGACGAGGGTGGGATCGTCCTGAAGGAAAAAACCTGCACGCGGTGATAAGAAGTCCAGATTACAACCAAGATGTCTGGAAACAACGCACCGCCCGCACCCTTCAATCCCAACGAAGAGGATTGGGATTCCTATGCTGATCACTTCCAAATGTATTTGGAGAGCAATGAAATGGAAGGCATTTCAGAGCAACGCAAGAGAGCTGTGTTCCTGACGCACTGCGGGCCAACAGTTTTTAAGATGGCAAAGGCCCTTGCGAAGCCCCGGGACGTTAAACAACTAACGTGGACGGAATTGCAGAGACTCCTCAAAGCACACTACGCTCCGATGGTGTCTAACTTAATAAAGCGACACGAATTTTACCGCAGAGACCAGAGAGAGGGAGAGACCGTCGCCGATTTCATCGCTGCCCTCAGACAAATAGGGGGTGAGTGTGAATTTTTGAATATAGACGAGGCAATGAGGGATCGCGTGGTGCTGGGCCTGAGAGACTCGACCGCACAGAGTAAATTGCTCAACAAGCCCAACATCACCGTTACCGAAGCCATCGCGGAAGCTACAGCCGCTGAAGCCGCGAAAAAATCTGCGGTAGCCATTAAAAAGATGAACACACACAGCGAAGAAACACCAACCAAAGACAGAAAGCACCCTGCCACCACAACCCACTACGAAGAGTCGGGCGAAACAATCGAATCGAGCGAAGAGGACGACGAGGTCCACCGTTTGCTCACGAACAAAAAAGAGCGCGAAAGGAGAAATTGGCGGGAATGTGCTGGTTGCGGAGGAAACCATCCCCGAGCCGAATGCAGATTTCTCGATGCCATCTGCCGGCATTGCAAAAAACGAGGGCACATCGAGAAGGTCTGCAGGAACAAGAAATACTACAGCCCGACGAGACGCAGAAATTCCCCTAAACGAGCCGAGAGAAAGTGGCAACAAGAGAAGCGAGCCAATACACACCAAACTGCCATAATACAGAGCGCTCAGACGGAAAGTGGAAAAAAAATTAAAGTCATCGTAAAAATTGAAGGAAAACACTGCAGGATGGAAGTGGACTCGGGGTCCTTCCTCTCCATGGTGTCATGGGACACAATAAAACAGCTAGTCCCAGGTATCAAGCCCAAAGAATTGAAGAAGCAGCACCTAACCCTCAAGGACTATCAGGGAAACCAAATCCCTGTAGTAGGCATGGGACAATTCCGAGTCGCCTACAAACATCACGTCAAGGTGCTTCTGCTGACCATAGTCGACCAAGACAGACCAAGCCTCTTGGGCATCGAATGGTTCGCGCCATTGGGCATCGGGATGACCGGGGTCGATCGAGTAACTACAACCGGCTGGGAAGACGACCTCATCCAAGAATTCCAGGACGTGTTTGACGGCTCACTTGGCAAGTATCGGGGAAACCCCATTTCTTTAAATCTAAACCCCCAAATAGCCCCACGAAGAATAAAAGCCAGACGAGTTCCTTTTGCACTAAAGGCAAAAATAGAGGAACAGCTGGACAAATTAATAGCCCAAGGGGTGTTAGAACCTGTGGACCATGCCAAGTGGGAAATGCCTATCGTCACACCCATTAAACCTGACGGGTCCATCAGAATCTGTGGTGACTGTAAGGCTACCCTGAACCACGCATTACAACCAAGCGCATACCCGGTGCCAGTAGTCCAGCATTTGCTGCATTCCCTGGGAAAAGGCAAAGTTTTCGCCAAACTCGACTTGGCACAAGCCTATCAACAACTCCCAGTGGACCCAGAAACAGCAGAAGCACAGACTATAGTCACCCATAAGGGCGCATTCAAATGTCACCGGCTCCAATTTGGAGTAAGCGTGGCCCCTGGCGTCTTCCAGAGTCTGATGGAACGCCTTCTAAATGGCATACAAGGAGTCGTTCCCTATTTTGACGACGTCCTAATCTCGGCCAGAGATGAAACTCAATTAAGGAACAGACTTAAAGAAGTACTAACTAAATTTAGGGAATCTGGCCTCAAGGTAAAAAGAGAAAAGTGCTGTTTAGTTAAGAACAGCGTCGAATTCCTGGGTTACTCAAGAGACGGAGAGGGTATCCACCCCACAGACAAAAAAGTTAAAGCGATCAAAGACGCTCCTGAACCAAGAAATAAAACCGAACTACAAGCGTTCTTAGGATTAATTAATTTTTATAACGTGTTCCTGCCAAACAAAGCCACTATAGCAGAACCGTTACACCGTCTTCTAGACAAAAAGGCAACTTGGACTTGGGGTTACAAAGAAAAAAAAGCCTTCCAAAATATTAAAAACTTGCTAACATCAACAAACGTTCTCATCCAATTTAGCGACACTCTGCCCTTAACAGTGACCTGCGACGCCTCACCATATGGAGTAGGTACCATCCTGAGCCACCAACTACCTGATGGCAGAGAAGCACCCGTCGCATATTACTCTAGGACTCTATCAAAAACCGAGCGGAATTATAGCCAATTGGACAGGGAAGCTCTAGCAATTGTCGCTGGAGTAAAACGATTCCACGAATACTTATATGGGCGGACTTTTCAAATCATAACGGATCACAAACCGCTAATGGGGATTTTGGTGGGAAATAAGCCAACACCTAATATACTGTCCCCAAGAATGACGAGATGGTCAGAGTTCCTAGCAGCTTATTCCTACACTCTGACACATCGGCCAGGGAAACAAATTTCCCATGCGGACGCTTTGAGCAGAGCACCCTTACCAGCAACCGACGCAGACCCGGCACCAACGATGACAATGCTACAAATCGAGACTTGCCCCGATCTACCCATATCGGCGTTTGATGTCGCTAGAGCCACTGCGAAAGACTCATTGACTGCCCGCGTTCTTAGCTGGGTAGGTAAAGGCTGGCCGGAGAATCAAAAAACTGAAAACTTTAAACCTTTCCGGTCCAGACAGACTGAACTTTCAATCCAAAAGGGGTGTTTGTTGTGGGGTGATCGGGTAGTAATCCCTGCCAAATTACAGCCCAGGGTACTTAAGTTGTTACATGAAGGGCACCCGGGAATTGTTAAGATGAAAAGCCTTGCCAGAAGTTATGTTTGGTGGCCGGGTATTGATAAGGACATAGAGTATTGGGTAAGCTCATGCCACAAATGCCAGGCAATTAGACCATCCCCACCAAAAGCACCCGTTAAGGACTGGGAAACCCCTCGGGGGCTGTGGTCAAGAATACACATTGACTTCGCGGGTCCTACCAAGGGGCATACCTTTCTGATTGTCGTTGATGCCTATTCTAATTGGCTTGAAGTAAAAGTTATGCCATCAACGACAACAGAAGCTGTAATAAAAAAGCTGGACAACCTTTTTGCCACCCATGGCATACCGGACGTTCTTGTCTCAGATAACGGGCCACAGCTAACCAGCATACCATTTGAGCAATACCTAGCCTCCCTAGGTATAAGACATGCCCTAACCGCGCCAGCTCACCCGGCTGCGAACGGCAGGGCTGAGAGAATGGTCCGGTTTACCAAAGAAGGGTTGGAACGAATGGACGCTGGAGATGTCCAACAGAAAGTAAACCGTTTGCTCACACTCCAGCACATAACGCCCAGTACCATAACAAATAAGTCCCCAGCAGAATTACTCATGGGGCGGAAATTAAGATCTCACCTTGATAGGTTGCACCCAAATTTTACCCCAGAAAACCCCCCTGACTCCTCTACACGGTTCAGACAATTCGAAATAGACGATTTGGTATACGCCAAAAACTTCACCGGGGACCCGGTATGGCTACCAGGGCAAATTATCCAAATTACAGGCCCCAAATCCTACCGATTAAAATTAGACGATGGCAGGGAATGGAAGCGGCACATAGACCAGCTTCGATCCCAAATTATAGAAAGAACCACAGACTTACAAACATTCACCGAAAAAACCGGCGAAGTGCAAACCAAGGTGGGGGGGGAAAGGCGAGAAACAAATAAAGAACTGTTTAAAACCAAACCTAACAAACAATACGAACAAAAAGAGCAAATAAAAGACTCACTGTTTGAAGAGACTTGCGGGAAGAGCCCATCGGAAGGGGCCAGCCAAGCCAGCTCGACCTGCCCAGAGGAAACGGGAGGGAGCAGCAAAACCGCCGGCCTAAGAAACTCAGGCGGCGGTAAAATGGCTGACTCACCCTTCCAGACGGTTCCAGGGAGAAGGACGGACGACACAGCAGCCCCATCCGAACCGGTCGAAGTCTTCACTAAGAATGAACCGCGCAAGTCAAGTCGAGTCCGGAAAAGCCCCGCCTACCTGCGAGACTACGTCACCACATAGGACTGAACTAAAGGGGGAGGGGTGTTCTATATGTAAAGTGGATGACTCCAAATCTACAAACCTGATTGGTTAATAAAATGAACACTGGATTGGTTCACTAGGAACCAATCCAAAGAGCTGCCAAAAAGGCGGCAAATCTAAACAACTGCCATTGGCTGCAAGCAGGCAGGCCAGCCTGTATAAAAGGCTGGCCCCAGCTTCAGCCAAGTGTTCCTAATTACTGACTAGTTTAAAATAAAGTATTTGTTGTTGGAACCCGGTCTACCTCGTGTGTTTTCCGAACTAAACAAGTGAAGCAAGTGTGTGAATCAAAAATAGACTTTATTAACAACAAGCTATAAGACAAAAAGGAGTCTCTGGCACTCCTCTTGGTCGCTCAGTCTCAGGGGTGAAGGGTGCAGGTGCTGTGGAGGTGGCTGGTGCTGGAGTGCTTGTCATCAGCTCCTCCAGAAGCAGTAGCAAGCAGAAGCCCCAGCCCCAGAAGAGCAAGCCCATGCTGCAGAAGCCCCAGCAGAACCAGAGTGAGGGCCAGGGGGCGGGATGGTAACCCTGTCCCTCTTGCAAGGGCTGGCAGCAGATGGCTGAGGCTTGCTGTGCTTCCGCATGGTTGTGGGGTTGCTGGCTGGCAGGGAGGCTGGCAGGAATCAAGGCTGGCAGGAAGGCTGGCAGGGAGGCAGGCACCAAGGCTGGCAGGGAGGCTGGCAGCAAGGCTGGAAGCAAGGCTTGCAGGCAGGCAGGCAGGGCAGGCAAGGCTGTCAATCCATCCGGCAGCAGGTCTTTCCTCTGAATGGTGACCTGCTTCCGAGCTGCTTCCCTTATATCCGCGGGGCTGACGCAATGCATCCTCCCCGCATGTGCAATTATCGCTCGGCATCCGCTAGGCTTCCGCTGTGCATCCGCTCTGCATCCGCTCTGCATCCGCTTCATCCGCTCTGCATCCGCTGTATCCGTTCCGCGTCCGCTTTGCTGAGGTCCCCCGGAAGCCTAGCAGATGTGCCATCCGCTCCCATCCGCTTCCATCCGCTGGGCTTCCGTTCTGCATCCGCTTTCCATCCGCCCTGCGTCCTCCCCCCGTCCATGTTATCCACTCCGGTTATGCAAATTTTTGCCCCTTTTGAGAGCAGATAACAACGGATGGAACATTTTGCTCGTCTGTTGTGTCCGTTTTGCATCCGTTGGGCAGTGTGACAGGGCCTTAACAAAGAACATTCAGAAACTTTGCAAGCTGACACAATTATTGTAGCAATAACTTTCAAAGTCTGTATGAGAAGTGTCAGATATTTGGCTGAATCAAGGGATGCTCCCAGTAAGAGTTCCCAAGGGTAGGGAACAAGAAGATGGGACAAAAGAGAATATATTTTGGAACTTTTTTAGTAAATAAATATCCTTTTGCATTAGTAGCAGGCAGTCTGGACTGCCATGAATTCTTTTTTTGAAACATTTTTTATTGTTTTATATCATACATTTCCTTTCTATGTTGAGCAGTGTGCTCTCTAGGTCAGTGGTCACCAACTGGTGGGCCAGGGACCACTGATGGTCTGTGAGAAAATTTTGATGGTCCGCAGAGAAATGTCCCCACCAAAACATTCCCCCAAATTAATCCAGGCTGCGTAGGAACACAAGGCTGCGCTGGCCACATGGCCCACCCACCCGCTGGCCCCCACTCTTCCACTGAGTGCAAACCTTACCTTGAGTAGAGCCACGCAAGCTAGAACTGGAAAGTAAGACCCAATGGGGGAGGAGAATCTGCCCCGGAGTGGCTTGCTGACATTGGTGGGAAAGTTAGTCCTATATTCCAGAGCTGCAGTAGTCACTAGACTGGCCCTTTGGACATCCTGAAGCAGCTTCTCCAGTCCATGGCAGGCCGGTGCACCCGGATAGAGGAGCAGCTGCTCCGGTATGACCGAAGGGCCAGTCTTGTGACTACTGAAGCTCTGGAATATGTGACCAAGTTTCCCACCAACATCAGCAAGCCACTGTCAGTCAAAATTCGTATTAGTGGTCTGCAGGATTTAAAATTATGAGTTTGGTGGTCCCTGAGATCCAAAAGGTTGGCGACTGCTGCTCTAGGTGTCCAAAGTGTTAACATACAAACATCATCATTGTCATTATGATCATATATTCTTGAAGTCCTTAAGGTGATGGGGATAGGAAGCTAAAAGGTGTGTTCTGATAAATATTATTTTTTTAAAATAAGAATGTTTATATTCTTAAAAAAAAGAGATACACTGAATATTTGTACATTAAAAATGATGATGTGGGTATTGCTCGATACATTAGGAGCATTCTGCAAACGTTCTGAGCCTTATTCAGGTGGTTCCTTGCAGTATAAAGGAACAGAGTGCAGATGAATAACTTGGTGCCTATAAAATTATTTCTGTTGCTTTCAGCTATCAGAGTTCTTAGATGCACAGGCCAGGCTGAGCTATTGTCTCATCTTCTCCTCCTACCTGCCCTTGCCCTGCAACAAAATTAAAGAAGTGTGAGTGTGATGGAGGAGGCAGGGACTATGATTGTAGGCTTGTCTCTTTTTTACAGAGTAAAGAATGCATAATTTGAGTGTTGGCTTTCTTATTAATTTTCTTTGGTATTGTGGTTTGTTCTGTGTGTTTGTATACATATGTCTTAAAAAAAAAGACATTACCTTGTGTAATCTGAGCATATATTAATAAACAATTACTCTTGATTATCACGTGCTTAGATAATTATACTACACTCTCTCGTTTAATTGATCTGTTGAGAAGAGCTGGAAAATTAGAGGAAGTTCCAAGATTCCTTGCAATGGCTGAGAAACATTCTCCAAGGACAAAACTTGATTCAGGTTTTCATTATTGCAAAGGATTGTATTTGTGGTAGGTATGGCTAGAAAAGTTCTAAAAATAAAAGAAATCTGGAAAAATAAGTCTTTTTTATTTGCCTTTATGAACTATTAGCCAAGCAAGTTCATTTAGTGTACCTGTGTCATATATGCACCATGACTGATTCTTGATGTCTAGCAAAGTATGCTTTTTTTACATTTTCTTCTTCTCTATCTCCAATATCCTTGAGCTACAAGCTGCTATTCCTCCATAGTCTCTTGTCTCTTAGGTGTTTTTATGGCTTTTAAGTTTAAGTTTAATGTGTTAGATAAACTCAGCCACTCTTGAGTTTATACATACAGTAGCAGAATGTGTCCCTTTATAGTATATTAATATATAAGAGACATCGTGCTACTCTTATTAGACTAATAAAAAGGTTGAAAATATTGCCATGGTTTTGCAGATCAAGGTAAAGATAAACAATGATGTACTATAATCGAATGCAAATTGGATATTTTCTTTAATAGAAGATAAGTGTGTAAATGTATGTAAGTGGTTGACCCATATGTTTAAATTTTTATTTGATGATGATTCTTAGTGGTAATGACATGATGTAGAAGATATTATGTTTCTCCTATAAAGGGTTACCTGTCAATCTTAGAATTAGCACTTTTATTCTATTTTCATATTTGAAAGGGAGATTGGATGTCACATGCTTTACATAGATAAGCTAATTAATTTGCTAAATGTGATTTAAAAAATGAACCTGATGTAAAGCTGACTCACGTCTGTGTATAAAGATAGTTCCCTTAGCAGCAAGTGTGATCTTACTGCATTATGCTTTGTTAGAATCATTCCCCAGACTATTTTTCATTTATCTACAAATATATTTTTGTCTTCTCTTATGTTTGAACATGCTACTTTTTAATTTCTGGGAACTAAATGAGGCATTAACCAAAATGACATTTAATTTTCTTTAGTAGCTATTTTAGTATTTACCATTATCCTATGCCTATTTTCGCTCTATGAAATCATAGTAAAATATGAACTTCGTATTTTCTAAAGATATAAAACACAGTAACTACAATAATCTTTTTTGTCTGTAGAAATTCTCAGTCATCCAGGTCATGGTTGTCCCAAAAGGTGCTTTTTCAAGAGGCAAATGGAAGCAAATCCTTCCATTTCCCACTATCCTGTCAGAGCTGAAGAAGCTTCTTGGATGAGAGGGGAAACATCTGCAAAGAAAAAACACGAAAGTCCAGTTGTCTCCTGAAAAAGCATCTTTGGAATCATATTTTTTCTTTTCTTTTAAATTCTTTCCATACAAGGTATTAAGTTTAATTCTTTTTGCTAGGTACATTGGTGAACCAAATGATGCCCTTCGACATTTTAACAAAGCAAGAAAGGATAATGATTGGGGACAAAATGCAGTATATAATATGATTGAAATTTGCTTAAACCCTGACAATGAAACGATTGGAGGTGAGGTATTTGAACATCTGGATGGTGACATAGAGTAAGTGATGGTGACTCCTACTACTTTAAGATGGTATCCTGTTCAATGAATTCAATCAGTCATATTTGGAAGAATCCAGTTTGTTTTTGGATGCAAACAGTGTAGGGTGTAGTAGTAAATTTTCTGACAAGTCATCTTGTGGATTGTTAGATAACAGTGTTAATAAAAAACATTTGATGCTGAAAGTTTGCTGTCTTAAATTTTCACATGGTGATTTTGTACTTCAGTCTGACCTTATACTGAAGACGTCTAAAAAGCTTCAAAGCTTATCTAGCTAATTCAATAAAACGGGAAAATAACTTCTCTAATTGTACAATTGTTGACTTTGTTGGTCAACTTTTTTTTTTTTTTGCTTTTTCCACACTCAACAAGAAAGACTGAAATCCATCTTTCAAACATTAAAAGAACAAAAAGAAAAAAAATTATGGAACTAGAGATGTCTGTTGTAGCCTTGCCCTTTTTGACTGAGTGGATTTGCCTTATGGATGGAATTGTATCCAATGGAGCAGCCATAAACTGAATTCTACTTCTGAGACCAATTTTCACCCAACCCTCAAAAGAGGGCTTAAAAGTCAAGGGACTGGTACAATATGAGCATTCTGGTACATTCTTGCAAAAAGAGGCACCACTTTTCTCTATGCATTAAACTGAAAAGTGCTCTGAATTTTATTTTATTTTTTTGCATTTATATCTCGAATACATACAAGAATGTCTCTTTTTCTGCCTACTGCTAATGCATTCTAAAAAAATAGCTTGAATTTTTTTTTCTTGTATCTAGTGGTTCTACAGAAAAGCAAGAATCAGTCCAGCTGGCTGTGAGAACAGCAGAAAAACTCCTAAAAGAATTGAAGCCCCAGACTGCTCAAGGTCATGTTCAGCTTGGCATCATGGAAAATTACTGTTTAATGGCAACTAAACAAAAACCAAATGTTGAGCGAGCACTGCAGGCCTTTACAGAAATTGTTACTCGTGAAGTAAGTTGTTGAAAACATTTGTTCCGTTGAACATCTAGAGTTTATTTAGAAAAGTGCGCTTTGTGATGGGATGTGGCTAGAGGGAATCTTAAGGAAATAGGATACAAATCATCTTTGAGCCATGTGCTGCAAGCGTTAGATTCTGGCTTCTGGAGAAACACAGTTATAGATAACTATGTTTCTGTCTTTTGCTCATAAGTGATTTATGACCGTTTTTCACACATTTGCAGTATCATGTGATCAAAATTCAAATGCTTGGCAAATGGCTCGTACGTAGAACGGTTGCAATGTCCCGGGGTCATGGGATCCCCTTTTGAAAACTTCTGACAAGCAGTCAGTGGGGAAGCCTGATTAATTTTACAACCATATTACTAACTTAACCCTTGCAGATTAACAACTATGGCAAGAAGAGTCGTAAAATGGGGCAAAACTCACTGAACAAATATCTCACCTAACAACAGAAATGTTGGGCTCGATTGTGGTCATAAGTGGAGGACTACTTGTATAGTGGTGTTTCTCGACTTTGGCAACTTTTAAGATGTATGGACTGCAACTCCCAGAGTTTCCCAGCCAGCATAGGATTCTGGGAGTTGAAGTCCATACATCTTAAAGTTGCCACAGTTGAGAAACACTATCCTATAGGAATCTGTTTTCCTGCACCTGTTTTACAGAAAAATGTTTAGGGCTCTTGAGAACACTGCCCATTAATAGCAATAGCACTTCGATTTATATTCCACTTCACAGTACTTTACAGTTCTCTCTAAGCGGTTTACATAGTCAACATATTGCCACCCACCATCTGGGTCCTCATTTTACTGACCTCAGAAGGACAGAAAGCTGAATCAACCTTGAGCCTGGTGAGACTCGAACTGATGAACTGCTAGCAGCCAAGTAGCCTGCAGTGCTGCATTCTAACCACTGTGCCACCCCAGCTCTTTAGACTGGGACTGAATGTGCATCACAATCTACACTGTTGGCAAAAATTTATTTTTCTGTAGCATTCTCAGTTTATCTTCTCTGTTCCATCTATTGTTGCAGAAGGATCATGTCCCAGCACTTTTGGGAATGGCTACAGCGTACATGATTTTAAAGCAAACCCCAAGAGCCAGAAACCAGTTGAAGCGAATTTCCAAAATGAACTGGAATCCCATTGATGCCGAAGAGTTTGAAAAAAGTTGGCTTTCGCTTGCAGATATTTACATCCAGTCTTCAAAATATGACATGGCGAGTGAATTACTTAAGCGATGCCTTCGTCACAATAGGGTAATTAGCAAACCGGAAACAATTTTAAAACTATGAATTGGTTAATCTATCTCTTGAGATTTGAAAGAAGAATTTAAGAGGAAGAGGCTTATGGCTACAACTATAGCTCATAATAGGTTTCCTTACAGTCCTTGGCTGTTCAAGCAATTCTTCTAAGTTATTTCCTTTTCCTTTCCTTGACTTACAACAGTTCATTTAGTGACCTCTCAAAGTTAACGTAATTGAACAAGTGATTTATGACCATTTGTCACAGTTGCAGCATCCCCAAGGTCATGTGATCCAAATTCAGATGCTTGGCAACTGACTCATGATGGTTGGAATGTCCTGGGGTCATGTTATCACCTTTTGTGACCTTCAGACAAGCAAAATCAATGAGGAAGCAGATTCACAAACAACTGCAGTGATTCACTTAACAACTGTGGCAAAATAGGTTGTAAAATGGAGCAAAACTCAGTTAAATGTCTCACTTAGCAACATAAATTTTGGGCTCAATTCAGGTCGTAAGTTGGGGACTACCTGTATTAGTAAACAAAGGGAATGTTCTAATGAAGTCTAACATTCACACAATACTTTATAGGAAAAGCCCCAGAACTAGCTTATTATTTTAATAATGGGATTCTAACTTTAAGAATAACATCCTTGTTTTGTTTTATTTTTTAGTCCTGTTGCAAAGCTTATGAATATATGGGATACATTATGGAAAAAGAGCAAGCTTACAGAGATGCGGCTCTAAACTATGAAATGGCCTGGAAATATGGAAACCAAACCAATCCAGCCATTGGTAGGTCTGTTTTTGGCATCTGCTTTTTGTGGTCTTTCAATAATTTTTACCAGCAATGGCCAATTATTCATTAATCTTACAGAGTTTGGAAATGGGAAACGTGCACCTATTATCAGGTCAGATTATATGTTTTCCTATTCTTTACCAGACCATTTTTCACCTGCTATGACCTAGCATTAGAATATTAAGGCTAGGTCCCACTGGCCGACGGATGCAAAACGTATGCAAAAAGGACACAGCGGATGAGCAAAATTTCGGGGGTGGCTCCATCCATTGTCATCCGCTCCAAAAAGTGGCAAAAATTTGCATAAACAGAATGGAAAAGAAAGGAAAAGAATGGACGTGGATAGTATGTAGCGGGGATGTTAAACGGATGTTCATAGGAAGTCTAGCAGATGTATATCGGATGCAAACCGTTCACTGCTCATCCTTTCTATTTCCGTGCTACTAATGCTGTGTAGACGTTCCGTGTACCTTTTGTTTCCTCCCTCTTTCCGTTTTCAGCTACAGCGGATGTAAGTTGCGAGGATGCCCAGAGGATGCAGAGGATACAGCGGACGTTTAACGGATGATAAACAGACATAGAACGTTTGTTGCTTGGATGTCGCGGATTTACATTATACACAGCGGAAAGTTCATTTGTTCACAAAGTTTGCAGCTCAAAACTTCTTGTGCGGATGAAATCGCAGTGGACAGATGCTTGATGGATAGAGCGTATGAAACACGTATGCAATGAGTACACAACGGATGCATAGCGTTTTCCAACAGATGGCATGCTTTTTTTCACGTTTTACATCCTCTTTGCATCCGTTCATGCAGTGGGACAGGGGCTTTAGGGAATTGGTATTAGAACGCCTATTGTAAATTGTGGTCTCAGCCTACTGAAAGCAGAATATGGAAAAGAGGAATAGGCACTGCCAGTGGTTCAATAACATGTGCATGATTAGTTTTTTAAACGTTTCTACTTTAGCCTTGATGTCAAGATATGTGTTCAATTTAATATTTTTAATTGGAAAATATATTCCTTCAAATAATAGAAATCTAGCTGAATGTATATAAAATTAGTCAAATGTATTAACAACCCCATTAGAAGACAACAATGCTGTCATCCAAGTAGATGCTACATATGTTTGCTTGGAAATTTATTTTTGAACAGGTATATATGGCACTCTGCTGTAGGCTAACAAATTGTGTTTGATTTTATCAAGAGGCAGCCTGTGGTTAAATTAGCAAAACAGAACATAAAACAGTAATTCAGAAAACAAAAATGCCATCCCTCCTTTTTATAAGTATGATGCATGTATTTATTGCAGTGTAATATCATATGGAAATAACATTCTGTATGTAATAGAAAATTGCTAATTCCCACCCCCACCCCCCACCCCCACCCCGTAAAATTGTCTCTTTTAAAAATATTTGGAATGTCAGTAATGTAAAGGAGACTACATGTTTTCATCCTGGAACACTATACTTTTCAGAAGAGCTTTCTGAGCCATGGTGGCACAGTGATTTGAATGCAGTATAGCAGGCTAATTCTGCTGACTGCCAATTAACAGCAGTTCGAATCTCACTGGCTCAGCTTTCCATCCTTCTGAGGTCGGTAAAATGAGGACTCATATTGTTGGGGGCAATAGGCTGATTTTGTAAATCGCTTAGAAGGCTGTAGAGCAATGGTCCCCAACCTTTTTTGTAGCAGGGACTGGTTTCATGATTATTCATTCTTCCACGGATTGGTACCTGAGTAACACGAGACTCCACTGCCATCGGGACGGCTCTTTGTTTGAAGCTGTCCCCCCCCTTCGACAAAACTAAGACACGAGGGTTCCTTCAGCACCCAAATGCCGCTTTCCAACTGAAAACCCGGAAGCAACCAAAAACCTGGAAGCGCTGTCAAAACAAGATGGCGGTGCCCAAGCTTTGCGGCCCGGTACAGAATGATCCATGGACCGGTACTGGTCCATGGACCAGTGGTTGGGGACCCCTGCTGTAGAGCACTGTGAAGCGGTGTATAAATATAAGTATTGCTTTTGCTATTTTTGTGCATGTGTGCACTCTGTCTCTCTCTCTCTCTCTCTCACACACACACACCCCTTATAGTAGGCATTCAGACAGGCATCATGTGTCCAAATGGAAAAGTACATACCTGGATATATCACTTCTTGGATTTGTAGAGATGACCCCTACATTTTTCAAATTGATGAGGTTAAGTGTTATGTACAGTTACTGATTTTATGCTATTGGAGATTGTTGGCAGCAGAGAGCAGTGTGGTTCCAAGAACTCTCAGGTTGGCTAAAGTAGAATTTAGTTGAAGGGAAGCTACTAAAGCCCCTGTCCCACTGCACCAACGGATGCAAAGATGTAAAACGTTAAAAAATGTTGGAAAACGCGATGCATCCGTTGTGTACTCATTGCACACGTGTTTCATACGCTCTATCCTTTGAGCATCTGTCCACTGAGATTTCATCCTCTCAAGAAGTTTTGAGCTGCACAAAACTTTGTGAACGAATGAACTTTCCACTGTGTACGATGTAAATCCGTGACATACGAGCAACAAACATTCTATGTCCGTTTATCATCCGTTAAACGTCCGCTGTATCTTCTCTGCATCCTCTGGGCATCCCCTCAACTCACATCCGCTGCAGCTGAAAACGGAAAGAGGGAGGAAACAAAAGGTACACGGAATGTCTACACAGTGTTAGTAGCACGGAAATAGAAAGGATGAGCAGTGAACGGTTTGCATCCTATATACATCCTCTAGGCTTCCTATGAACATCCGTTTAACATCCCCACTACATACTACCCACGTCTGTTCTTTTCCTTTCTTTTCTGTTCTGTTTATGCAAATTTTGCCACTTTTTGGAGCGGATGACAATGGATGGAGCACCCCTGAAATTTTGCTCGTCCGCTGTGTCCTTTTTGCACACATTTTGCATCCGTCGGCCAGTGGGACCTAGCCTTTAATTTCCTTGTGGATAGAAACAAACATGCTTTCAAGGACAGCAAGCTCTCCTCTCATTTATCCCTTTAAAAGTTCTTAAACTGAGAGAGGAGAAAAATGCTACTTGCTTCAACATTTGCAGAAGTTCAGCTCTTTCTCTTCTTTTGTTTATTCTAGTTCTCTGTGATACCTGTAAGGCCTTAGAAGGAGCAAATTCACTTGAATTTGGGAGATGAGCGTAGCTTTCTGTATTCAACTCTTAAATCCACAAGCCCTTTTCCTCTGCCTGGCCTTCAAGCTCAAATCCATGTTGTTACAACATTCTTCATTCCATGAAGCCACTGAGGAATGCTGCATACCTACTACTGAAATGTAATCAACTCCAGAATGAACTCCATAAAAATAATGTGTACTGAGTCTGTCCAAGCCCAAGCTCCATAGAGCCAGCTTGTTATCATTTATGATATAGCTCAGCACTTTCTAACCTGAGCGAAGTTAACATAAATATACCTAATTTTGCTATATCCAAAGGTTTCCTCAGTTCCATATGACCTGTTGAGGATTATTTCATGCACAGTACGAGAATGTAGGTGAAAGTTTCTATCTCTCTAGAACCACAGGGCCAATGTCTCTGTGAATAAGGTGCCCCTTCTATGGTGCTACAAGACATGCTTTACTAATAATTTCTTCATTAAAAATTTCTATTGGTAATAGAAATTACCAATAATTTCTCACTACAAGGGCCAATCAGATCAATGTTATGTTCATTATCTTTTAACTAACCCTATGCTTACATATCAGGTGGCCATTTTTTTAACCAAGTTACACAACTCTGCAAAATGTATAGTTAGACATGCTGTTTTATTGTCCCATTTTTCCCTTCCCTGATTGTTGTATTAAACTGTTCCATCTCTTGCTGTAATTTTATTATTATTAAATTGTAAAAAGCTGGTTAAAGACAATGATACAGATATTTGATTTGATATTTCATGCAGATGAGCCTGGGAAATGGATTGGGATGTTCTTTTCAAATCATGTGCTTGTGAGCTGAAGTGAAGGTGTTGTAGTAAGCACCTTTTCGAAGTCAGAAAATGTGAATGAAAGGAGATGAGTGGTGGGAAATTAGAAGAAAAATGTCTCTATGGTTTGCCCCAGGGGTGTCAAAATGGCAGCCCACAGGCTGGATATGTCATGCACAGGCCATGCCCACCCCAGCTCTTTGAGTGGGAAAACTGTTGTGAAACATCATGTGATGGCAACATGATGCGGCGAGTTTGATACCCGTGATTTGTCCCATCTTTTCCTGTTTGGTGTTGTTAAGGATTTTGAACTTGAGGGATAACAGTAACTTTTGACTGAGATGGAAATCACATATAACAGACCTGTAAGTTACCTTCTCATTTTAAAATCTTCCATTTGTACCATCATTTAAACTGGAGAAAGAAACATGCACATATCATCCTAGTTCTTTATTTCTTTAAAAATATTCCTTTCCAAAATCTGTACCATTCTGCTTTTACAGGTTTCAAGCTAGCTTTTAATTATCTGAAAGCCAAGAGACATATTGATGCTACCACTATTTGTCATAAGGTAAACTACACTGACTATCTGATAATGGGGGTGTTGTATGTTAAGAATCAGAATAAAGCAAACATATAAACTTAATGCAAGTCTAGACAATATAGTTACATCTATTTTAAAGTTAAATTGTAGCTTGAAAAGCAATCTCAATGCAAGTTTTTTTTTATTCAACAGGTTTTAGAAGCACATCCAAATTATCCGAAGATAAAAAAAGAAATACTTGATAAAGCACGTGCCTCTTTAAGGACTTGAACATTGATGAATGCATTTGTGTTAATTTGGAATATAAAAGAAGCTTTAAAGTCATCTGTAAAATTGAAGATGCTGCACACCCAACTAGTTCCCAGAGAAAACCAGCAGAGACTACTTGTAGATTTATTTTAAAAACAGGCTGCTTTAGTATTTAGGGTTCAGTAAAAACAAAAGATCATTGGTGTCTCACTTTCCTCCTGTAGATACTGGCTGCAATCCAGATAAACTGAGTAAAAGAAACAACATGCACAGCTGGAACTTTCTTTGAAGATCGCTCTGTGGCAGAGAAATCTGTAGAGAGAACTTCCAGCTGTGTCTATTGCTCTTTCTACATTGTAGAGATGATTTATTTGGAGTGTAATCAATGTTTTGAAACAGGGCCTACTCTGAATCCCCAGGAATAACAAGAAAGGGGAAAATAAAGTACTATACTACGATGTTATATTTGTATCTCTCTCATCTTGTTTTAACTTTTATTTTTCAAAGCTATCCTTCTTTGCTGGAAACCTTAAGCAATGACCTAATTCTTATTTAAATTTATTTTACTACAGCAATAAGACTTCAGTTTTTCAAGTTTGTGTGCAATATTGCATATAAATATGCAACAGTATGAAGAATATATAAAATAAAAGATCTCTATGCCAGGCTTTTCCTGATGATCCCCCCCCCCCATGTTAACAGCTGTATTCTTTTCTGTTGTCCTTCCACAATGTTCAATCTCTCCATCTTTTGCAAAGTGGATGAAAGTAAGAAATGAAGCCTTTTCTAAAATTACCAGAGTTCTTAAACTTAAGGAGATATTTGAACTTCAGTTGCCTACATTAAAGCTTAACATTTAAATCAAAAACAAGGATTAACATCCAAAAGGTTATGTATATCTCTGAGTCTATATAGTGCTGTCTTTTTATTATCACTTCTGGTAAAGATACAATAGGCTCTCATACTTGCTCTTAATTGATTCTTTGGGCTATTGTGACAAATAACTATCAAGTGATTTATTGCCTGCCTAGATTTAGAATTTCCAGACAAGATTATTTCTGAGAAACTTTGGTTTTACTGATCCAATGAATGCCTATGCTATTTTGAATTTTTTATAATCTAAACAGATATATGCACCACCCAACAATTTTTGTTGTTCTGTCTCAAAAACATGTTCACATAATCTGCTTTCTTCCGACCATTTGCTAAATCAGTCGAAGGTAAATACAGTAATTTTTAAAGGGAAAGAATAGCTCCTTCATCAGGCATTTTTCCAGTGTTTTTATTACATTTTTGGTGGAAAATCTGGGTTGGGTAAGATTGCTTTTTTTAAAAAAAGTAGTACTCATTACAATGTTTCCTTTTGCCACATTTGGATTTTTTAAGGCTTATATATTAAAATCAAACAGTTTTTATAGCTTAGCAGTATTTATTATAACATTTTGGGGAAATGCACTAAACAGGACTGATGGTCTGTACTTTTCCTCATGTGACAAATCTATGAAAACCTTTAGCTATACTGTTTTCCTGTTGCCCCAACAAGAAAGGAACCAGCTGAGTGCATGTATTAGCTTTACTAGGTTCAACAATTTGGATCTTGAGTATGGTGGCTAGAAGTTTAAATGTTCTTTCAGAGGAGGTGGGCATTAGCCCTGACATAGTTATTACTTGCCAATTCTGCCTGTGGTTCTATAAAACAGGCCTTCAAACTGGCACCCACCCCGGCTCCACAAAGGCAAAAAAGTCACGATACATCACTAGACACGATTAAGTTTGACACTCCTCTTATAAAAGGAGGTGTGTAGGTGAGTCTATCTGAAGTAGGGAGGGGGAATGCAAAGCAGAAAATTCCACTGTTACTTCCATAATGGTCATGGCTTAAACCAATCTTGTATGGTATTAATACAAGAGAAATAGCAGAATTAAAAGTATACCATGTAAAGCTCTGTATCTATATCTGCATCATCCAACTCTCAGGCCCCATATAAAATATTTTAATAATTTTCTCATTGGTATCTTATGAAGTTTGAAAACTATCAATCAGTGTTACAGGTTGTTGTTTTGGAAAAGTAAGTGAATATTTACTGTATATGATTATATAGAAACAGATTCTCAAATCTATTTTTAGTTATTGCAGAAGTGTGGGTTCTGTGATTAGGTCCTGCAACTTTCTGGTATTCTTAAATCTGATTTCAATTTTCAAAGACTGATGTTAAGGATTCATCCTTGTGGTTGAGTGTTGGTTCTTTTTTGTGTGTCATATCCACATCCTGTTGCTGCACCAGTTGTTGCTGTACAGTACACCAACAGTCTTTATTTGGTTCTGGTTTTGCTTTTTAAAAAACTCTTCCTTTTATGCAAACTATACATAAACAAGGATTTTAACAGCAAAGGAAGTAACTTTTTACTTCAACTTTACATTCTCCTCCAGTTTTTAGACTGTTATTTGTCTAAAATAACAAGAGTTACATTCATCTATACATTTTTAATTTAGGCACTTAATTTTACTTCACTTGCCACTGAACTGAAGTCTAGTTATATGTGGGAAGACCAGTTATGTACAATATTTTGCTTATTACTGTTACATTAGGCATTTTTAATTCTTTTGTGGATTAAAACTTGTAATTCCCAGAAACTTCCTATTGAAGGGCTTAAGGGTATATCGTGCAATAAAGCTGCTAAAGAATAACTTGCTGGATGAAAATAGTCTAAAGCTTATTCTAGTTATTAGGTGGGATCCTATTTATTCCCATAGCAAATAATCCAACTACCACTAAAAAGGGGTGGGTTGTTTTTAGAAAGAAAAGGAAGGACAATATTCCAGACCCATACAATGATATTGCTAATAAAACTCTGGTCTTCTGATATTGCACTGGATAAAACTAACACTGCTTTATAATTCATAAAAGTAGATAGAAGGGGTAGATTTCCGTGAGAATACCAACATCTCCTGCATCTTTCACATTGATTTAAATTGCAGCATGGCTGGCTTCTTGTTCCTCTTATCATTCAGCTCCTGCCCTTTTCTTCGGCCACCCTAAATGTAAACAGGAAAGAAGAACAGTTTAACAGCTAATAAAGCCAAGCTAATTCATTGGTGTGTTAGTTTGCATGAAAAATTTATGGAAGATACTGTGCCACTAATTCTGATTCCAATAGAGCTTTTAATATCCTGCCTTTCAGCCACATCTCCACCTGGTTGGAGTCAGATAAGCCATTTGAAGCCATTCTGTCTCCATGAGGGAACAGTGGATCTCTTTCTTCCTTCCTTGATTTTACTCTCTGCCCAGTGAAGTAGAAAGACTCTATTAGAGCTTTTATCAATATTTTAATAGTATTTCATATCCTAAGCCTTCTTTCTAATACATGGCCTTTGAATTAACTCCCAAGAGGGAGGCAGAGAGGTAAGTGTAGTTATCTTCATGAAAAAGGCCAGTGTTCAATGTGAGGTTGCCTAGCAACTCACCTTCTACTCTGTTTTTGGAGTCGGGAGCGGAGTCAGTTTTCCATTTCCTATTGCTTCACTCAGTTTTCATAGAATATTTAAGTTCTTCATACCTCTAGTCACATAAAACAAGGTATTCCCTTTCCATTTTTAACACTTTGGGTGCTGGCAATGGTTTTTCTTGGAAAGCCTTGGTGCTCTCACTGCTTTGTATTTCCAAGAAAAAAAAATCCTGAAAAGTGTCTATTTTTATCTTCAAAAAAGAAAAATTAATCTGATTGTAAAGCCCGTCACACTGCACCAACGGATGGAAAGAGGATGTAAAACGGACAAAAAAGCTTGCCATCCGTTGGTTAACGCGATGTATCTATTCTGTACTCACTGCCTCCGTTTTGCTTCCTCTTTATCCGTCCAGCATCCGTCTATTGACATTTCATCCACTCAGAAGGTTTTGAGCTGCTCAAAACTTTTGAGCGGAAAATGTATCCAATGCATCCGTTCTGCATCCTCTAGGCATACGGGGGACATCCGTTCTGCATCCATTACGCATCCTCTATATCCGCTAGGCATCCGCTGCGCATCCACGCAACTCAAATCCGTTCCAGCGGTAAACGGACCCTGGGAGGAAGCGGAACGGACGCACAGCGTTAGTAGCACGGAGAAAGGATGAAAGCGGATGCAAATCGCATCTGCATCATCCTCTACGCATCCTCTATGCATCCGCTCTGCATCCTCTACGCATCCGCTCTGCATCCGCTTCCATCCGCTAGGCTTCCGTTCCGCTTTCCATCCGCCCTGCGTCCTACCCCCGTCCGTTCCTTTCCTGTCCGTTCCTGTGTTATCCGCTCTGCTTATGCAAATTTTTGCCCCTTTTGAGAGCAGATAACAACGGATGGAACATTTTTCTCGTCCGCTGTGTCCTTTTTACAAACGTTTTGCAACCGTTGGGCAGTGTGACAGGGCCTTTAGCAGCTAATCAACTGCCACAATATGGATACCTTCTGAATATTACTTTATTCAAATTAGAAACTGATTTCAAAACATTTCACTAATAAGTTGTGATCTGGATGCAAATGAGTAGAAATTAAAAGACAGGAGATAACAAAAGGGAAAGGAAACGGAAAATAATTCATATCAACAACATATCAATTCACTCTCCACTTTTTGTTCTTGCAAACATTTTAATATTCACAACTTGCTTTATGGTTGGTTATTTTTCTTTAAACTTGTCACTTCCCTCATTTGAGAATTTCATCAATTCTATCTTAAGGAAATGTTCTTGGGTTTTTCCCTTCACATTCCAACATATTACAGATAATCCCCCTACAATCTTTCATTTAGTGGTTGTTCGAAGTTACAGTGGCACTGAGAAAAAGGGACTTATGATTATATTTCACACTTACAACCGTTGGCACATCCCCATGATCATGTGATCAAAATGTGGACACTGGCTCACATTTATGATGGTTGCAATACCCTTGGGTCATGTGATCACCTTTTGCAAGCTTCTGACAAACAAAATCAATGGAGAAGCCAGATTCACTTTACCACCGTGTCTCTAATTTAACAAGTGCGGCAAGAAAAGATTGTAAAATGGGGCAAAACTCACCTATCTCCCTTACCAACAGAAATTTTGGACTGAATTGTGGTCATAAGTCAAGCACTATCTGTACGTCTTTATTGATTGCCTATTTTTGTATTCAGTAAACATTCAGTTCTTATGTATTCTCTTATCTATCTCTTGTATTACCACATGCATTTATTTACCCCATTCCATTCCATTAACATTCAACATTTCACCTCACATGCTTCCATATAACAACAACTTTGGGCAGAAACATGCTCTTATACACAGCCATTTGGTTTCTTTCAGCAGCATTTCTTGCAAAAGGCTATATAGTGCCTATTAAGTTTCTATCAGGATTTTCACATATTAAAATTTCGTTTTTCTATTTGTAATAAAACTTGCATTAAGGTTCACAAGTTCAACTACAAAGTACACAGGTTTTTGTGTGTTTTTTCAATCGCATACAAATAATTAACAGTCACTGCAAATCATTTGGTTTTTATTCAGCAAAACATCATGATGTACAGCACAAACATATACTCACATTCTAAACCAATTCATCTCTAATGTCATTACAAATTTCCCTTACACAAATACATTTAATCCTTTTTATTTTTAATAAAACTCTGGTGGAAGGTCCTCGTTCAGCTGTCTTTACCTACTTCCAAAATAGATTTTTTTATCAATATCACTCTACATTTTCCTTGCTGTGTTCAATCTTAAATCCCTTATTCTCTTTGACATTCTTTGCAATTATCTTTTTTCTATATATCCCCATAATAAAATAATTTTGTCTCATTGTTTGCAGCAATCACTCTCTTACGTAACTTTTTCACTTCTGAGTCTTTCACTTCAGCATTCCAAGAACTGTTTCATAATTAGTGTGACTCCATCCATGTTTGTCATTTTTTTTTTCATCAAGCAGCTTCCATAGCCTCTGAGAAGTTAATCCAAGCAAGTAGAAACTTAAGAGCTCTGAATAATATTACTAATTTAAAAGAAATTTAAGCTTATAAGAATTCCAGCAACTATTTTACTTTCAAATGATAAAGCAATATATAGGCAATCTAAAGTTGAAAACATTTACATTTTGATATACTTGAACATACTGGCTTGTGGGCTTTTATTTTGGTGAAAGCTAGACAATCTCATCTGTTCATTGTTCTGATAACAGTATTACTTTTATCAGTATGAGAAATAATGCTCACATTTACAATTAATGCCATCCCAATTAAACTGTTGATGTAATTACTGTATGGAATTCAAGTGAATGGATTTCAGAGTTCTTAAGAAACAAAGATATTTTAGAATTACAAATCTGTATACATATATTTGTATACTAAAGAAAGATTTCCAATGCCTTATAAAGCAAGGAACTGACACTGTGCAATAAAATAATTTATTCAAGAAACCAGGGAATGGGAGATTAGTATCATGGAAATTTATACTGATAAAGCAGAACATTTGTAGTTCTGGGTTGAAATGAGGATCCTTGGTGCTCTCTGGGCTTGCTAGTGTGGCATCAATGATGTTACCTACTTTGGGTAATGAAATATCTGCAGGAAAACAAGCAAGCTTAGAGAGCACCATGGATCCCTCAAACTTATATTGATATTATTGTTACTTTTAGTGTTCTTGATTTTCAGTATTCATAATACAGTAAGAAAATCACAGATACTATTGTTACAATCCAGCTAGTAATGGCTAAGGTTTCAAACATGTTCACATCATTAAAAGTATTTAACATGAAACTAGTAAAAATTTATTCTGGGCAAATATGTGTTTTACATTCTTTTGAATATAAATTAAGATTCTAATGATTCATTGAACTGTCAATTTCAGCAGAAAAATAACTAAACAAAATATAAGGTTTATAAAAAAATACCATACAATTGGGACTAATAAAAAAAATCATGGTATAAGTTTTTACTAAACTCGGTATTTGTTGTATTGGGATACAATACAAATACAGGATACAAAAGGATACAGGATACAATACAATACAGGATACAAAATGGAGAACAGGAAATTTTTGTCCAATCCATTCAAATGAAAAACATTAAGAGTAATAACTCCAGCAAGTTCAAATCTTCAATAAGCAAATCCAAGAAATGATTGAAAAAGTAAATTAATTTTAATGCATCTCTTATATCAATGGAATACCTGAAAGAAGAATGCCAGCCAGTGATCCTTAGGATTATTTAGTATATATTAAATTTATATGTTGCCATACTCCCAGAGACTCTGGGGACTGTGTCAGTGTAAAGATCTGTAAATCAGGTAAATTAAAGAACTCAGGCACATGTCTACAACAGGTATATCCTGAGTCAAATCCACAAATTTTATATATAGACAAACCCTGATCATACTTTCAATGGTATTTCCTTATTTAAATGGGGAAACAAAATGATCATGGATGAGCCAAAAAGCAGTAGGAACGGGAGTGACTTTCAAGCTGGCAGGAAGCATTGGAAATTACTCTTCCTCTTCTTTGGCTGGCCCACAGAACTGTTCGCCACTTTTCTGAGGGGAGGAAAAGCAAAGAAATTGTGGACTGCAAAGAAAATTGCACCCTCTTCCCCAATCTGGCATGTCCACAAAGTAATGCAGCACCATTTTTATCAGGTAATAAAAGGACAAGAAAATTGAGCCCCAGCCAAGCTGCACATGGACAGCAAGTAACTAGTGGCTTTAGAAGGTAAGACAGAGTTCAGCAGCATGTTTGCTCGCTTTCTTATGAGACTTTTCCAATACTGATGATAAGGCATGCAAGTTATACCTATTTTCTATCGGGCAATAAGGATCAGGACACCCAAGGGCCAATTTGTCAATTACAATTTGTGTCAAATGTCAACATGTTTAAAGGTGTTTAATTTTTTATTATGTACCATTAAATCATTTTTGATTCCACAATTGGAGACCAAAATTGGATTTGACTAAACAGTTTGTGGACATAAGCCTGAGTTCTTTAGTTTACCTGAATAACACATCTTTATACTGACACAGTCCCTAAAGTCACTCGGAGTAGGGTGGCATATCAATTTAGCGTTTAACCACCACTTTTTCCTTTTTTTAATTTCCTTTTTTATTAAAGAACCTGGTGATGACATCCCGATATTTTATTCCTGGACTTATTCCAAGCACCGGATCCTTTTTGAAAGCACCTTTCGCGATAGGTTTTACTTTTCAATCGGAGGGACATTCACCTGGTTGGAAATAGAGCAAAGTAACCAAAAGGGGCTATTGGACTAACTTCCAAGATAAAACCTGCAGGGGGGATCCAGGACTCAGTTGGGGCGAATGATTGCATCAAACTAGCAATATCCTTTTTTTTTTTTCCCCCTCTTTTTTTCTTTTTTTGCCCAGGGAGAGTTTGCAATATTTAGGGACAAGTTCAACAGGCTGCGGGGGGGGGGGGGGGAAGGGGGAACTGAAATAAAGAGTGCTTTTCCGCTTGGGAAATACTAAAAAACACGATACAACAACCAGCCTAGTCTACGGTAGAAATTGACTGGTTTCTTCAGGGAGTCAGAAACGGAACGCCGCAAACGCGCCAATTCTTGCCGGTGCGCGCGCGACTTTCTCTTAAGTTCCTCGCTCTCTTTCCCCCCCCCCCCCCCCCCACACACACTCCGCCACTCCAGCGGCACGTGGCCTCCTTGCCTTCCGTTAAAAGGACGGAAGGAGGAGCTCTCGCCTCACCTGAGCGCTTCCAAGAGTAGCCGGAGGCGAGCGCAGTCGCGTTCGGGTTGGGCTCTCACCTGGGCGCCGCGGGCGGCGGATTATCAGCCAATCACCGTTTCCCTTGACCGCCGATCTTGCGCGTGGGGGGGGGGGGGGGGGGGGGGGGGGGAAGGAGGAAGGAAGAAAGAAAGAAACCACCCAGCAGCGAGCGCCTGAGGTTGCTTTCCCCACCCGCTGGTGGCTGGTCGAGGCCACAGGTAGGTAAGGAAGGAAGGTCGGTCGGTCGGTCGGTAGGGAAGGGCTCTGCGGGCGTCTGCCTTCGGGAGAACGGCGTGTTTTGTTTGATTGCTTTCTTCTTCTCTCGCCCGCTTCCCGCACCCAACTCTCTCGAAGACCTTAAAAGGGCTGCGGCGAAACCTTTCGTCGTTCGCGTCGGCGGCGCCTCTGTTGAGAACCGGAGGGGAGAGCAAACGGCGCCCCATCCTCGCAAGACTCCCCCACCCACGCACCCCTCTCGCTTTACCTCGAGAGGCCGGGCAGTATTTCGGCATTCAGATTTGGTAGCGTGGTTTAGGCAAAGGCTTTGAGGGACGGGAGTTTGGATTGGCGGGGGGGGTGGGGGGGGCATCGCGCATTGGCGCTTGTCTGTCCCGTCGGAATGATTACCTTCATGCCGCCCCAAACTATTAAAAAGTGCGGAAGCCTCTCGTAATTCGGGTTACTTCGAACAGCACTTGGTTGTGAGGTAAAATTTTGGCGTCTCGATGTTCCTTTCATGGAACAACTCAGGCACTGCCTTGTCAAAACCCATCATGTTTAGTTGTAGAGGTTTTAGAATAGTAAAAGAAACGGGGGAGGGACACAAAGACACACACACACACACACACACACACACGGATCTTACACACACACACACACGGATCTTAGCATGAAATACTACACCAAATATTGCACCCGACTGTCTTGCAGCAACCTCTGGGTTTTGAAGTGAAGGCGAATTAAAAAGTTGCAAGAGAGCAGATCTAATGTGCATTTATCTTTCCAGGAACTGCTTCCGGGAGTGATGTGGAAGGTTTGACTTAAAGAGAGGAGTAGCAAAAAGTGCAATGGTATTCGGGATTACTGTGTTTTAGTAGGACCTTGAAGTCTGAGGTGCAATTTCTAGGTTTGCAAGAACGTTTTGGAATATGTGGGATGTAATCTGAAGCAGGCTTGAGGTATGATGGGCATGAGATGTGGGGTTTTTTTTTAAAAAAAACAAAACATTTAATGCTAAACTACTTTAAATATTTCCTTTTGTTGCCTAACTGAAACTTATCTGACTGACGTAATGACAATGCTTACGCAGATGAAACTTTTTGATTTCATAAATCTCCCTTGTATGTAATCAGTAAATATATTGAGGATTTAAATCTTAATGTTTTTTTCCCCTATGGTTATAATGGGTCACAACATAGAAAACAATTTTCTGTAAAAATATGAAGGTTTAAAAAACGATTTGGAGTTATCAGATATAGAGGGGAATATTTCGATGCTTCATCCTCTACTTCTATTCTGTCAGAAATCAGGAAATCTTGCATAATAAGTCACACAATTTTCTGTATTATGGCATAGTCTTTAAAGGCATTTTTACTCTTAAAGAAACATTCTGATATGCACTGTTACAGATCTAGTAGCATTGCAAAACCATTTCTAGTGTACTTGTCAGGCCATAATTCACCTGAATGGATCCAGATCCATATAATTTGAAATATTTTATCATGCATATGGATCCTAATCTGACAATTTAAAATAACATATCAATAGTTATTAAAAGCATTCTAATTGGGTTATTAATGCTTTCATTAAATTAGATGTCAAAAAACTGGATCACTTCCATCCCTGTCTGGTCCACACGGAGGGATGGTAGTGGTGGAGTAGGCCAGCATCCCTCCACTATCCTAGTTTCTCATATGAGCCCTTGGGGAAATTAATTATCTACCTCTGTGTTAGGGCAATATTTAGTATTCTGTTCATAAGTCTGGTCACTAAGAGTTAAATGATGAGATGTAATAATTATCAGAATTCTATAACCTATATTATACCATGTAGATAGATTTGATGTTCTACTGTGCTTCCCTTTCTTTTTTTTTCTTTTTGTGCGAACTGGAGAATGACATCGTAGGCTTAACAAGATAACTCACTCATTCTCTACCCATCTGTTGAACTCAAACAATAAATGTGTTTGTTTCCCAATGTAAATGAAGGCTTTTCTTGGAAAAGCAGTTATAAACTACACTTTATGGAATTCTTATCACTGAAAACACTCATTCTTCTTCCCCAAATTTAACCAGAAGTTATAATTGAAGCAATTTTTCTCTTAAATTTTTAGAATAGTGTATACTTATGGCATAATATAAATTATGCCAATATGAACAAATACAACAGCTTTGGATTTAGGGAACTATGAAGGTTTCACAGCCAACATATAGGATCTCTGCATGTATACTTTTATTGTGTTTGTCAGTGCTGCTTGTTCAACAGTTCATATGGGCTTGCCACCTGCATTGACAGCTATTTATATAATTACTATTTATACAAATGGGATTGAATTCATAGTAATTTGTCCCCCATTTTTGGTTTATTTACAATAGGATATCTCTATCCTACATTGAAATAAATAATTTAAGAATGTTTTCTTCCAAAACATCCAGAGTTTGATGCAATTTGGTATTTCTGCTCATTGCCTTAAGAATGTTTATTAATGTGTATCTTGAGAATCGGTAATGCAATACTATACCTGCAGGCTATATCTTCTGTCATGCCACTAGATGGCATCCATTTACATCAAATTAATTTTAAAAAATGAAACATTGCTACTCTTGAAAGATTTCTGTTTTCACAGGAGCGCTTGGACATTTTTAATGTAAAGTTTTAAAAAATTGTTCTTCTAATTGTAAATAAAATAATGTTAGCATGGGATATCATAAGAATTCATGCAGGAGACCAGTCATCACTATACAACTGTTAGGATCTCATTAAAATATGCAAATAGTGTACATCTTCATTCATACAGAACAGATCCTTTCTGTTTCTTAAAAACTGAAGCTTTCAATTATTGCAGTTTTCTGTCCATAGCTCCAATCACTTTTTTCCACAGTGCAATTACATTCCTCCTATCTGACTTTCGCTCTAGAAGTCTTTCAACATTTTGTTTTTACTAAGTTTAGTAAAAAAAATTATAATTTGGGCTTTCTTTAAGACTCTTGTGTCCTCTTGCGTGTGCATAGTAAGGTGCTGTTTGACTAAAAAAAAGCCAGCAGTTTAAGAATTGTGGTTATTAATATGGTAATATAAAGGTAGAACCTGTAACAAAACATCTGCAAAATTGAGTGCTATGCTCAGAATTATAGCTAATCCATGCTTTGTCCAGATATTCCCCCCCCCTTTTTTTTTTTAAATATCCAGTATTCTGGGATCACTGCATGAGCAGTGAAGTTCTTATATAACAGAT
Source organism: Laticauda colubrina (assembly GCA_015471245.1). Taxonomy (NCBI): domain Eukaryota; kingdom Metazoa; phylum Chordata; class Lepidosauria; order Squamata; family Elapidae; genus Laticauda; species Laticauda colubrina. The sequence continues at coordinate 13,190,700 of BLBF01000011.1, read as the reverse complement.
CAGGTTACTACTGCATTTATCCCATTTTCTTGGTTCACACAATGCATTGAATCACATATTAAGCAATTGCACTAATGTCTGCATAAAACAGTAGGCTATTAAAAAGCTATAATTGAAATTAACCAAGCTTAGTATAATGTACTATAATCACAAGGATTTGTTTAACTGAATTGGTTAGCTTTATAAAGTTCATGACTTTGAACTTTAAGGTCTTTGAGAGGTGTTGCTCTCTCTACTCAGCCACTATGAAAGTACTTCTGGCAGAATTATGAGAATGACCTTCTTGGTATCTGCTCTTAAGTTTTGGAAGACCCTGTGAGGAAGATCACACTAGTTTAATATATGTTATCTTTTTGCTAGAAGCTAATGTATTTAATTAGACGAGCCTTGAAATTTAAACTGACTTGAAGCAGATTTTAATGATATGTAATTTATTTAGTCTTAAGCACATATTTTAAGCAGAAAAATGAGACCACTGCACGTCACTATATGCATGTCAGAGTAACATCTCTATTAAGTAAAATAGCAACCATAAATTTTTCCAACTTTAAATGTTGCTAAGAAATTAATGGCTTAAAAAGCAGTGCAAAGTATTTGTATGCAGTTATGCGATATGTATTTGTATATACATATTTGAAAGATTTTAATTTTATTAATGAGAGGAATGAATTACAGTTTTAAAAATCTTACTTTATTCATGTAAATTATGACTTACATGAACAAAGTAAGAGCAACTATGTGAAAATCATTGGTGGCTGGCTCCCCAGTTCTCTATGTACTGGGAAATGACATCTTCCATGAATGGGAGGCGTGAGTTATCAGGAATTTGTGGCATACATGGCAACCATGGTGGATAAAAATCTATGATTTTTTTAAAAAATAATTTAAAAAAATCAGATTTTTTAAAATTTAAATTGGATTTTTTTTATTTTTATCAAATTTGTTTTAATAAAATGCTTTTGGACTAAAATCTATCTAAATATAGTTTCTATTTAAAAATACATTAATTTAGTTTATTCGGCATGAAATGGAACTGAGTTATATAGCATGAGGCTGTATATTCTGTAGTATTAGGATTGTTGGTGAGTCAATAGCAGGTCGGAGGAGCTGCTACGGGACAGAGATGACAGTTGCTCTTTAAAAATTATATTTAAATCAACTTGATTTAAATCAAGCCTTCAGGCCAATTTAATTCGTTTTAAATCAAATCCACCCTGATGTCAACCAAGGCCTTGTCCCAAGTTACCATGACACAAACTATTATGGTACACCCATGATACTAGTATTCACCTTGGAGGAATTCAGGATCAGAGGGTCAAGGACATCAATATCAGTTAGTTGTCATGGTCCAGCTGCTGGAATTCACAATCAGCATCAATCTCCATAAGGGGATTGATCTGCTCCAAGCACCTTCTGGACCCACTTTATTTCCACTGGGCACTTAGTGAATTTCCCAGCCATCATGCAGATAACTCTTGGATAGATTGGCTGAACTATGGAGGATCAAGATAGGCAAGGGTTTTGATGGGGCTGCTCTGAAGTGACCTGACACTCTTGCTGATTCAAGATGGTCTTTGGTTTACTGGGGAGAACACAGGAAGAGAAGATGAGTAAAATATGATCAGACACAGGCATGAGTCCACACTTGCGCCTGTTCTGTGGCACTAAGAGCAGTGAAGTATTGATACTTTTCCATGGTTGGTTACTGCATTCTCAAAGCGCCATCTAGCAGTATTAATTACATGACTGGGCCCTTAAAGGCTCTAGGAACCTCTGAGCAATTTCTAAGCATTTTGAGGATACTTTCTCTCTCTTGGAAGTAAACTAAGCTGGGATCACCCAATAAATATTAGAATTCTTTTGGTATTGACTTGTGAAAGCTTGATGGCTTTTCTCTCTCTGTTTTATACTAAGGATCAGTCTGGATTTCTTCCTTACCCTTTCCTATCTTACTTGGCTAAGCTGGTGTTTGTATAATACAATAGGTGTTGCATATTTTCCTTAAGACCATCTCCATCCTTCTCTACACTCTTATACTGGATCTCAGTTGGATGGTAGATGGGCAGCCACTGATGAAATGACAGAAATAATGTCTTGCCAGGCAATTTGGGATTTTTTCAAGCCTATGATATCTGAGAAAGTTGACAGTGTCCTCTAGCATGAGCTCAGCCATTTGCAAGTTAGATCCTTGCTCTTCTTGGATAATACAAGCAGCCATAGAGGACACAAAAAGGCAAAGATCAAGAAGAATTACCTTGAAGGAGACAGTTAAATGTCCCTCCTTAAAAAGTTATTTGGACCCAGCCACCTTGGGGAACTGTTACCCCATTTCCAACCTGCTGTTTTTGAACAAGTTGTGGATATAATGGTTGGATTGCAGCTACAGAGTGTTCTAGATGGGATGGATTATTTCAGTCTCTGTTAGTCAGGATTGCAGTGGTAACATTATACAGATAAAACTAATACAAACTATAAAAAAAAACAAGAAAAGTGCAAGGAAAGAAAGAAAAAAGAGGAAGGAAAAATAACATCCTCCTTTACAAATTCTAAAGAACTTTAACAACTTACACCATCTCTTAAAATATAGCAATCTCTTCATCCCGCATCTCATCACATTCTCTATAAATCTTCAAAGGTTCATCCATCCTAATTAGCAAAAGTCCAGTAATGGTTACTATAAATAACAGTATATCAATTTTTAACTGGATCTAATAAACTGATTAAATTTCTTCCTTTTATGTTCATATCTCATTTTCTATCTTTAATTAAGTTCCCCAAACTTCATCATTCCAATCTAGTCAATAATCAATTTATTGTAGTCATAGACCAGTATACATAATAAACAAAATAACATTTAAGACATTCAACATTTAATATTCTGAGACCTGTGGATTCTGAGATGTAACCCTTGGAGTTTTTACAATCTCTCAGCATTGCATCATCTGATCTTGGAGTGAATTTGCTGAGACATCCAGTCATGGGAAGATTGCAACTGTCCTGAATGTTTTTCACTTGTGAATAAATCCTCCTTACTGTGGAATGGTGGATTTTAAATTGTTTTGGAATATCTTTATAATCTTCCCCATGGGAAGACTGATGGGGAGCAACAATTGCTTCTTTAAGATCATTGGTGATATCTTTTCTCTTTGGTATTGTATCAACACATACCTCAATGCTGGAAACCAGTAAAGCTTCAAACTCTTAAAGCTTCAACTTTTATAGAGGTAATCACACTTGATGTTGATCAATTGAGAAAGCTTTTCTGATGGAAGAGAACCCTGGATTTCAAAGATTATATTGAGCAGCCTCAATCCATATGGACTGAAAATTGTCCTCGAGAATTAATGGTGCTAAGCCTTGAGGATAGAAATTGAATTTCAACCAAAGACTTATAAAAGCTAGAGACACAGTTGACTAAGATTTTATCATATGTGTCCCCATTTGTAGATGTGCATTTGAGATACAGCATGGTATCTGGAGAGCTGCTCTGATTTTAGATTGTACCATTTCCAGGGTACATCCTACGAGATGAGGTGCAACCAGAATTCCATAAAGAAGCTGAGCTAGCATTTCAGCCTGAAAGAGCTTAAGTGTGGCTGGAACAATGTTCTCCCTTGGATTGGAAAAAATTAAGGTTTTTTAAATTAATTAGTTAATTTAGTTTATTAGTTAATTTAGTTTATTAGTTAATTTAGTTTATTAATTAGTTAATTATTTTTTTATTAATTAGTGTTAACATGTCTTTGTCCAGGAGCAGTAGCGTATTCACAGTGAGCTTTCATTGAGCCAGTGGTTTAAGGAGTCTAGAATATCTGGACCCTTGTTCATCCTACTGAGTCTTTATTTAAATCTAAATGTGAGTAATGAATATAAAATACTTTGCTGGTATGACTCACTCTGGACTACTTCTGAACTAGAATTTTCCTACATGTTCATAATTTTTAAATCGTTTTAAAACAGTTTAATATGGAACGTAATACTGAAGGGTGATACAGATTTTGTACATACGGCTATTGGGCAATTCTTCAAATAATTTGATTATAGTAAAGAATATATACAGTTTGGATGGATTTTTTGGCTGTACAAAAACTAATATGTGAAACAGATTTAAGACAACAGATTGCTAGGCTTGCATATGGCCATATGGCTGAAGGTCTAGCACACATCTGTTGTAGAGCAATATTCTTTCCAGTGCTACATAAGAGATCATTTCTAATATTTGATTGGGCAAGATGCTTATCAAATAATAAATAGTATATACTATTCTGATTTTGTTCTCTAAAGCAAAGTGCCTAGCAGGTATCAACACATTCAGAAATAATGTGAGATTTAAATATAATAGTGGCATATTAAGAAATTAAAAAAGGGATAAACAATGGAAAATTATAATTTAATATAAATTTGTGGATTATTATTAGAATTATATAATCTGGTAAACACTGCAAATATGATTATTATATAATTGGAAGTAAAAGGAGATTAATAATATAGAGATTGACACAAAAATAACATTGTAATATTGAATAATCAAGATTGATAATTTAATAAAATATATGTATTAATACCAAATTTTAAAAGATTGTCAACTATATTAAATGAGGAATATTGTCATATTTGTATCAAAATGTAAGACACCATGGAACCACACTATTCACACATGGATATTTTTGTTGTTACAGAAAAAAAATATTAAAAAAAAAAGTTATGTGAGAGACATACTGGTAAGTATCCATCCATCTGGAAAATTAGAATTGCTACCATGTCAAATAAATGCATAACATTGCAATGCAGCTTAACCTCTCTGCCCTCTCAAATGACATAGAACTGGATATAAATAATCTGTTGGTTAATACTGCAACTACAGGTTTTTCTTCTACTGCCTGGACATCAAAAATACAACCAGAAAAGTCTCATTTGAAAAAGAAAAATATCTGAAAATGCATATAGGATACTGAAAGGGAAAATGGAAATTTAGTTTGGGATGCTCAAAACATTTTGTCTTTTCAGTCCCCAAAATGGGCCACTGGAATGTTCCAAAAGTGATCAACTGAGAAACAGGCATTAACGGAAAAGGTCTATTTTAAAGTTGGTTTATATCCAAAGCACTCAAAATAGAAGTACCTTTACAAAGCTGGAACACTTCCAAAACACAATGACTCATTTTGAAGTTTGAGGGACACATAACAGAATATTGTGAACTCCCTTGAGATTCATAACCCAAAGTGGTTGTTTATGGCTAATAATTAAAATGTTTAGAGGATCTGATATTAAAGAATGCACCTCAAGGAATAAGAATAAATTGACAGTTGTATTTAATAAGGGTTCTTACGGGATTCAAATACTCTAATAAGTTTAGAAAATGAACATTATTTCATAACCCTGAAACGTAGTGTCTTTGTGAATTTATTAATTTAAATTGTTGCTATTATTTTTGTGAATAAACATATATTAGTATAATTCACATTTTTAAAAATCTTGCAGGTTTTCCCATTTTGTGAACTTTTTTGTATCAAAGAAAAACTTTTTCTGAAGCACTTCTATATGTCGACTTTCCATGATGACTTATATGAGAATGCTACGGCGCTTCATAATGAAACAGTTTTCCCAGAAGAAACTTTGGAAGTTTACCTTCATTATTTTTGTCTTCTTAATATTTTTGGTTTTGTTACAACGAGAAGTAGGTGTTCAAGAATTTAATGAGGAACCAGGAATGCCGTCTCATGATGAAAAGAAAACTGTATTAGATCTAGTGTTAAATGCCGTGAACAACATTAAAGCTGCAAAACCAAAAATGCAAATTAAAGCACCTCTTAGGCAGACTCATAATGCTGAACAGAAGCATTGTTTACCAGGATATTACACAGCTGCTGAACTAACTCCTTACCTTGAGCGTCCCCCTCAGGATCCTAATACTCCAGGGGCTTCTGGTAAAGCATTTAAAACAATCAGTTTAAGCTCAGATGAACGGAAAGAGAAAGAGCATGGTGAAGAAAAGCATTGTTTTAATGCATTTGCAAGTGATAGGATTTCTTTACATCGAGATCTAGGACCAGACACACGACCTCCTGAGTATGTTGAAATGTATTTGAATTTAAAAGCAAATATTCTACTTTTTGGTTAAAAATATGTAAAATATTGAAAAGGATTGCCTTGAGTTTCCATTTCTGTATTAAGATGTGAACTGTGACTATTGTTATTATAGTTCCCCCCCTCCCCATGGCGTATCATCCCTGTGGAAATAAGATTGGCCCTCATCTTGACTCTTCTTCAGTCTTTCTGAAAACATGATTTTGCAAGTGGGCCTGGGGACCCCAAAGTAAGAGGGGGCCCATGATTGGTTTGATTGTTGTCACAAGTGTTTATTAGGTTTTGTATCGGGATTTTATTTTTGTAAGTCGCCTAGTGTCACTGTGAATAGGATGGCTATTTTTTTTTTAATATATAAAAATAAATAAATAGAATAATTGCTGATTCTTACATCTGTGGGTATAGCATACAGATATGTACCTACATCTGAAGTAGTTGATCGGAGTGAATCATACATCTAAAAAATATTAGGAAATCTTGAAAAATTTATGTGAGATTGGAACACTTCCAATACATTGATTAAGCTGCTATTAACACTATTTTTCAGCAGAGGTCTGTTTAAACTATTTTAAACTCGAATAATTTGTTAATTATGATGCAGCTTTGTGGGCAATTATTCTAAATCTTTATATCTGAGCATTCCCTAGACAGCATTTTTGGGCTCAGTCTCTCAAGGTTATTTCCATATACCTTTACACACAATATACATAGATTATCATTTTATCGTTAGAATGAGATTCTTAGAAACCTGTGCCATGTTACTTTTATTACATTTTTTAAAATAATGATGAAATATTTCTACTGTACATGCAAAACTCATTATCTGTACCATGAGAATTAAGATCTAACATTTCTTATTCATTTTTTCCCATAAACTATGGTTTTATCTCCCAGATGTATTGAGCAGAAATTTAAGCGCTGTCCTCCATTGCCTACTACGAGTGTTATCATAGTGTTTCACAATGAAGCATGGTCAACTCTTCTTAGAACAGTTTATAGTGTGATGCATACTTCCCCTGCAATATTATTGAAGGAAATAATTTTGGTAGATGATGCCAGTGTAGATGGTAAGACGCTATCTATAAGTTCTAAATATTTTCACACTTGGTTTTTTTCTAATTAATATAACCTGGAAATATACACATTTTTCTTCAATAAAGAAGAAACAGCCCTTTCAAGAGATGAAATATCCACCTTCCATATACTGTAACCACATTCACATACATATAATCCTTGACTTGGGACCATTCGTTTAGCAACTGCTTGAAATTACAACAGTGATGGAAAAAGTGACTTCACACAAGCATTACAGCATTCCCACGGTCAAGTGATCAAAATTGGAGCTCTTAGCAACCCATTACTGGCTATTTTACAGCTTAACATATTGTTGAAATACAGGATGCACATTCTTTCTATCATCACCTAACTAGTAACTGAAGCCATTAAAGCAGTTGTGGGGGAGGTTCAGTACTGCAAACAAGGGAAGAATGGGTATATGTGGCCAATTATTTATCTTGGTTCTGAGCTAATCAACAATATCTTTGTTTTTGTTATCAAAGGGGAAAACTAGCTGATATTACATGTTTAACCATATACATAGTAGAATTTGGCATAGGATATGCCTCTTTGTCTTATTAATCAGTAAGTATTTTCCTAGGATATCAGTTGTCCATGTCCAGTTTTTTCTTCTGTCTTCTAAAAGCATCATTTTGATTAAAACATCTTTCTTGCTGATTGTTCCTATTGCATGACACTGCCGCAACCATTCATGCAGTTGAATAATATTCTTAAAGTGCCTGTGTATAGTCCATTGTGAACTAAGATTATCATTTTAGATTGCGTATATATAGAACTTGGTGGAATGTTTTTGCTTTGAAATAATTCATATTGAGAACATATTTCTTAAACAATATTCTCCATGAGCAATTTATTATCTTTAAAGTATTGGCCATCGTCTCTTTAAGTCAGGATGAGCTAATCTTTAATTTTTCTTTTAAAATGTTAACACCTCTCTGTAACAATATTCAGTTATAAAGTGATTGATTGTAAAGCCAATTCTCCTATGAGCTGCTCAGAGCATCCAGTAGCGGGAGGTGCTTAGTCTCCGCATTCACAGGCTGAGCTTGATTTGTGGAACGCCCCTCCTCCACCACGTGACTCCTCAGCGTTCCCCAGTTTTTGCTCAGCCTCGTGCGAGACAGGCAGTGCTTTGGATACTTTCTTGACTGAAACAGGAATATTAGCAGATTTGATTGCAATTCGGTTTTCCTTTGGTTTTTTCCTTTGTCTTTAGCCGTCAATCCTTATCAGTCTGAGAGTCCGGTTTAAGGGAACCGCTGTTAACCACCCCCCCCCCCAAAAAAAAAGGTGGTGGGAGGCTTTTGGAGCTGCTCTGCTCCACTTCCCCACAGCCAAAATTTTCTTACCTCTGCCAGTTTGATTGCCGATGTGTCTTTATTCCGTTTACTTGCTAGCGGCTTGATATTTCATTTTAAAAGTCGTATCACCCTTACCCCATCCTCCGAATGCCATTTCTTCAGTGGGGAAGTTAATTAGCATTAATTCCCCTTTCTTCTCCGCTGTTCTGTTGTTTGAGAGCTCAGGCTTCGTTTGAGCTCTGGCTTGGTTTGCAAGGCGGGAAGCTGCTGCTGAGAAGTGTGCGAAAAAACTTTAACTGCTGGAGGCCATCTTGAGTGCCACTTTGTGGCTGCATGCCTTATTTGTCTTTCCTGAGCTGTGAGGTATTTTCTGCTCGAAGCAACTGAATCCCTTCAGGATTTTGAGAGTTGTTTTACCCTTGTTTTGGCTACCTGCACTCGAGGATAATTAATTCGCTTTTTAAAAATTGTTGGCTTAACCCTCACAGCCTTATTTTCAATGGCACAGCAGCAAGCACCTAGGCCAGTGTCCGCCTGTGCAGGGAAGCTGCTGAAGGCCCTTACAATCATCAATCCGGGCCTTAGGCGTTCGCTATTTGGCTAATTGGATTACTCATTAATATTGGTTGTTCTATTATTAATATCAGAATATACATATCTCACTATTCATAGGAGCAATTACAAAGCAATTATAGCAATAATATAATAATTATTACAGTCATAATAATCACCCATGGTAACAAACTATTTAACAATATAATATTTTAATTTTCAATAAAATATTATTACTGAGATACGACTTATTATATATATATAGACACCAGTAAAATAAAAAGAATAATAAAATAAAAGGGGGCAATAAGAACTTTTATCAGGGCAACCGTTTTTGACTCAGATCGGGCCCTGGGTGTGCCAACCGCCTTGTACACAGATTATATTCAACTACTGTTATTCTAATTTTAATCAAAATGGCAGATGGTAGCACCTCTCAGGCACCTTGCTTGAAGGCAAAAGCCAAATCAAAACACAGTGGAAATTCTAAAGCCTCAGAAAGGGATGCCTTAATTCTCGAGAGGTCCACGCTGTATCTCAGGGTGCCCTCTCTTCCAGTCTGTCAGTTTCTTCACACCCTCCTCCTCTAGATCTCTCCCTTTCATCCAGGCACAGCTTAACTCCACAAGGACAACAGGCCCAAGTGTCTGGAACACCAACCAGACGGGCCCCTGAAGCCACATTCACTCCAACAGCCGCTGGTCTTCGCCAGGGTGACAGCTTCATTGAGGAGGTTCCAGAGAGGATGAAAGCCTGGATGGAGATGGCTATTCGCCAAGGGATTGCAGCGGGGCTTCAACATGCGATAATGTCCAGACCTTACCCTATAGCTACTGACCAAGAGCCTCAACCACAAGAGCCTCAACCATTGACCAGGTCGGAACAACACCAGTCCCAGGTACATTTACAGGGGGAGACCCCTCTCCAAGGGCCGGAGGAGGAGGAGGAGGAAGTAGATGAAATCTTTCAAATGGCCAAGTCTGAAGTGGGATCAGTTCATGATAGCGAGCCTCTGTCAGAGGCAGACCCCTTAGAAGGGGAAATGTCTGAGGATGAAGGTTTTATTCCTGACCAGCCTGCTTTTACAGGCTTATTTCGGCCACAGCTTTTCAAATCTCTCTTGTTTATGGCAAAGAACATTGCAGGCCTAAACAAGCCAAAACTTTCTACACACCTGACCCTTCAGGGGAGGGACCAGAGGACATGATCTTCAACCAACCGGTAGTTGAAGCAGAGGTAATTCCAGTCCCACCCATATTTTCGGACCTGGTGCAGGACCCTGATTTTGCAAAGTTACTGGGGACTTCCGAGGTAGATGAGCCCATAGTGGCTTTAGCGTCCCCCTCTATTCCCAGTGAGGCACTGGAGGCCTTAAAGCTGGAGGAAAAACGGGTCGAGTGAGCCCTACACAGAGCTCATCAGTCTGATGTGTGGGCGATCAGATCAGCCACGGCCGCCTCCTTCTTCACGCGGTCATCTCTTAGATGGCTTCGTCTTTTGAAACAACATGTTCCTTCTTCTAACATCAGGGCGCACCAAGACATCGCCAAACTTACGGCAGCTGCTGAATTCTCTGCTGATGCTACCTATCACGCAGTCAAGTTTTCAGCAAGGGCCATTACCTCGCATGTCACAGCGTGTCGCTTGCTATGGTAAAGACACTAGCAAGCCGACTTCAAACACAAATCCAAGCTGGCATCATCCCCCATTGCGGGAGATAGATTGTTTGGCCCTTCCCAGGATCCACTACTAATTGAAACACGCAACAAGAAGAAAATTCTCCCTTCCCTTTTTCGGAAGTCAGATTTCAGAAGCCCCCAGTCCTTTTGGAGGGGATCCTCTTGATCTTTCTATCAGGGATCCTTCTCTTCCAGATACCAGAGACCCCCAGCAGTTAGACCAGGACAACAACCAGATAGGTCCAACTCAGTGGATAGAAGTAGAAGGGGTGGTCAATCCAAAAGATCCTTACAGGGAACAGGCCCTTCCGGCGACCAAGATAACTCCCGGGACCCAATTCCCATTGGCGGGCGTCTTAAGTTATTCGCTGACCAATGGGATTCCTCTACCTCTGACGCCTGGGTCAGAGATATGGTTAGATTTGGACTCGCGCTGGAGTTTAGATCCACTCCCCCAGATTCCTTCATGTCATACTCTCCTTCCAGGGACCCGGTCAAGCGTAATCTCATGGATTCTGCTACCCAACACCTACTGGATATACGAGCCATCCAACCAGTAGCGACCAGCCAACAAGGGCAAGGTTTTTATTCACATCTTTTCGTTGTGCCAAAAAATTCAGAGGGGTGAAGAGCGATATTAGATTTGAAACGTCTCAACCGTTTCTTCATATATCGCAAATTTAAAATGCATATCCTCCAATCAATATTGCAGGGCATCAGGAAAGGGGACGTGCTCACGTCCATAGACTTGACAGAGGCGTACCTGCACATTGCTATTCGGCCCTCCCATTATAGGTTTCTGAGATTTTGCTACAATAACCACCACTTTGAATATGTGGCCCTTCCATTCAGATTAGCCTCTGCCCCCAGGAGCTTCACCAAGGTCCTCGCAGCGCTAGCTACCCACCTCAGGAACATCCCGGTACGCCTCCAGTGTTATCTTGACGATATTTTGATTTTATCTCCTTCCGCCCATCAGGCAGTCATAGACATTCAGAACACATTATTATCCCTACAAGAACATGGTTTCTCAATAAATTGGAAGAAGAGTCAACACCTTCGACACGGTTAATTCATTTAAGGGCGGTCATAGATACAGTGGAAGGCAAAGTTTTTCTGTCACCAGATAGACTAAATAGCATTCAAAAATTGGTTAAGGAAATCAGGGCGCTTAAGAGGGTGTCCCTCATGGACTTATCCAAATTGTTGGGCAAAATGATTTCATGTATTTCTATTATTCCTTGGGCCCACCTTCACGCTAGATCCCTCCAGTGGTTCCTGCTACCGTACCAGCGATCCAGCCAAAGCAACTCCAAACACAAAGTCAGGGTCCCGCCCAAGGTTCTCAAATCTCTCCTCTGGTGGTCCAAACCGGTTATCAACAGAGGCTGTCTCTTCAAGGAACCACAAAGGCTCACCATCACCACAGATCCCAGTCTGTTTGGATGGGGAGCTCACATCCAGTCGCTCACAACCCAAGGCTGATGGTCTGACATAGAACAGTCATGCAGTACAAACTGGCTGGAACTTCACGCAGTACACCTGGCCCTTCGGAATTTCTTCCCCCAGGTATGCGGTCAGCACATCCTGATACTGACAGACAATGTAACAGTCAAAGCTCACATAAACAAGCAGGGGGGCACACAATCGCAGCAGCTAATGCGGGAAGTGGAGCACCTGTGTCGCTGGGCAGAGAACAACATACTTTCTATCAAAGCAGAACACATTTCGGGTCTGTCGAATACACAGGCAGACTGGCTAAGCAGGGCCACCATAGATCAGTCGGAGTGGCGCCTTCACCCATCCCTGTTCCAAGAAGCAACACAAGTCATTTGGTCAGCCGGTAGTAGACCTATTTGCTTCCCCTCTCAACACTCAGCTCCCGAGATTTTTTTCCAGGTACCCATCCCAAGGGGCGGAGAATTTCAACTTACTCTGCTGTCGTTGGCCCCTGGGGCTCCTGTATGCATTCCCTCCACTTCCACTGGTTCCCAAAGTCACCCAGAAGTTACTAGGCGAGAGAGCAGAATTACTTCTAGTTGCTCCTTATTGGCCCAGACGGCCATGGTTCGCGGACAGTCTTTTAGTCGCCCCCCCCCCCGAGAATTCCATCAGACAGAATCTCATTAACTCAGGGGCTTCTTCAACATCCAGACCCTCAATGGTTACAATTGACCGTCTAGAGGTTGAGCGGAGTGGTTTGAAGAATGAAAAGCTCTCCAACAGAGTTATTGACACTATCTTAGCCACCAGACGCCCCTCAACAATTTGCATTTACAACGCCACATGGTCAACCTTCTGCAAATGGTGTAGTAAGCTTCAAATTGATCCAGCCTCTCCCTCTGTCGCCCAGATTCTAGAGTTTTTACAGGAGGGACTTGATAAGGGGTTGTCACCTTATACGTTAAAGAGGCAGGTGGCGGCCTTGGCATCAGTTCTCGATCACAAGGGCCTCAGTTCTCTTTCACATCACCCACACATAAGATCTTTCCTTTGAGAAGCCACCAATTTACGGCTTCCAGCAGTGCACCGTTATCCCACCTGGGACCTTAACAAGGTCCTTGTCACGCTCATTAAGGGTCCTTTCAAACCTTTGAAATCGTCAAGTCTCCAATTTCTCACGTACAAAGTAGTTTTCTTGGTAGCAATCACTTCCGCTCGTCGTATCTCGGAAATTGCAGCCCTGTCTGTCAGACAAGTTATCTGCGTTTTTCATGCTGATCGTGTGGTCCTTCGTTCCAATCCCACATTTATGCCTAAGGTCAGTTCGGTTTTTCATAGAGCTCAAGAGCTTATTCTTCCAAATTTTTGTCCCAGACCATCACAGGGGATGGAAAGACAATAGCATAAGCTTGATGTGAGGCGTGCCCTGCAAATCTATATCAAGCGTACAGCAGCTTTCAGGAAATAGGCTTTATTCATGTCCTTTCAGCCAAATTCTCAGGGTTGCAAGGTTTCGCCATCTACGATAGGCCGTTGGATACGGGCGGCAATAGCAAAAACATATCAGACCCAATCTCTGCAGGTGCCTAAGGACATAACAGCTCATTCAACAAGGAGTGCAGCAACTTTGGCAGCATGGGCCACACAGGCATCAATAACTGAAATCTGTCGGGCCGCGGCTTGGGCTTCCCCATCGCCCTTCATTAAACATTACAAAATTGATGTGTTTGCTTCTGCTGAGGCTTCCTTCGGCAGAAGAGTTTTGCAACAGGTCCACAGAGACCAGGAGGTGATTCCAGACCAGACGGAGTCCCTCCCATAGGACAGGCCAAGCTTTGGTATGTCCCACTACTGGATGCTCTGAGCAGCTCATAGGAGAAAGGGAGTTGGTACTTACCTGATACGCCCATTCTCTTTGAGCTGTGAAGAGCATCCAGCCCCACCCTTTTTTTCTGTCTGGTGGGGTCCTGTTTCGGCCAATGAACTTTTTAGTATGTGAGGATGAGAGCGCTTTTTTTCTCTCGTCTTCGCCAAAACTGGGGAACGCTGAGGAGAGTCACGTGGTAGAGGAGGAGCGTTCCACAAATCAAGCTCAGTCTGTGAATGCGGAGACTAAGCACCTCCCACTACTGGATGCTCTTCACAGCTCAAAGAGAACAGGCGTATCAGGTAAGTACCAACGCCCTATTTTTTTAAATGATACAAAATAATGTTCATTTGATTCCAACTAAATATATGGATCAATTTTTCCAAAAGCACAAAAATTTGCCGGAGCTTACTTTACTAGACAGTATTAACAATTACAGTTTTGCTGAATTAAGGTGGTACCTATTTTGCGGTTTTTTCATTTTTTAATAATCAGATGATAAGGAAGCTTTTAGAACTAACCATGGTCATTGAAAAGTTATATCATTTTCAATTTTCTTCACTGAAGAACTGATCCTAACAAATAAACTTTAACATTGTTTTTGTTGAAGTTATAGAAAATGACTTGTTCTCTTTTCAGACTACTTGAAAGATAAACTAGATGATTATGTGAAACAATTCCAAATAGTTAAAGTTGTCCGACAAAAGGAAAGAAAAGGCCTTATCACTGCTCGGCTGTTAGGTGCTTCAGTAGCTACTGGAGAAACCCTGACTTTTTTGGATGCACACTGTAAGTATGTCTAGATAGCTCACTGAACACAAGAGGAGCACTAGGTAATTTGAGATCATATTAGAGATCATATTATGTCATTGAATTTCTATCTAATCTAAAACTAGAATGCATTGACTTAGGGTCAAGTTACTTCTGGTGAGCTCTTTTCCAGATTGGAATGAATATTCTGAGGTCAAGGTGTTTTAACCCCAAAACCTGCTACATGTCTCGAAAGGAATAATAATATGAAATGAAATGCAATACAATAAATATATAGTAAATGTATGCTTTTCTTTTGAATTATTTTTTAATGTAATAGAAGCATTGCAGGTGACATCTTTCATCTTGTTGGGATGGGAAATATTTTTTTGTTTCTTAAAAGTCAAAGATAGATTCTCAAGTAGGTATTTAAATAAATGGGGTTACATTACATTTTGTATCTGGCATACAAAATGCGTAAAATGGTTGGGATTTTTATAGTGTTACAGAGGAACTGAGAAAATAGACAAGATTTAGAATTCCATACCGGCACTGCATCATTTAATGTGCTACTTTTTAAACTTGAGAACTTTGAGATGCTGCCATCAAACTT
>BLBF01000011.1:13157485-13168625 GCA_015471245.1 Laticauda colubrina | reverse complement strand
ACAAGCGTATCTGTTATTTTTACTGTATGTTAATAAACATACAAGCTTAGCTCACTCATTTATCTGTGTGCCTATCTGACTAACGCTGCACATTCTGTTTAGCTTGTCTACCTAACCCTGGTTGGGGAACCCAGGCTTAACAAACAGTATAAAGTTTGCAAACTGAGGAATAAATTTAATGTAAATATGATAAAACAATATTTGGCTTTTTCACAGGATTAATTAAAATTTCAAGATTTTTTTTAACCATATTCTATATATGGCTTCAGACACATTTTTTTTTCCTTTCCAATAACTTTCAGGCTAGGAGAAATATTTAAAATTATATTTTCTGTTGCCAGTATATATATAGTGTTATTTATTGATAATTGTTTATAAACCAACAGTTTGTAAACAATTATCAATAAATAACACTAAATTTATCAATTTAGGAAATTGATAAAAAAATATCTTGGAGAAAGAACAGTTCTTAAAAATAATTTCTAGGGAAACTTCTACAATTTCTAAAATTATATTTATAATTGAAGTATACTTGAAATGTTCTTGTGGAGGTGATAAAACTGTTTGCTCGTTTCTGTCTTTTAGGTGAATGCTTTTATGGATGGCTAGAACCTTTACTAGCCAGAATAGCTGAAAATTACACTTGTGTTGTAAGTCCTGATATTTCATCTATTGACCTCAATACTTTTGAGTTTAGTAAACCTTCTCCTTATGGTCAAAACCACAACAGGGGAAATTTTGACTGGAGTTTATCCTTTGGCTGGGAATCTCTCCCAGAACATGAAAACAAAAAAAGGAAAGATGAAACCTATCCTATTAAGTAAGTAATGAAACATGAGTTATTTGCTTTTATCGATAGTTTTGTTATATTTGTAAAATATAAATAAAATACAAAATAATAAAAAGTTCTATGTTTTTATATTATGTATCCGCTTATCCAGTTTTCATCTCTTAAATATATTTATTTGCACCTAAAGAGAGCCTGGTCCACTTAATGTGTGCAAAAATTAAAACAAAAAATAAGTTCTATCCACTCAATGTAAAAATTGAATTGCTTCAAAATGAAAAATGGGTGGCAAATAAATTTAATTAATAAAGATGGTATATAACTGAATAACTGCAATGCAATCTTTGAAAGAATTCCATGCTGAATTCCAACGTAAGTCTGAAAACTTGGAAGTCTAAACCTGTCACCCAGATTGGATCCTAGATATAATCCACTTGAAATTTATATTAGATTTTATTTTACTTCTTTGTAGTGACTGACTTTTGAAAAGTTATGGAACATGTTGACTTTTCAGTGATTTAATTTTACTGTAGCAATATTACTATGTTAGGCTGGAAGAATGTCAAATCAGCTAAGATTATTTATCCTCAGATATCAAAAGTCCTCATTTTTAACCCCAGGAAAACTCTTGTCTGCTTCTGATTTTGAAATAGATTATAGCATAAATTCATACAGCAGTCAGTCATTTTCATAAATGTATGCTCCACTGCTGTTTATGGGTTGCTGTTGCTGACTTTGATATATAATTATATTTAGTGATGTCATTTCACTGACATACTGTTTTCTTAGAATAGAATAAATTCCACTGCTCTCTCATAACACTCCAAATTTTCTTCAAGAAGCTGGGATATGACTGCAAAAGAACATAATAAGATATTTCATTGTATGAGGGTTTTTACACTTGTGTAACATTGGATGTATTTGCTTGGTATTAGCTCAATTGATTAGATTTATTTGAAGACAGATAAGGTTAAGGTTTTGCGTGTGTGTGTGTGTGTGTGTGTGTGTATTCAATCAGATGGACAAGTTTCTGGCTTCATAAAGCTTTCTCTCGTACTTTCTCTCCCGCCCTCTGGCAGGACACCAACTTTTGCAGGAGGTCTCTTTTCAATATCAAAGGACTATTTTTATAGAATTGGAAGCTATGATGAAGAAATGGAAATATGGGGAGGAGAAAATCTAGAAATGTCTTTCCGAGTAAGTTAATAGAGTATTCACATGTCCTTTACTGGCAACATGACTGTGTGCATTAGGCTAAAACTTCTTAAAACATTTATCTCCACTCTATAGACAGAGCAGATAAATTAACCCAACCATGTGATAATGATGGCTGAGAAAAAATAAAATGTGTAGATTCTAGGAGTGGTATCCGTGGCTTGGTCAACACATTATTAATTAATGCTTAGTTCATATTTAAAAAAGACTACTTTGTTTTAGTATTATCTGTGTTGCAATGCCACACTTTAAATCTTTTTAGTACATACGTGTTCTTGCAGCACCTGTACCTGATAGCAACTACTGAAAGTTTTATTGAGTACAGCTCTGTATTTTTCAGGTGTGGCAGTGTGGGGGGCAGTTGGAAATTATACCTTGCTCAGTTGTGGGTCATGTGTTTCGCAGCAAGAGCCCCCATACCTTTCCAAAAGGGACTCAAGTGATTACCAGGAATCAAGTTCGCCTTGCAGAAGTATGGATGGACGAATATAAATATATATTTTATCGGAGAAACACAGAAGCAACAAAAATTGTTAAACAAGTAGGTGGCGATGGTGGTGGTATTAGAAATCAGTTGCTTCATTGAAATTCTTGGTGAGCAAAAATTATTACTTATTTAGGCACTATGTATGTGTATTATTTGCTTTGCTTGGCAAAATATTGAATAGAATAATAGCCAGTTATAGTTTACTTAAAAAATTTTTATCTCAGAACTTGAGTGATTGAGTCAGGCCCATCTGTCTATCCATCCAACTAGAATTGGAGGAATCTTTTGGAAGAATTTCATTATATCAAAATGAAAGAGCTGAGAAAACTTGAATATGCTTTAAATAAATTAGAACTAATGAGTTGAATGAATATTACAAAGCTAGTTCTAGGTCTATGCTTTTTTTCTCCTAGCATTCTTCCCATAAGTCTGGGTTCTGCTTTTCTTTGATCAACTGAGTATTGATTAATTGGTTGTGACAAAAATTGACTAACTTTATCACCCAAGTCTGATATCATGGGGTTGACTGACCCAAATTCACTCAGCTGGCTTTCATGCCTAAGGTGAGACTAGAACTCATAGTCTCCTGGTTTTTAGCTCGGTGCCTTTAAATTTACATCATATTTGCATCAATGTCTATGTGTGTGTGCTTATGTATATGGTTTATAAGTATTTTGGATAAATAACAATAATCAGTGCTGCAATATAAATACAATATTCAATTAAATTCAATGGTGAAAAAAGATTCTACACTTAGGCAAGAGAAACAAAATGAACAGGTACAGTATATGTGGTACCTTGCTCAATAGTAATAACTCTGAGAGGGATCTTGGAGTCCTAGGAGACAATCATTTAAATATGAGCCAGCAGTGTGCTGTAGCTGCCTACAGTTCTAGGCTGAATAAACAGAGGGATAGAATTAAGATCATGTGAAGTGTTGATACCACTTTATAATGCCTTGGTAAGGCCACACTTGGAATACTGCACCCAGTTTTGGTCACCGCGTTGAGACTCTAGAAAGAAAGAGTGCAGAGAAGAGTAACACAGATGATTAGGGGACTGAAGGCTAAAACATATAAAGAACGGTTGCTGGAATTGGCTATGTCTAGTGTAATGAAAAGAAGGACTAGGGGTGACATGAGAGCAGTGTACCAATATCGGGTAAAAATTAAGCTAGGATGGGGATGGGGGTGTGGAGCTGCCCTACTGCTTACCTTCAGACAGTTGCAGCTAGGCCTCTGACACCCTAGCACCTGCCTTTCTGGATGCAGGTCCATTTCTTCTGCAGCCGGCAAGACTTTCCTGAAGGCCTCTGCAGCCAATAACAGAGCACCAGATCAATCGAAGGCAGAGGCCTTCAGGAAAGTCTTGCCTTCGGTGGCGGCGGGAATCTGCGATCATGCGCGGTTCCTGCTGCACTCGCCGCTGGAGTGCCCCCGATCCAGCTGAATTTGGGGGCTATAGTTACCCCATACAGGTAACTGAAGATAGGGGAGACTCAGCAGGGGTCTGGGGGAATTGCCCCCCCCCCCAGCTGGCTTAACTCCCTTTTCCGAAAGTAGTGGAGTGGCGGTCAGCAATGGCCGCTACAAAGAAGCTTTCATCCGGATAAGAATGTGCAGGAGGAAGCTGAGAAAGTGAAAGTTTTTGGCTAACCGGGATGACAAGTAATATTTAAATACCCTGGAATTTAAGTTTTATTAAAGATACATCGTTCCCAACGAAGACTGAAGAAGCGGCGAATGAAAGAAAAAGGGGAAAGCTTTTTTTTCCCTCACTCTCCTTCCTTAAGGTGATAGCAAATGAATGGAGAAATTGGAAAAACCCGTTTTGGCATCAGCAGGTAATTAAATTGAAAATTGAAGCCAAGGGGACTTTCTGAGCATTGAAAAAAAAAAAAACTTTTTTTGCTATAAGTGGGAAGGGAGAGGAAAAGAATTAATATTAAGATTTTCTTGGAGGAGGCTGCTTGGAATTTATAAGATTAGAGTGAAACTGTAACAAAACTTCTAAAAGATATATGTTAACTGGAGCTTTATAACTGAACTATAAACCCAGGAAGAGAAAATATAAAAAGAAGAAAGTGCTCAATGAAACAGTCTGTGTGTATTTGGATTGCTTGGTGACTTTGGGACTTTTGGAAATCATTATTTGAAAGACTAAAAATATTTGGGTTGTCTAAAAAAACTTTTTACAATGGCACTACTTGTTGATGAACTGAAAATTGAATTTAAAAAGCTAAAAGAAGAGGATCAAGAAGGGAAGGGCTCTTCTGGATCTGTTTTCCATTTTTTAGAAATGGCGATTTATACCTACCAGAAACTACAAGAACAAGAAGATTGGGATGAAGAAGAAGCCATCTTTAATGAACAAACAACTTTAGCCGGGGAAGAAAAGGGAAAGAGGGGAAAGAAAATGGAGAATTTAAGACTTAAAAAAACAACCAAAAAGGGAAAAATAAGGTGAAAAATTGATATAATGTCAGAAAGCAACAGAAAAGAGGAATACAGAAGAAGGTAGAGATTAAGAAGGTGGAGATTAAGAGACAAGGGGGTAAAAAGATAGGATTGGAGAAGAAAGGAAGGGAAAAAGGGAAGAGAAGTTACAAAGGTTTAAAACAAGATATAAAGAAACAAGATCTATTCAGAGATAGTGGGTAAAAATATGATTAAAAAAGAGATTCTGCAAAGTACATAAGATTGTATTGTTGTATTTATATTTGAAATAATGTTAGAAAATTGGACTTAATATGTTAGAAAATTGGATTTAATAATACAGCTTAATTTGCTATGGATTATTTTAATTATATAATAAACTTATTACTCTTTTCTATTTTATAATATAGTGAGTAGCTTCAGAATGAACTAAGTAGAATCTGAATGAAAAGTACATATTATTCTAAGTGTTAAATTTAGGGGAAAGATTTAAAGGCATAATATTTCAATCTGTGATTACAGGAGAAACTTTGTTAATGAGAAAAGATAAATAGAAAACTGAAATAGAACAGATAAAAGATATACTAAGAGACAAGGCAGTAAAGGCAGGATTAGAGAAGAAAGGAAGGGAAAAAGGGAAGAGAAGTTACAAAGTTTTAAAATAAGATGTAAAGAAATAAGATTTATTCAGAAATAGTGGGTAAAAATATGATTAAAAAAAGAGACTACAAAAGTACATAAGATTATATTGTATTTATATATGAAATAATGTTAGAAAACTGGATTTAATAATAGAGTTTAATTTGCTGTGGATTATTTTAATTATATTATAAATTTATTATTCTTTTTTATTTTATAATATAGTAAGTAGCTTTAGAAAGTACTAAGCAGAATCAGAATGAAAAGTATATATTATTTTAAGTGTTAAATTTAGGGGAAAGTTTCAAAGGTGTCATACTTCAATCAATGATTACAGGAGAAATTTTGTATTAATGAGAAAAGATGATAGAAAATTGAAACAGAACAGACAAAAGAAATATGCATAATGATTTAAATTGAGATGAAATAAATAAAATAGAATTAAGAGAGTGAAAAGAGGGGAGAAGTAATATAGAAAATGTAGAATGGTAAATAAGATATGAAATGGGATAAAAAATGAATTTTGAATTTATGTCTGTAAAAAAGATGTAACCTGGGATTAAGCCACTTTCCAAAAAGAAGTTTTGTGTTTTGTTTGTGTATGTTTGTTTATTGAAAACTAATAAAACATTTTATATATATATAAAAAAGGAAAGCCTTGCCAGCTTTGCTGGCTGCAGAAGAAGTTATTGAAGGCCTCGGACAGTGAAAAGGAGGCCAGGGGGGACAGGCGCAAGTGAGGTGAATCATTGGACGACATTTCCTCCTCTCGAAAATAAGACCTGGTACTTTTTTTGGAAGCAAAAAATATAAGACAGGGTCTTATTTTTGGCGAAACATGGTAGTTAGAACAATTAATCAGTGGGACAACTTGCCTCCAAAAGTTGTGAATGCTCCAATACTGGAAGAAGAGATTGGATAACCATTGAAATGGTATTGGGTTTCCTGCCTAAGCAGGGGGTTGGGCTAGAAGACCTTGAGGTCCCTTCTAACTCTGTTCATTCTGTTCTGTTGTGTTCTAGTCTAATAAGGAATGTTGAATTATTTGATAAGGTTAAACAAGCTTGAATTTTTTGAGAGAACTATATAGAAGGGGAAGTATCACTGCTAATTTGAGTTATTGGAAGCTTATGTGACAACAGTGAGTCAAGTAGAAAGAGAGAGATCCAGTTTTTAAGGGAAAAAACAGGAGAAGATGCCTTGCTATTTCTCTCCCAATGAAATCAAGCTTCTGAATTTTGTATAAGACCTTTGTACAAACTCAAGGGTCTGTCAGGAGTCCAGGAACTCACTGACGTTTTATACACACACACCAATTACAAGCAAATAGACCATAGGTGAGGATGGCTACCTTTAATAGCCATTCAAACCCCTTTGGGCTAACCTATCACCAGGGTATGTAAACTTTTGATCAGAGTCATTTGGGTAGTTTCTGTTGTCATGATTTAAAAAGAATAAACACAGGTGACTGATAATAAATGGCTTCAGCCAACCACTAACCATGAGTGAAATAAAAGTTTTTCTGTTATCATTCATATTCTCTGAAAAATGACCAAGAAATTATAAATTCTTCCAGGGTATGTAAACTTATCAGCACAACTGTAGTAACAAAAGCAATCAAGAGCAACAGAGAATGGTGGGCCTCAATTCTAACTCCTTTTTGCTCTTTTATTAACCACACTGCACGTTTGGGAAGTGATAATATTAATCCCTACATTTTATAAGGTTGAGGAAAAGTTACTTCCAAATTGTAGTCCTATCAACCTGCTGAACATAGTCCGCAGATTGTATGCCAGATATCTGTATGGTTGATTAGTGGTTTGGATGGAGTCTGAAAATATCCTGGCAAAGCAACAATTTGGCTTCATCCTGGCTTTCTGTTTTATACCCAGCCTTTATATCAAAGCATCTGGCTGAGAAATAAACCAAATTTATCTCTATGTGCAACATCAGTTGATTTTAAATCTGCATTTAACCTGATCTCAAGCTACAAATTGTTTTCAGTGACAATTGATCACTGCCTATTTCTCCTGATGTTGACACTATGTAAAAGTTCATATTTAAGGATCTTTTGAAATACCATTGCTAAGGAAATTTCTATTTTCAGAGATATTGAACAGGGCTGCATCCTGGTTCCACTGTTTTTAATTTATATATTCATTGCTAACCTAGATATTTAGAGTTGTCCACCAAAATTCACAACCAAACATTTTGGAATCTCTCTATATAAAAGTGAAATACCTCCCATGCAACATCACAAAATCTCCAGAACTGTAAAGCCTACAAACCTGAAATTCGGCACATATGTTGTTCTTAGCTTCTAGGTGCTCACTAAGAAAGGATTTTTCCAAATGACTATCAGAGCATTAATATTTTGTATATCATTATGAACAGCTCTGATGCTAAGGAGTTCTACTCCCCCTCCCCACCTGAAAAGAAATCCAAATGCAAAACACAAAGCAGAGGAGAGGAGTTTCAGTTTTAGTTTCACAGCACCAAGCAGCTTTAGTACAGAACAGTTGAGCTAAGCCACGTCCAGGCTCCTTGCTGTCTCCCTCTTCTTCACACAGCAAATACTGTTCCAAGGAGCCCTCAACTCTCACACGCTGACAGGATGCCAGCCAGATGAATACTGATGGATGCTGGTATGCAGAGGCACAATTTTACCCCTTATTTTCCTCCCCAAAAACTAAAGCCAATCACATAATTTGTTAACGAAGCACAGGTATCAGGCTAGTACTACTATAAAAGAGCATTATGTGCTTTTGTTTCTGTTGTAACAATGTTTAGAGATCAGCAGTGATAAAATCAAAATAAATAAAAAACTTAGATTAGGGCTGTCAAACTCCCAGCCCGTGGGCTGGATATGTCATGTACTGGCCACATCCATAACCGGTTGAGTGAAGGGGAAAAAAGACCTGATACATCATGTAAAATTGCCATGACGCGAGTTTGACACCTCTGGCCTAGACAGTGGAAATTTGGTTGAAAGAGTCACAGAATTGAAAAGTGTTCTTGCTATATATACCATATGAGAAATTGAGGAAAAAAGTAATCTGTTTCGATGTATTTTTCTGTCCTTTTATCAATGTGCCATTCATTACTCAGCTACTTTCAGTTGTATAGTTATTTTTAGATGCTATAATTTTCTCAAATTCTATTTCCCTTCATATTTCTCTTCTGTCCCAGGGTACAAGTAAGGATTTTCTAAAATAAGACAATGGGTAAATTTGTGGTTTTAATCAAGGTGTGATTAGGCAACAGTTTGCTTCAAACAAAAGATAATTGTAAACATTGGAATAGCTATCCTTAGTATTCATTATAAATCCAAAACTTCTCCAAATAATAAAATTAATTATTTTAAATAATTTGGAGAAGTTTTATACATTAGTATAAATGCCAGAGATGAGGGAGGATCTCTTTCTCCTTTCTTCCTTGTCTTTTTCCCTGTCTCTCGCTTCCTCTCTCCTTCTGTCCTTGATTCAGCTTATCTTCCCCAGCAATACCCCTTGAGCTGTGTGCACCCCCTCGTTGCAGTGCGACCCAGGGATTTAAATTGAAGGCCCCTTGGGGACACTAAAGGCTTCAAAGAGTCAACCTTAAAATGAATGATGCCACATTGCCCCATTCCGAAAAGTTTTATCTCTGGCCCTTTCTCATTGGGGTTTTTCATTAGCAATGAGAAAAGAGATGGTGTACGTGTGTGTGTGTGTGTGTGTGTGTTTGTGTTGTTTTCTATCGTTTCTTGCCCAGATGTATACAGAAACAACCTTTTCTAAGGGGAAGGGGGAGTCTTTGCCCTTTTCCCTCTCCCCTTTCCTCCCTGTATTTACTGGATGTCTTCCCCAGTTTTTAAACGTCGCTACCTCTTCCAAAAAATTTATTTCTGGCCCTTTTTAATTTTCAATTTTTATATATTTGCGACAATTTTTCTTCCAACAGTCTTGTAGCTGCTGGGCCTGGTTGCTCAGCCAAAGTCCTGAGCCCTATAGCTCATTTGTCATCAGATGTCTGAGATCTCAAACCCATAGTGGAGTCTTAGTTGACCGAGGTATAGATTTCTGCAAGTCACATATCATATTCTTTTATGGGAGAGACAACGCTTCATCTAGTTCCTCTGATGACACCTGTCTAGTATGGTTGAATTATTATTGTGAACATGTTAATATCAGCTAAACTGCGTGATTTTAAATCTCATTTGTTCTTTGGTTAAGGCACCAGGCTAGAAATTGGGAGACAGTTAGTTCTAGTTCTGTCTTAGGCATGAAAGCCAGCTGGGTGACTTTGCAACAGTCATTTCCTCTCAGCCCAACTAACCTCACAGGGTTGTTGTTGCCAGGAAAATAGGAGGAAGGAGGAGTATTAGGTATGTTCACTGACCTGAATTATTTATAAAAAGAATAAAGGTAGGAAATAAATAAATAAATAAAATCCTTTTAAGAAAAACAAACTGTAAGAGTATGGCCCATCATGGTAAAAAGCCTGTTTTAGAAATGACTGCTTCCCAGCCTTGCAACCCCTGGATCTCTGGACTAAAAATTCGTGGGTATTTGTATGTGGATCATTGGTTATTCAGGTTTTCTCCTGTGTAAAATTGGAAGTTGTAAGCCTAGATACTTCCAATTTAACGCAGGAGAAAGCCTGAATAACCAAAGATCCATATATATATATATGTTTTCTTAGGTTTTCGCGGGTACTTACATGTGTGCTGTTTAGCTTCCTTCGGGTATTATCCCACGTCATTGTAGTTCTGTTAAAGTTGTAGCAACGTTTCAGCAGAATCTCATCTGCCATCATCAGGCTTCTGTATGGATATGGGTCTTACAGCTCCTGGTTTTAAATTTGAGGCTGGTCCATTCTGATTGGTTGGGAGCCTGGACCTGTGTTCATTGGACTTGGAGTTTGTTTGATTGGTGTTTCTGGTTTCTTCTGTCTGTTTTGTGGCTTTGATTGGCTGGCAACACTCTGTTCCTGTGTTGGAGGCTTTCAGTGCAGCTTGGCTTCGTGTGAAAGGACGGCTATTATCTATTAGGAAGCTAGGTTTCATCTGGGTGCCTGGTTGGGGTGTGTTTGAGCTGGAGGTATCAGAGAGAGTCTGTTTGTGCCCAGGTGTTTGCCTGGCTTGTGTTGTGGAGATCTTTCTATTTGAGAGTGCAGGCTTCCAAATGATTGACAGTCTGGTGGAATCATCTCTTCTATTCATGCTGTCAGGTCTTTTTTCAATCTCTATGGCTTCTCTGATGATTCTGTGGCTGGGGTTTTCTATAGTGGCCAGGGTTTTAGTGCCATTGAAGTTGATGTTGTGACCTGTGGTTTTCATGTGTTGGACTAGTGAGGAGGTGTGTTCCAGCTTTTTTACTGCATTTTTGTGTTCCTCTAGGTGGGTACTTATTCTTCTATTGGTCTGTCCAATGTATGTGGCCGGGCATGATGTACAGGGAATTTCGTATATGCCTTGGTTTTCCAGGTCAATTTTGTCTTTGGGGTTCCTCAGGATGGCTGCTATTTTTTTGTCTGTTTTGAAGGCAGTCTTGATGTGATGCCTGTGTAGTATCTTACTGATTTTATCTGTGGTAC
>BLBF01000011.1:13130138-13152485 GCA_015471245.1 Laticauda colubrina | reverse complement strand
CCGAAGGAAGCTGAACAGCACACATGTAAGTACCCGCGAAAACTTAAGAAAACAAATATGCATATATACATACCAGTGTATATATATAAGTGTGTGTGTAATTGTTTCAGTTGAATAAGTTTGCATGACGTACTATATTTGCTTCTCCCTGGCTTGTCACCACAAGTGTCACTGGATAAGCTTAGTCATGCAGCTCAGTGGTCCCCAGCCTTTTTTGTACCAGGGACCAGTTTCACGATTATTCATTCTTCCATGGACCAGTACCTGAGTAACGCGAGACTCCACCGCCATCAGGATGGCTCTTCATTCAAAGCCGCCCCCTCTTCGATGAAACTAAGGTGCGAGGATTCCTTCAGCACCGAAACGCCGCTTTCCAACCGAAAACCCGGAAGCAACCGAAAATCTGGAAGCGCCGTCGAAACAAGATGGCGGCGCCCAAGCTTTGCGGCCCAGTACAAAATGATCCACGGACCCGTACCGGTCCGGGGACTGGTGGTTGGGGATCCCTGATGTAGCTTCTTCAAAGCAGCTGGTCACCTTCAAAGTGATTCACTCTGGGAATGGAAGAATTCACCCACAGAGCTCATGCTCATGGATGCTTCACTTCTCACAATTTTTTCATGATCTTCATTTGATTATTATGCCACTGGATGCTAGAATTGTGCACAAACTGGTCATATAACTGGGAACAGCAAGTAATCTGCAGATAATACTAATGTCTAGCAGCGTTATCCAAAAGATTCTCCATCAAGATTGTGGAACAGCTGTATGACTCAAACTCCATCCAGTGGCTGCATGGTGCAGAGCTAGCTATATGTGGGCTATAGGCAGCACTAGTGCCTAGCAGCACAATCAAGAGGCCTCTTCACTGAGTATATAAAAGAGTCACACAGAATAAATAAGCTGACATGAACCATGTGCAAATGAGAAGACTCTCTTAGTCATCAGTTAAACAAAGTGTTCCATAAGTGCATCATTTGCTGTGCAGAAATCATGTAGAGCCCTGTGACTAAACTGAGACACTAGGAGAAGAAAAAGCAAACACAGGTATATTATGTAAGTACTTTCTATGGGAGGAAGAGGAAGAAAGTTTTCATGGGGAGAAAAGAATGATTATAAATTTTGAAATCCAATTTCCATTCATTCAAGCTTTTGTTACTCTGAAACACATCACCCACAGATGAAACCATCTGTATTTTGTAGTTTACCCTAGTGATATGATTCCATTTCAACTTTCTATTTAGCTAAAAAATATTGGAAGAAGAGCATGTTTGGATGTTGGAGAAAATAATTCAGGTGGCAAGCCACTAATAATGTATACCTGTCATGGGCTTGGAGGAAACCAGGTAAAATTACTTTATGTGTGTGTGTGTGTGTGTGTCTACATAGGTAGTCCATACAACTTTATACTCTTTCAGTACTTTTCTAAAGTTCTCACTGTCTGGTTACCACAAGATTTATAGAAACAAGTATTTTCCAGTACTGTAGACACAATAGTATCGGTCTTCAGTGCTCTTTTAGGTCAAACCAGTGACTATTCTGTCCAGAAAATCTTTCAAGCTATCTGTTAAGATAACCTTAGAATATTTTGGAACACAGTAGAAAAGTTGGTGTAGAAAGGATTCCCAAGGAATAGGGAATTATTGTCAAATTACTTTGTATGCTTAAATGGTATGCAATTACATTTTTACCTATACAATAGCATCTTTGCATCCCTTACCAACTCACCATCTACATCTTAGTCTGATGTATTGCATTAACTCCAGGTGGGAAGGTTAATTCCTGATTCAATGCGAACCAGAAAATTGGGTTAGTTGAACTACAGAATTTAACCATGGGTAAACCATTGTTTAGATATTGTAATTAACACAATAATGCTTTTAAAACATTTAAATAATAGCAAACATGTCAAGATTCTGTTGTAGATTTTTTAATGATAGTCATTTAATGAAGGCTTTGCTGAAGGATTTCTTAATGGCTTTTGCTGAACGCTTTGCTGAAATGTATGGGGAGCCCCCATTTCTTTCTTGACTAGCAAGGAAGTCAAGAAAGTTTATCGCCTAAGGAGATCTGGACAACCTGAGCTTCCCACAGAATGCTTTTATGGACTAACAATGCACCATTTCTTAATAATATGTCATGCCAGAAAAAAATCAAAATGATAGGTGGCAATCTTTTGTTAACTAGGAGATTGTGTATTGCACCTGTCAAAAAATGGTAGCAAAGCATACACATATACACACACCTACATACACCTGAAGTATTTATTTATTTAGTTTCTATAGTGGACATGTCAAACCATTTGACTCTCAGCAGCAAAGAATATAATAATTAAAACACAAAAACAGTTACAAATTATACATATGGGCAGCTGAAAGTTCTCTTCATAATTATGAAACAATTAACACTGCAACCAGGTAACAAGGCCACTAGCACTTTCAGGACCTCAGTTTCAGGCACATAGCCAGATCTTTAAAGCTTTACCAAAAACTAAAAAGCCGGAGGCCATCCTGAGCTCCAAAGGAAGAATGTTCTAAAAGGCTGAAGTTTGCTCTGAGAAGGCATGCCTCCTGGTCCCCACTAGCTGACATTCCTTAGCTGGTGGAACCAACAGAATTCCCAGTCTACTAGACCAAACCGGACAGGTAGAAAGTATTGGGAGAAGCCGGTCTTTAAGGTACCTTGGTCTCCTACAGCATACTACTCCCCTTAGCTGCTTAAGTCAGGGCAGTTCCAGAGCAAATACATATCTTCTAATAACTGCCCTAATAGCTTTGATTCTGATTTCTTTAAATTTCTTTTTGACCATGTTACCATTAATTCCTTTTGTGTTTCTGCCTCTACTTCAGCTCTCTGGCCTTTTTTCTATTCTGTCTTTCCTGTCTTCTAAACTTGATAACCTTGACTCTTCCTTCTCTGCTTTTTTTCCTTTCCTCTAGAAGTTTTTGCTGTCAAGGAGAGAGCCACTATGTGATTGAACAACCAGGCCCGAGTCATCTGTCCTGTCATATTTAAAACCTCATGCTGAGAGGTCAGAGAGCTCTTCCTTGTAGTAAAAACCACCTCCTATTTTGAGTCTTGGATGAATATCTAATGAGCATTCCTGGACACACAACCAGCTTTTGTTAAAAGCTGAAGAGCAATATAATATATTAAAATGAATGTGTCAATATGCTGCACTAATGAAACCTGATGAGAATGTTCCTTATTATTCTATTAAAGCATTTACTAAATATCAAAGCCCCAAAACCCCCAACTCTTCTGGTTTGCTATTGTATTATAAAAGGCTTTCACTCTAGTTTCGGCAAAACTCAGTCCTTTTTTCAGAATTCAATAGCAATAAGTAAATCTTAAATTATAGAATCATTAGATATTCCACTGACTTTCAGGCTAACTCTGTTCTCTACAAATAAATTTCTTGGGAATATGCCATTGATACATATATACTTCTCCATAGTTCTCTGCTTTGCGTATCTTGAAAGAAATTATATTTTAGCATTAACAGACTCTTTAATAGAGGATGTCAGCCTTTCTCAACTGGGGTTCCACAAGTTTGAAAAATATTACACAATATATTTTTAAACACCGCACCACTCAGTTCTAGTGCTTACAGTGGTGAGAATTTTTACAGGCAACAACTCAGCTGCCAATCTGCTACTTTTTTGTTATAAATATTGTGAAGCATGAATTATATAGGTTAAAACTGGATTGTATTTTGAAGTTTTCTTATTTTGGCAATCTTTAAGTAGGAGTTCCCTGAAACCTGAAAATTATTTCAAGGGCTCCACCAGTGTAAAACAGTTGAGAAAGGCTGGATTATATTATAGGCAGTTAACCCTTTCTATTTATCATGACTCTTTGGTGACAAATACACAACCTGCAAAATGCAATTTTGGAGTTTGATTAACATTTCTTTGGAAATTAGAGCAATCAATTGTATCATTATTCTTTTGAGTGATGGCTGACATTTGTTTATACAGTATTTTGAGTACACTGCACACCATGAAATTAGACACAATATTCAGAAGGAGCTATGCCTACATAGTTCTCAAGGAGTAGCACAACTTCATGAATGCGGTTTCAAAGGAAAGAATAGCAAGACTCCTGAAGAAGAGAAATGGGAGCTTCAAAAGGTATTTTTTCATACAAAATAATATGTTTATTTAGTGCAAAACTTGCCTTATGAAAACATTCTCGAGGTGGCTGTCCCAAAATTGTAGAGATGCTTTATGTAAGAATTAAATAACCCCCACCATCAAACACAATAAACTACAGAGTTGGGCATCCCTCAAGGTTCACATCCACAACTTTCTCATCCTTGTAAGCAAAAATGCACACAACCATAATGCATCTCTTCTTACTCATGTACTCATCCTTTCCCCTCTAACCTTGTCCAAGCCAAGAGTTCCACTGGTTGGTCTACTCTTCAGCTGTTTCCAAAAAAGTTAGGCAGTGATCCAGTGAAAGGTTGTTCACAGATTGCATGGAAGCTGCTGGGGCTGTATGCAACTATAGTGTGCCCAAATCTCCTTTGGCACGCAAACAAGCACTAAGCCTACAAAATGTTGAGCAGAGGGAATCTAGGAAGCACATTACAGGTAGTCCTCAACTTATGATCCTGTTGGGAATGAATTTCCATTGCTGAGCAATGTGGTAGTAAGCCTGACATCATGTGACTGAATTGCACTACATAAGAACATTGGTCCCGGTTGCTGTCAGAACTCCAGATCTCTAGATCATTAAGTGAGAAGCAGGGGGATTCCCAGAAGTGGAAGCTTTGGGGGGATGGGGTTGAAGGTGCCTGGGGAGCCTCGTGTGCAGGCTGCACATGAGTCAGGTGTTGCTGCAGTGTGATGCTTGTTGAAGGAAGCAGGGAAAGAGAATGCACGTGTGTTAGCCGATGTAGGATATGGAAAGAATACAGTTCATGGGCTTTTTGGTATGCTGTGGATCTGGGTCTGCAAGAAGCCCCTTAGCTGCAGCACTAAGCCACAGCCCAGCAGTGCAGTGAAAGGAGCTTCTTGGTCTGCCACAGCTCTGGGGCTACAAGAAGCCCCTGAACCACAGCACAAAGCCCAGCCTCAGTCTGGATCAGCAGCTCAGCACAAAAGGGGCTACTTGTCATCCCAGGAAGCTGCAGATGCCCAGTCCAGCCATGGTCCCCCTTACCACCCTGCGCTTTGAGGCCTTTGCCATCCCATGCTGTACTACCCCAGCTGATATTCACTGTCTTCTTGCTCCTCCTGATGTCTGGCTGATCCTTCACGAGGCAGCTGCTGGGCACGTGAGGCCATCTTCCCCAGGTCACATGAAGAAATTGCCATCCACAACCTGGGTAAGCATGCAGTCAGCAGTGGTAGTATGCTCGGTCAGCAGCCAGAGCAAGAAGTTAGCGAATGTCAGCTGGGGGAGGGACAGAGACTATAGAGGGGCCAAAAGAGCATAGATAGGGGAATTGAAGCCCCCCTACAGTTGTAAGAGCAGGTGAGCTACCAAGGGTCTGAATTTTGACCACACATGACCAGAGGATAGTGCAATGGGTATAACTTTGGGGACCAGTTATAAGTCCCTTAGTTCAGTATCACTGTGATTTCAGTCAGTTGCTGAACTGGTCATAAGCCAAGGACTACCCATGCAGGTATGACAATAAAGTTCAAATTTCCCCAAATACATATTTGATATAAAAGTGAATTGTAGTGATAAACCATACATGTTTCTTTAATCTATTTAGGGAAAATAGACTAAAATTGATATTTTTTTTATATTCTAGGATCAATTGTTGTATAATGCAGCATCCAATATGTGCCTTACAGGAAACAGAGAACATCCAAGTATGGTATCATGTAATCCCTCAGACTTATTTCAGAAATGGATTTTTGGCCATGAAAATTAGGTACTGCTAATGATAATGAAACCGAAAAATTAGAATTACAATAGTTCTTCCAAGATTTAACTGATTTAACTTACATTGAATCAATTGAATTATAAAACATTTCTAAGGAGTTTACCCCCCACCGGCATAAATCTGAAGAACATGTTAGTTTCTTAACTGTTTAATATGTTTACAGAATATTGGAAGTTACATTTTCAGTATACATTTTAATGAAATATCTATCTTCAGGATGTAATTTCTTATGTTTTGATGATCAATGTGTCTGTCATATATTTCACATGGCAAAAGCTACACACACATTCTTTTTGTTAGCAACTAAACAAAATTGTCAATGAAGGTTTAAATATTTTTAATGTAGCAGTAGACAAAGAGTTCCTAATAGAAGTTGTTTATAATTTTAAAGTGTGGTTATTTCCTTTTCCTGTTCATTGCTTTAACTATTTAGCATGTCTATAATCGATGGTATATTTGTTTAAAACAACACTTCTGAAAAGATTAAGTTATTTTTTGGAGCTTGAGAATGAAACAAGCTCTGAAATTTTCTGTTGCCATTTCTCTGTGTCTTTGTTCACTATGTTTGAAAGGATAGCGTTCATTTCTTTAAGATTTTAAAACCGATTATAAAAGGCTTGCGTTGCTGAAGAAAAAGTGTCCGGCACTTCTTTTGAAATGATACATTACCAGTTTGAAAATTATATAGAAATACATTATTTTTGTATTATTGTACAAATTAGGTTTCTGTGTTTGCAGTTTCAGTTCCTACCTCTTTAATTCTCTTGTTGTATACTCAAACAAATATGAACTTTATATGATAAAGGGCTAATATAAGAACATTGCAAGTTCAAATAATTTCTTCCGTCAAAAGGATGGAGCACTTTTTTATTTTAATTGAGCCGCACAATACACAGTTATTTCAACATGCAAAAAATTATAGCTAAATTTTGCAGGTTGTAACATATGCAACTGGCTGAATTGTTCTACTATATTGTGAGGGGCAAATTGCTGAGGAAAGGTACCATTAAAATGAGTTATACCAAAATTAAAAACAAACTTGTTTGTGCATGGTATCAAAAGTGTATTGCAAAAACAAGGATAAACTTTGTGTTTGCCCCATCCCAATTATGCTCCTAAAGGAATGTTTTTCCTGAGAACTGCAGTAGCTTTACGTCTGCCACTCTCATTGTCCTAGTGGTTGTCTAGGATGAGTCACAGAGGCTCACTATGGAAATGAAATTAGCTGTAACCAGATTCATAGTTGCCAACCTTGTGTTTGTGTGAAAGCAGATAATGTGTTTATATTTCAGCCAAAATACCATTATATTTGCAGTTTCAGAAGATAAAAAGATTTTTAACTATATTTTTTAAATAGATACATGCGTATTTCAACAAAAAAAAGTATCTATTGCAGCTGTGCAAGTACAGTAAAGACGTTTACTGTTCAGATGAAGTTTGCAGAAATATATTTTGAGGTTTGCCAGATGTGTAAATGAGAGCACTGTTCTTATTTACAAGTGTGATTTATGGTTTTCTATTTATATAACTTTCCTTCTTGTTTGTTGCAGTGTTTAAGTCAGAAAGTTAAGTACTTACTATTTTCTCTTCTTCCACATTTGAAGTTCCAGAGTTTTTTAACCAAAACCATAAACTGAGGCTATCATTACCCTTCATAGTATTTCATTGTGGCATTTTTATCAAAAGAACCAGAATAGGCTTGTTCTTCCACTCCTGCTTTCTCAGTGGTTTTGTATCTGTCTAAATGTGAATTTAGGATAGAGTGTTAATTCTTTTTTTGTACTCCTAACAGTTTTTACTTCTGTGTCATATATTGTGCTTCTTTAATTCTGTATTGTAACAATAATAAAAATAATTTTAACGTCAGCTAACTTTGGAATCGTGGTTTCTTGTATTTGTGTCTTTAATCCAAGCATCCCCAAATATTGGAAACAACATAGTGCTCAAGGCACTTGAAAAGAGCATAATAAAAACTAATGGCAAAACATTAACAACCTGTGGCATCTAATGCTGAGACCAATTCTAAGCTGATGTTCTGCAAGGTAAATTCAGATGTAGTTGAATATTTTCACTGCATATTAAGTCAGAGAACAGGCGTAAGGAGTCTCCTGAAAGCTGTGAATAGAATAGGAATTAAAACACAATGCTAAATATATTAATACAATAAATTTAATAAATCAGATTTTCCAATTCTATACCAAAGCTAAGTCAAGGATTACCTATATATCATTTAATAGATAATAAGAGTTGGAAGGGACCTTTTAGGTCATCTAGTCCAACCCTCTGCCCAAGCAGGAGACCCTACATCATTTCTGACATATGGCAGTCCAATCTCTCCTTGAAAGTCTCAAGTGATGGCGCTCCCACAACTTCTGAGGGCAAAGCTGTTCCGTTGGTTGATTGTTCTCACTGTCAGAAAGTTTCTCCTTATTTCCAGGTTAAATCTCTCCTGGTTCAGTTTCCATCCATTATTCCTTGCCTGGCCTTCAGGTGCTTTGCAAAATAGCTGGACCCCTTCCTCCCTGTGGCAGCCCCGCAAATATTGGAAGACCGCTATCATGTCTCCCCTGGTCCTTCTCTTCATTAGACTCGCCACGCCCAGTTCCTGTAACCGTTCTTCATATGTTTTAGCCTCCAGTCCCCTAATCATCCTGGTTGCTCTTCTCTGTACTTTTTCTAGAGTCTCAACATCTTTTTTATAATGTGGTGAACAAAACTGGATGCAGTACTCTAGGTGTGGTCTTACTAAGGCTTTATAGAGTGGTATTAGTACCTCCCTTGATCTTGACTGTATCCCTCTGTTAATACAAATTAGCTATTTTGGCTGCTGCTGCACACTGCTGGCTCATATTTAGCTGGTTGTCCAGCTAAGACTCCAAGATCCCTCTCACAGTTACTGTTATTGAGCCTGGTTTCACCCAGTCTATATAGGTACCTCTGGTCTATCTCACCTAAGTGTAGGACTTTACTTTTCTCAATATTGAATTTCATTTTGTTAGATAGGGCCCAGTGTTTTAGTCTGTCAAGATCCACCTGGATCTTGAGCCTATCTTCTTGGGTGTTAGCTATTCCTGCCAGCTTAGTATCATCTGCAAATTGGGTAAGTTCCCCTTCTATTCCCTCATCTAAGTCGTGAATGAAGATATTGAAGAGTCCTGGGCCTAAGAGAGAACCTTGTGGCACCCCATTGCTTACTTCCCTCCCCGTAGACGTAGACCCATTAAGGCCTTACTCATTGAGTATGGTTTGTCAGCCAGTTGCGAATCCATCTCGTGGTGGTGCTATCTATTCCACTTTTTTCTAGCTTACTAAGAAGTAGGTTGTGGTCTACTTTGTTGAATGCCTTGCTGAAATCTAAATATATTATGTCCACAGTATTTTGCTGGTCTACTAATTTAGTCACTGTGTTGAAGAATGAAACAAGATTGGTTTGGCATGATCTGTTTTTAACAAACCCGTGCTGACTGCTAGTTATTACTTTAGTTGTTTCTAGATGTTGGCAGATCTGGTTTTTTTATTATATTTTCCAGTATCTTCCCGGAGATTGATGTTAGGCTGATTGGTCTATAGTTTTCCCCTGCCTGTTGAAATTTAGATGGGTTGGGACTACAGTTCCTTGATTTTCCGAGTATAATGGTTCAATTATGAATAGGGAGACTTTTTTTTAAAACAGAGGCCCCCAACCTTTCTGGCTCCATGGATTGACAGCAGTGGCAACAGTTGGGGGGAGAGATGATTTCATGCACAAAATCTTGATCTCGTACGTGTACAAATGAAGCTTTGCCCACTTGCCCGGTGTTTGTGTAGTCCAGTTCCCAAGCCGTGGACTGTTATCGGGTCACAACCTAGGAGTTGGGGCGCCCTGATGTTAAAATTATCCTGAACATGATACAGATATTTTGTAGCATTCAGAAACAGAAATGGGCTGACTTTCCACATGGTCCAAACTAATGGAAAATTATTCTGCATTCAACAAAGGCATTTCCTTAAATTCAAATAGAACAGTATGTCTAATTCACAAAGTGAAACATAGAACTCTTTTAGCAGTTGTATGTTCCTTTCCTTTGCATAATTTTGAGAAAAGTATATTAGAAATGTAGGGCTTATTAAATACATTTTGTTCACTATAGTTTCTCATCCACAAACTTTTATTTTAGTACTATTTCAGATTCAATCAACTTGTAAGAAAAACAATGATTACAGGGTAATTTATAAACTAATTATTGGAAAACAGTATCAAAGTTTTCAACTTATTCAATATTAAGCAGCTGCTCAGAAATATTACTGCTTTCTTTAAAAAAGAAGAGTTATTCTCAATGTTTACTCAATTTATTAGCCAGTAGAGGATACTGTTGCAGAATTATTTCCAGCAATCCATGGCTTCTAATCTATGCATATTGCATAAAAAAAATTCTGATTAGGATCTGATGTTTATAATATATCAATGCAAAAAGAGTTTTCTCCTTTTGATGAAATGAGCCCTAGTTATCTTTCTTGATGGAAATGTGGAACCACAGTTTGAACAAGGTAAAGTGGAAAATAACTGGCCAAAGATACTGAGGATTAACCCTAAGAGCCTCAAATTTCCAAAGCATATTTCTGGGATGCCTGAATGAAAGCACCCAGGCTTCCTGTTTCTAGCATATGGCTTCATAATAAAGCTCTCTTGGAGTCCAAAAATTGCAGGTGTAAAAAAGGCATTAAAAATCAATAAATATAACTCGTTCCAGGCAAAAAAAAAAAAAAAAAGGCCATGCAGGGATATAGTATCAGTCCTTTATTCCATTTCAATTCTCTCCTACCAGCTTCTCCCCAATTTTGTGAAAGAAGAAAAGCAAGGAGCCATTTTTAGTATCTCTCAGACTATGCTAGAATTATCTGTTAATTTAAGCAACGCCAGTCACTGGCCAAGTGCCATTTTTTGTATCATCTTCAACGGAGTAATTGGGGACTCTTTTGGAGCATTTTGGTAGAAAATGAAGAAGAGAGTAATGTGGAGTGGGAAGAAAGAGGGGGACGAGATGAGGGAAGAAGCAACTGCTGTTGTGTGAAACTTCAAAGGGATTGAACAGAGCATTGATTGCATCACATCCATCAAAGAGTCACAAATCAAAGCAAGAAGCTGCTTCAAAACCATGAAATTAGAAGTTCTGCAACACTGGGGCAATTTCCAAAGCACTTCAGAGATATAGATAGGTCGAGTTAGACATTTTCTGTCAGTGGAAGAAAATATAGTGTGATAGTACCTGCAGACTCAGGTGGTTTAGAAGGAATTTCCTTATTTTGATTTGTCTCCTGTTCCAACCCATTAGTAATTGGATACTTATTGAGGCAAAAATTATCATGGACTGTTGAACTTATCTAATTTCATCTTATTTCCCATCATCCATCAGATGGTTTTCAACCATCACCTTGGATATTTTTTCTCACTTTGGGGAGTGGATTTTAGAAATAGTACATTTTACGTCATGCAGTTTAATGTTTTCTTATTATAATCATGTGCTCTTAAAAAAATAACTCTTAAGTCACTCTCTTCCTATATGATAGGGAAATTGCTCCCTGATTATTCCAGCGGTTAACAATGAACAGTAGGTTTTAATACAACAGAAAAAAAATTAGCTGTATTTAGTTAATTTTAAAGAAGGGATTCATGCCATCCCACACTAAGGATAAGCTGGAGTCCCAAAATCAGAGTTGGAAAGGAGCATTTGGACCGCTGAGTCTAAATTCCTGTTCACTACAAGAATCCATATCAAGGGATCCTAGACAGATGGATGGCTCTCTAGCCTCGGCTTAAACTTTTC
This sequence comes from Laticauda colubrina, assembly GCA_015471245.1. Lineage (NCBI taxonomy): Eukaryota > Metazoa > Chordata > Lepidosauria > Squamata > Elapidae > Laticauda > Laticauda colubrina. The sequence continues at coordinate 13,140,776 of BLBF01000011.1, read as the reverse complement.
AGCAATCATTAATTGCTTCCACTGTTTCCAGAAACAGGGAGGAAAAAGGTGGAATAGTATGGAAACTGATCATATTTAGAAAAGTTATTTTTCCATTTCAGTTGCTTCCTGGAATTTAAATCTATTATTCCATATCGTATTCCCCGGAGCAAGAAAGACCTGGTGTTTGAGATTGCCATCCAATCTTTCCTTGGTCAGCAGGATCCACAGCAAACCACAAGGATGCGAAAGGGACACATGCGTGATGATGGAATTACATCATCTTGCATGTGTCATTTGCCCATCTTCCATTCCCTGCAGATGTCAGGTTTCACGTGACCTTTTTTTGAAGGCAAAATATGCCAGGTTTGTTCCATTTCTCTTCATAAGAGTTCAGAGTTGTTCCAGGAGGGCATGACATTATAGAAAATTAAATTACAAGAAAATTGATTTCAGGTGGACTTCAGGAAACATTTCTGAATGGTTAAGAGCTATTCAACAACGGATCAAAATGGCTGATTGTGAACTCTTTATTGGAGATACTCATTTTTCAGGGAAGATATAGTAGCAGATGTCTGCATTGGGCCTGTGGGGACGGAGGTGATGTGCTCTCAGGTCGCTTCCCATTCTTATCTTCTATGATTCCATGATAGTTGCGACTTTCTTGCTAGCAGTATGGCCTACTTGACCACCGATTTGTCCAATGGCGGACATCTTGTGTAGATGATATTTAAGAGTAGGATATTTATCAGCACCACAAACAACTTGTGGTTATTGTGTATGTGTAACAAATTTAAAACTAATTGGTGGACTATATGCAGTCTAATAAAAATACAACATCACAAAATGGCCCAACTACCTTTTTCCTTTCATAGTTTTACAGCTTTGCAAAGGAGACTACTCTAGTCAGGATAAAAACATTTTCTAGATTTCAAGGCTCTATCTGGATGACCACGAATTAGCTTTCTACCTTCTCAAACACATTAATAATTTAAATTCAGATAAAGTTTACAACACCCTTCTAGTACAAAAGAGACATAGCTGATGTAACGTAGAAACCTGATTTACTTTTTGCAAACAAATGGACAATAAATATATATATTGTACAATATATAATAAAAATACAGCATAGTACGAATGCCACTAAGAAAAAAAATAACCTAATTTTAAGACTTATAAATGCTTATTTTTAATATATACATTGCAGAATAAGCCACATTAAATACATCAAATTACAGATCATTCATCATAAATACCGAAAATATAAATACAGAAGGAATACAGCATAAAATAAAGTTTGTAGCATAAGGTATAGTTTAGGGTTTTTGTCACCTACACTAACCCTTTTGTATGTGAAGTTGCAAATGATAATGCAAATTAAATCAGCCTGTGGAAGTTGCACTATAATGTCAATTGTAACTTGTATGTATGTTCTGAGTTTGTTCATGTTCTAGTGTCATGCTATAAATGTCTTTGGGAGGGGGAGGAATTTTGGACAGTATAACTCTGTTAGAATCTTTAGCAGGAGACAAAGCTCTGAAAAGATGACGTAGGAAAACTACAATCATTCTGACCTGCTGTGAAATTCATTAACTGAAAACTACTAACTTTATTTTTAATTTTCAAGTAAATTGCACCGCTATCTTAAAACTTCAATACTTTGTCTTTTCTGGGGAAAAAATGGTTGTACAGGAAGTCCTCATTTAGCAACTACAATTGGGACCCACAATTTGGTTATTAAACAAAGCAGTCACTCAATAGAAACTGCAACCGGCTTATGATCTTACTTCAGCTTTCCTTTGCTTTACAGACTTAAATATGAGGCCTGGTCATAAAAATACTTTTTTTAATCACCAACAATTGCTAAACAAGACACTCACTAAACAAGGACTGCCTCTGTTAGATCCACAGAGTTACTGGACTTGCTACTGTCCTCCTTTACACTGAAAGCATTTCAAAAGAGATGCATTTTATGTATGTGCCATGCCTCTGAATTAAAAAGAACCTAAAGCAAATAATCCACCTCATAGGTTGCCAATAATAGACCCGAGTTATTTTTATTGTCAAAATGAATTATATTAACATTTTCCTTTGCTAATGTATATAAGGCTAGTCCCTGATTTACAACCATTCATTTAGTGATTGTTTGATGTTACAATGGCACTGAAACAAGTTATTTATGACCATTTTTCCACACATAAAACTGTTGCAGCATCTTGTGTCACGTGATCAGAATTTGGGTGCTTGGCAGTTGGATCTTATTTATGATGGTTGCTGTTTCCCAGGATCATGTGATCATTGCGACCTTTGATAAGCAAATTCAAGGGGGGGGGGGAAGCCAGAGTAACTTAACAACTATGTTACTACCTTAACAATTGCACTGATTCACTTAACTGTGGCAAGAAAAGTCACAAAGCTCACTTTAATTGTCTCGGCAACAGAAATTTTAGGCTCAATTGTGGTCACCAGTCAAGCACTACTTGTAGAGTGATTCAGCATCAACCATCATTCTTGCAAAGTGCCTGGGTACATATGTTAGTAGTGTCCATTCTCCTAAGAATGCTTTCTTTTTTTTTTAACAGCCATCAATGCCAAAAAAAAAATTGTAACAGAGGAGCAAGTTGACTTCACAATAGTGAATTCTGGCTCTTGAACAAAACTTTTTTTAAAAAAATGACAGCCATTATTTTAATTTTTTTTTTGCAAAGAATATAAAACGCTTCACTTGCATTTTTTCAAGCTGCATAGCATATATGTGGTTGTAGAGGCATGTGTAATTTAAGTGACTGAATTAAGATGTAGCTGAAATTGCTCTGCACCAGGTAAATTAATGTGGCAGTCCTGGAAAATAGAGAGTCTGAAATAATACAAGATTTAAATTGAAGTTCTTATGGTGCTGTGACTTGTGGCTTTGAACAAGCAAAAATTGTGTTGCCTAGGTACTTGCCTTTCGAGAAAAAGCTGAAAACAACTCGATTAAACCTACATGCAGAGAATGCTTGATTTGCAGGGAGGAAAAAGATATTTTTTTTTTTAGAAAGAACTGTAAAAAACCAAACGAATACAATGTTCAGTTTTAACCTCTAAAATTAAATCCACTGACCTTCTTTTCCAATCCTACAGTTTTCTTTGCCTGCTCAAAGCCAGGTAAATAGCTTTCACTGCAGGAGATGAAACTTGGAAGGATTCAACTGGACGTGTTCCATTAGAGCTATGCAGGATCTACCTACATGTCCCCATTTGAGATCCGAGGTTTAATAGCAGCTTACAAGAAATGAGGCTGAAATTGTATTCTTCTGGCAAGGTTAACACAGAATTTTAAAAGTTATATTGTGCCAAAATAATCTCCAGGAGGTACGTGAAGATATATTCTTATCAAGGAAACTTACAGAGAAGCATGGTGAACTAGTCATCCCTGAGAGACTAGAAGCAACTGTGGAAAAAGACAAAAAAAACCTGATGAGTACACTGGTTCTATAGAACTTCTCCAGATAAGGAGAGGAGGGGAGATTACCCACATATGCTCCAGATGGCTGTTCCTCATGAGGAGATCATAGGACATTTGTCTTCTATGAGTTTGAGTGCCAGGAAATGAAGGGAACAACCATCAATCTCAACCGTAGAGCCTTTTAAAAGATACTGGGTTCACTAAACTTTTGGAAATTGCCTTATTACCGTAAGGCTATCAGAGCTTCAGAACAACAACCTTGAAAAGCTGCCTGGTGAGTTTATCTTAATTCCTGAACTAAATAAAAATTAACTACAAGTTTAAGAATTTGAAGAGCCCGAAATATAAATGGCAAAAAGCTGAACAGGATTTTGACCCAAGAAAGTTATAGATGAGTTAAGGATCCAGATGAATTGAGAATATTAAAACTTTTACTAAAAGTTTTGGAAATAATCATATAAACAGACTTTCATGGGAAAAAAGTGTTTTAGCTATCCTAAGTCATATGAAATTTTGAGATGATTTTATGATGACAAAAATAAGACATATGGACTACATATCCCAGGCAGAAAAGCAAAAAAGAGGGAAGGGCAACCTTCTGTTTTTGGTTAGCAAAGGGATTTACAAAATGACATAAAACACTGACCTTGGTTAACCCTCCATGAAACTTTTGAACAATGGGGTCAGAAATTAGCAGCTACAATATTCGTAGTGATATCTGATTCTATGACGATACTATGTCCAAAAGATATTAATGAAGAAATGATAGATTGGAACAAATTTTCTCTGATGTAGAAATATCAGAACCAAAAATAATAGATAATTTCAGAAATGTGGATTATAAGACAGAAAAGGTAGCTAAAGCAGAAACACAAAAGATGAAAGTGGTTAAGAAAGTGATCCAGACAAGGAGCTCTTACTGGATATACAAAATAACTATATTAAAGTTTTGAAAATTAAAGTTAAGAAAGCAAGAGAACAATCTTGACAATGACTTTTTATTGAATTTACAAAATGTTTGTTAAAGTGTTCAAGAAATCTTTTGGATGGAGAAAAATAGAATGAAATCAAATCCTATGTCAACATCTGAATAAATTAAAAATCAAGATTGTTAGAAGCAAAAGGAAGGAATATAAAGTTGATTTGTTTGACCAAGGTTAAAATGAGACATTTTATAAAGCTCTGATAACCTTTTATGGACTTTTTGCTGACATTAAGACTGAAAAAATGAGGATTTATGATTTGCATATGGAAGCATTATGGAAAGGGGGGGCCATAGAAGGAGCGTTCACGTCGCAGCCCCTGTCAGGTATCTGTTTTCCTGCGAATCCTTCTACCACTGTTCTACAGTGGCTGGGAAAAGTGTAGCGACACGAGAGAAGAAGAATAATTATGGAAAGAAGAGAATTTGTAATTTTATAGGGGTGAAGATTGTTTATGCTTGTGATGAGATCGGCAGTCATTTCTTTAATTTCCTTTTTCATTATCTATCTTCTTTTTCTTTTTTTGCACTTTTTATTCTATCTCTCACTCTGTGAGCTTAATTTCTATTTGCTTTCACTATTGTAATTAAAACTTTCATTTTATTTTATTCAATTTTATTTTATGAATTACTATCTGATACCAGCCTTATGCTATAAATAAAGCCTTATGAATATATAAAAACAAAAAACAGTCTCCCTTAAGTCCTGCTTGACTCTTAGTAATTACATGGGTACCTCCAGCAATTTACTTGACAACAAATTGAAAATCTTTTGCCGCTTTCTTCCACAGATGGAAACGTAACTTTGTGACTGCTTAGAAAGATCTTTGAAAAATGTAAATATCTGCTCAAAGATGACTGCAGAAACAAAGGCTTTTGTCAAAAGTCCCTTTTGGACACATCTATATTTGACACCTTGCACCTTTTTGCTTGATATTTATTTATATTTTAACCCTGGTTGCGCAGTGGTTCGATTGCAGTACTGCAGGCTAACTCTGCCCTCTTCCAGGAGTTCAATCCTAAATCAACTCAAGGTTGACTTAGCCTTCCATCTTTTCAAAGTCGGTAAAATGAAGACACACATTGCTGGGGGAAATATGCTTCTGTAAACCACTCAGAGAGTGCTGTAAAACACTATGGGATGGTACATAAGTCTAAGTGCTATTGCTATATTCATCTTTATCATTTTTACAAATAATTTGTAAATATATCCAATGCACCTTCTTCTTGTTTTCCCAACAACACTTCAAGGTGGGTTGATCTGAGAGAAAGTGACTAGGTTAAAGTCACCCATTTGGCTTTCATGCCTAAGGCAGAACTTGAACTCATAGTCTCCCGCTTTCTAGCCGGGGCCTTAACCACCAGACCAAACTGGCTCTATATTACATTATAACCTCAAGGGCAACCTTCCTCAATCTAGTAGTTTCTAGACCAGGGGTGTCAACCTGGCAGCCCACAGACTGGATGCATCACGTGTAGGTTACGCCCAACCCAGCTCTGTGAAGTGGAAAAACATGATATGTCATGATCATGGTTAATGGTGCGAGTTTGACACTCGTGCTCTACGTTGAGATGATCATTTATTTTTTTTCCCCACACAGTGCAGTACAATCTGAAAAATGGGAATTTTTTTAGGCTGAAAGTATATAGTAGAGTATATAGCAAGCAACTTATAAAAGTAACTGCCATGAGTGGGCCTTTCTAGACACATGAAACCTATTTATCAAAAAGCAAACTTTTCCGGAGAACTCTTACATCATCCAGTTGGGACATCCATGAAACACAAATGTATTTTTGTAAAAAAAGAATGAGGTCAGGCCCCAGTGCTTTACTTTGTACTATACAATCTGGGTATCTATGTATTTATTATTTCATTGTAAGGAAAATAAAAGACAGTTCAGTAGCCTCACAGTTACCAAGGAAAGCATTTGGGGGCACAGTGGATTTGTGTGTATTCGGTTGCCTGACTCTGGTTTAATTCTTCATACTGGTAAAGGGCATGTACTTTGTGAAGCTACATTGTTTAGCTTCATGATATATGGATGTTGGCAGTAATCATGTGAGAAACCACTAGCAAAGTTTATGTACCATCAGACTTTGCCTTAGCACTGTTCAGATTACAAATAAGGTTGTAGTTTCTAGCCACATTATTTATATTCTTTACATCACAACAAGCATCTAAAGTTTCCTTCGGAAATTAACAGTGGATAAAGTCACAGTGATGAAATACAGCCAAAAATGTGTTTATCCCCGTACTAAAAACAGTGGGACTTTCCAAACATGCAGAGTTTGCTTGTGTGAATCCAGATGAACTGAGTCGGTCTCAGCCACAAAGAACAATTTGTATACAGTTCCTTTTCATTTTGAGGCCTGCTGGCAGATGGATGAATGTAAGGAAAATCAAATCCATCTCCAGTTTTCACATTTACACTTCACCCATTTGTAAATGGGCCTGCTGTGGAAGGGTCCTGAGTCCTACTGAATCAGAGTTTAGAAAATATTGATCATTTATTATGGTAGTAAAGTCATTCGTATTATACGCCTAGGTACTAAAAACAAAGCCATAAAAATAGTATTTATAACTACTGTAACCAACCTCTAATGTTTTATAAAACTTATGCTTGGGGATAAGCAAAGTTTGTCCCAAACTAATCATTTATCCAAGCCATTCTCTTGTACCTCAACGACTGACAAATCTACGCATTTTCTCATTTAAACAAATATAAACAATTGGCAGATGATCTGGGGCATGAGAGCTCTGAACTGACTCTCGTCCTGTTGAATCTACATGACAGGATTTTATCGAATGAAGGCGAATATACATGTCCCAGGATAATGTGGCAGGATCCAATCTTATGAATAAGAAGTCAGCAAAACTTGTCCTTTTGGACATCCAAAGTGTCATCTGTTTGTTGCTATGCAGCCAGTGCTGACCAGGTGGCTGGAATGTTTAAAAATAATGAGAAAGGATATGATCAATAAAAAAGATAGGAATCAACATTCAAGCCCAAAGATCACCTTCAGTGAGCACATGCCAAGAATATGGAAAAAAGCCTCATTTTTGTAGTAAGTGAGGAAATAGAAGAGTTAAGAACCACCAAAGATTAACACCCCCTCCCAATTCAAAGTAATTTGGATGTAGCACGCTTGCTACAAGGAAAATAAAGGGTCAGCTGGCATGCTTGGCAATGGTGGCTGCTGCTGCCAGGATCATTCCTAGAAGTGGGAAACTTCTAGAAATAAAGCTGTGGAGGCTTCTGCTGAGATCAATGGTAAAGTCTGACTGAAGACTGCAGTGAGATAAAAATGTATTTTGATATGGTTGGAATCTTCTTGAGCTAAGCATGCAAAGGCCCTTCCTCCACAGTATTTTTTTTGAACAAAATTATCCGAAGAAGAGATGGAGTGCTGTACTTGAAACCACCATTTTCAGAGGACATTTAGCCTACATTTAAAACTTCATACATTGCCACTTTAAAGAATGGACATGTACCAGAATAACTGGTATGTGAATAACTTGAAGGTAGGCATTCATAAATATTGTTGTTGAAATCTAGAAAAGAGACACAAGTGGATATTTATAATTTGGATCTATTTAGGACAACCAGTTCAGAGAATATCTAACAAAATGAAATTCAATGTAGAGAAAAATAAAGTCTTACACCGAGGCAAGAAAAAACAAAAGCACACATATAGTCTGGGTGAAACCAGGCTCAATAGCAGGAACTATGAGAGGGATCTTGGAGTCTTAGTGGACAACCAGCTAAATATGAGCCAGCAGTGTGCGGCAGCAGCCAAAAAAGCCAATGCAGTCCAAAATTGCATTAACAGAGGAATACAATCAAGATCAAGTGAGGTACTAATGCCACCCTATAAAGCCTTAATAAGACCAACCTAGAATACTACATCCAGTTTTGGTCACCACAGTATAAAAAAAGATGTTGAGACTCTAGAAAAAGTACAGAGAAGAGCAACCAGGATGATTAGGGGACTGGAGGCTAAAACATGATGAATGGTTGCAAGAACTGGGCATGGCTAGTCTAGTGAAGAGAAGGACCGGGGGAGACATGATAACAGTCTTCCAATATTTGAGGGGCTGCCACAAAGAGGAAGGGGTCAAACTATTTTCCAAAGCATCCGAAGGCCAGGCAAGGAATAATGGATGGAAACTGATCAAGGAGAGATTCAACTTGGAAATAAGGAGAAATTTTCTGACAGTGAGAGCAATCAACCAATGGAGCAGTTTGCCTTCAGAAGTTGTGGGAGTTTCATCACTGGAAGCTTTCAAGGAAAGATTGGACTGCCATATGTCAAAAATGGTGTAGGATCTCCTGCTTGGGTAGGGAGTTAGACTAGATGACCTACAAGGTCCCTCCCAACTCTGTTAATCTGTGAAGCTTAATGAACTGTAATTGCTCCACAGAGTTCCCATGCCTACAATGTTCCTTAATTCCCTACAATGATGAAACACTTGTGAATTGCATACACTAATGATAGAAAAGCTCTGAAGGAACATACACTCAAATCTCAAGTCTTTTTCAAAAACAAGAGAGAATAATGGGTGAAACATGCCTACTGATTCCAGTTCATCCTAAACCCTTTCCTATTTGGAGATTATTGCGAATCAAAACACACTCAAATGAGAAACTCCATCCCTACCGATTCTGGGTGTCTTCTCTCTTTTTCAGAACTCATGGAATTTCTCCACACACCCGTGTAATGCCATTCTTTTCCAAATTAATTTATTTGGCTAAAGAAATGCAGAGTGAAATTATTTCTGAGAATTGCTGAAAATTCTTGCATGGTTTATCCATGGATTTTTAAAAAAAAAGGAATAGATGCAACATTTAAGAAACAGCAGTCTTTTAAGATTACTCACAGCTGCTACACCAAACTTGTGTTAGTTTAAGGACAACAAAAAAGAGATACTCACACAAAAGCTGCCCTGGGATGAGAGCACAAAGCACACAGCCCATTAAAAGTTAATTGCAAGGAAGTGCCACCAAAAGCAGTAGAATGTGACATTCCACTGAAGGAATTCCCTTTTGATATCTCTGGATCGTTTCCATAAGCATTGTGCTTCCATGTTCTCATGTGACTCTGCACAAACGATTATTGTGTGCAGGGGAAATGGTTACAGGGCTAGCAGAGAGACAGAATGCCAGTGGGATCTAGAGCTTGAAGGAGATGAGAAGACACACCCCAAGAGGAACCCATATTGAATCCCTTATTGGTCACAGAGTTCCCAAACAGAGATAACCTTGGTTCAGTCATTCACTCTGGATTAGTTCTTAAGCGACTGTGAAGTTCACTTGAGCACTTTATACATCGGGATGATAATTTTAATACATAAAAAATATAACATTCTGGCTTTACATGAAGATAAAACCATGGAAAGGCTTCAGCAATGCTCTTATTTAATAGAGGGCCCAAGCCATCCTATAGAACAGGGGTGTCAAACTCGCAGCCCGTGGCCTGGATATGTCACATGCTGGCCACGCCCACCCCCGGTTTAGCGAAGGGGGGGAAGTTGCAGATACATCACATGATGACGTGTCGTCGCGAGTTTGACATGCCTGCTGTAGAGCCGCCATTTTCTGACAAGCAAAGTTCTTCACCAATGTGAGGGGTTGCCGTTAAGGAAAAGTATGTTGGTTGAAGGAAAAATGGCCAGTGGGGGGAAATGACGGCAACATCTGAAGAAGTCTGGCTGGATATTGTTCCTATTTAATATTCTGCATTTATCCAGAACAGTTTCTGGATTGAAAAGAATGGAGAAAGACAATTGAATAACAAAACACAACCCAATTTCCTTATAATGCTAACGCTGCTTTTCTCGACCCCTGAAAATCTAAGGATTGTCCTACGTTTCACATTTTTAGAAATGTAGCTGCCACTAGCTGCAATTTAGAAAAATCTTATTTATTGTCCTCTCCTTGAGATGGGGACAGGGCAGCAATCGCAACACAAACACCACATCAGTGTCACCAAAATGACTAAGTGGTATGTCCTCTCTACATTCCTAAATTACAAGTACAAATAGTCCCTAGTGCAGATCAGAGAACAGGGCTCGTGATCGAATGTACTACCCTCACAAAGGCAATTTGCCTAATGAAATCTCATTGTGCTGTTCTGCTCCAAAGAGCAAGAGGTTCATTTTTATCAAGTTATGAGTACTAAGCTACAATAAATAAACAAATACATTACTGAATAATTTCAGGTTTTTTTG
>BLBF01000011.1:13073071-13129738 GCA_015471245.1 Laticauda colubrina | reverse complement strand
TGCTGTTCAGCTTCCTTTGGGTATTATCCCACGTCATTGTAGTGCTTTTCAAGTTATAGCAAAGTTTCAGCAGAATCTCATCTGCCATCATCAGGCTTCTGTATAGAGTTTGTATGTATACAAACTATACATAAGCCTGTATAACTATACAGAAGCCTGATGATGGCAGATGAGATTCTGCTGAAACGTTGCTACAACTTGAAAAGCACTACAATGACGTGGGATAATACCCGAAGGAAGCTGAACAGCACACATGTAAATACCCGGGAAAACTTAAAAAAACAAATATATATATATATGTGTGTGTGTGTGTGTGTGTGTGTGTGTGTGTGTGTGTTATTTTAAAATCTGGGTATTTTCTATCAAAGGACCATTCTATTTTTTTTTATAAAAGTTTACTTTTTTACACAAACTGTTTTTGTGCAATGGCCACAGCCAAGAGAGCTTTACTAATAAACCACAATGAAAAAGAAAATCAAAACATTAACCACAGTCTTCCCCCTTACCTCCACTGCTGAGAGAAAAAATAATAATGAGAACGCTTCCAGGAAAATCCAATTAAAATAGAATGCATTTTGAAATCTAGAGCGATTCAGTCCCTAAAATAAATTTAAACAGGTACTGTTTCCATGACGGGAGATTTGATACACTCTTCATGTAGTCTGCTCTTTTCTGAAAGGCCGAGTGAATTCTCGGTAGGACGCTCCGGGAGGTGTGTGCCACCATTCAAAGTAGATACAAATCCATCTTGCGAAGGGCTTTTCAAGTATGTAGGAAAATCCACTTGGGAATGCCTTGGCCGTTGTTCAGCATATAAACTGCTACATGGAACAACATTATCGCTTTCTGACGAAGAGCAGCAAACAATGACAGATGGGTTTGAAGTGGGATACAGGGAACTGCCATAATTTTCCTCTGAGGGCCGCGCGTAGTCCACAAACTGTTCCGAAGTTGGGTTATAAGGCACCAGAGAAAGATTCCCGTTCTTAACAGTCTCTCTTTCAGAGTAAGTTTCCCGAATCTGGTTAGGAGTGCCAGGGCTGTGATTCTCTATTTGGTAATACAAGGATGTGGAACTCGGGTAGTAGGAAAGTGCCTTTGGCTGGTTTTCATGCATGACAGTGCTGTCTGAATAGCAAAGAACAGAAGGGAGAGCTTGGCCTGCATCAGCATGAACACCCAAGCCTTCCAGACATTCATCTAGTTTTTCTTCTTCCTCCTCCTCCTCGTCTTCCTCCTCCTCGTCTTCCTCTTCCTCCTCCTCCTCTTCATCTTCATCTGTTTCGCTAGGTGCTAAACTCTGTGTGCTGGAATCTGTAACTCCACTACAGAAACTACTTGCGTCTTCCTCCTCTTCCTCCTCTTCCTCCTCTTCCTCTTCCTCTCCAGCGCAATCCAAGTCATCTGCCGACTGCAAATGCATCACCGCAGCTCTGGGTTCAGTCTCTAATTCAAAGTTCTCTGGGACTGAAAATTCCAGGGGGTGGGAGGTGGGGCCCATTGCACTGCTGTGAGCATTGAGCTCAGCGTGGCAGCCGTTCAGCGCAGGAACTTGCTGCTCTCTGTTTTTCTCCAATTCAAGTTTCATTATAGTATGCAAAAAGTGAGTCCGAACCCTGATGGGATTAAATTCAATTCTGCCGGCTGTATTGCTGCATCCTTCTTTAGTGCAACCACACGGGAAAGACATACGGTCCACCTTAGGAAAGAAAAAAAAAGATGGATTAGCTGTTTGGTTAGCACTATCAATGCTGACAAGCTAGAAACTCTTAGCCAAACAAGAAACTTCATCAAAGAAAATTGCCCCAGAAGCCTTGTGAAGGATTGATATATGAAATAAATTAATTACCTGCTTTTACAACATCGGTTTCTGGCAGGGAAAAAAAATCCAGAGAAGAGATGTTGGAAAGAGAGACCTGTCTGGCTTTGCAAATTGCACTAAGCCCTGGTTTGTTTGTTTTCTTAAATGGAGCTATATTTCATACTTCATTAGAAATTATGATTTATAAATGAGAATGGCTTGCACAGATCACACCGAGCCAAAAACACACAAACCACATTATGGCTCCCTGCGGACAGTGAATCCAGTTACTGAAGACAAGGTGGCTGTGAGACAAATGACAGCGCGACCTGGTTAAGGAATGACAAATGGGCCATGAGACCCCCTGTCCCTTTGTTCTGCTCTAGCATCACCATCCCCTCCTTATTCTACTGGTCTAATGACTTCTCATGGTTATGCCAACATTTAGGATTAATCCAGGTGATTGCTAAATTGCAGAAGTAGGTTCTTTTTTCAGATATTCAAGCTGGTAGGTCTTTTCAGTTAACTGTAAACAAACTATACATTCATAGGTAGGATGAAGTTATTCTCCAGAAGTTAAGGAAGTGGGAATCTCACTTGCTGATCAATCTCCACTTTTCTCATAATTGATTAGTGTGGGTGAATTTGGATATTTCATTCCAAATAGATCTAGAAGCAGTATAAACAACAGCCTCATATGAAATCTCATTATGAATAGTTCTCTTTTTTAGCCCTCATGCAAAGGTAGGGAAGAAGCTGGTTTTATTTCCATTATGATGTTTATAAGATGGACAAAGTCTCTTTTTTAAAACCTGGAAACAGAATGGAACTCTTCTCCAGAAAGCTTATGTTCCATCAGCACTTCCTGGATTGCCCATGTGATCACAGCACTTCCGAGTCATGCTGGTGATCCAAGAAGCTACGTTGCTGAAATGTAACTCAGGAGAACCATAACTTTAACAGAAAAGGGGTTCTAAACCTTTAAGTCAGGGGTGTCAAACTCAAGATCTGCAGGCCACATCTGGCCCATGGGGTGCTTAGATCCAGCCTGTGGGGCTGCCCTGGAAAGTGAAGGACCAGCCTGTGGTGCCTCTGCCAATGAAAACAGAGGTCAGGGAGTCGTGCGTGGTTCCCTGAACTCCATTTTTGGTTGCAATGGCCTCCTGCAACTCGCTGCCAGTGAAAACGGAGGTCAGGGGGACTCACGTGCAACCCCCCCAAGCTCTGTTTTCATTGTCAGAAGCACCACAGTCCAGTTCTTTACGTGTGCCCCCCCCCCACGAGCTCAATTTTTGCTGGCCAAAGGCTGCAGGAGGCCGTCAGGACACGAGTTATGTCGAGCTGGCCACATGCCCCCCCCAGCCCCTCGAGGTCAAACACAACCCTGATGCAGCCCTCAATGAAATCGAGTTTGACATCCCTGCTTTAAGTTTAACCTTTTCTAACCTGCTGCCTTAAATTGTGATGGAACAATACTATGCTTATGGGAATTCTGAGAGCTTTAGACCCAATATATCAGAAGGCCACCGAGTTGAAGAAAACAGCTCTTAGGGAGGCTAATCCAAAACCAAAACCTGGGCTATCTGCTTTATGGCTATGCTATATCTTCTTTATTGTATTTTCCCATGTATAGCTGCACACAGAGTCCATGTTTCTCCAGATTATACTGAATTACTCTTTGGTTCCCTTAATGGTGGATATGCTTTCAACTGTTGGGATTTGTTTCAGCAATACCTAGAGGGACAAATGACTCACCGGTCTCCTTAGGTTTCAACTCTAGCTGAAACTTCCTGTAGCTGGGATAATAGAGTAGTGCCTGTCTTTAGAACACCTCAGTGAGTGTGAATGGGGAGGATATACTTCCTTTTTTTGAAAATAAGACACTTGGAGCTGCCTTTTGGTGAAGAATCCCATAAGTGAAGCCCTCTCACCTGGCATTTTATGCCCGCAAGGCAGCAAGTACACGTTTCCGGGTCACAGAAGATTCGACAATCGCAACCACAGTCCTCTCTTGAAAGACGGATGGCTCGCAGCTCGTGTTTTTCTTCCACATCAATCTTCTTGACTCCAGAGGCTCTCAGGAGTGCCCTTCGTTTCTTTGTTGGCAGAGGTTGTAGAAAGAAGTATTCGTCTACTTCGGTGTTGTCCAGATCTATATCATCATCAGAAATGTCCTCCAGCGTTAAAGTGTTCGCTTCCTCAGATTCCACCGTGCCATTATTAGTCATCTGTAGTAACATTAAAAGATGCGTCACAGCTCCACTGAACAGAATGTTCAAAGGAAACCATTTATATAGAATAAGCTTTTGGTATGCAAGAATGTGGAATTGATTTATGAGGACCACACCGTCTTTAAATCTCTCTGCTTTGTTTTTATGGCTCTTACTGTTAAGTGAAACAACTGAAGATGCTTTGAAGCATTTATAAACAGCTTATACCGTAGACTAAGCTTGGATAACCAAAATAAATCCTCAGTGTAACAATTCCGTTTAGCAGATCCCAGATGCAATGAATAACATCTCTGTGTTGACTGTATGCTCCTGTGCTTGTGCAAAATACTATTTGCCAAATTGCACATACATACAAGACGTATGTGTAACATCCTGTTCCTATGTTACATATGCATAGAGTGTATAAAATGCCCTGTGCATGCATAGAAAATCCCATTTGGATTGAAGGAGTACTCTGTTTCTAAAGCATGTAATTTTCTCCCAGTAGTCTTTTGAATCAAGGATTTAGGACAAAATTTCTCAAATTTGGCAACTTTCAAAGTATGTGGAATTCAACTCAGACCAGTATTCTGGCTGGGGATTCTGGGGATTGAGGTCTACTTATCTTAAAGTTGCCAAGTTTGAGAAGCACTGGTTTAGGATAACACATAATCACCTTTATTTTTATGGTGCTCTTCATACTACTGTTTCCCATCAACCATATTCTGGGGAATGCCACTATGTTTTCTCCTGCACCTTTTGAAGGTATATGTATGTACAAATGGTCTGGGGCTTACATTGTGGAGCTCTATTTGCTACCTTGCTGATTTTGACCATCCTTTGCAGGTGCCACTGGAATATCCTCTAGGATTTGAAAAATGTTCAGACAGATGCTCTGCAAAACCCCTTAGCACAGGGGTGTCAAACTCATGCAGCCATGGTAGCATCATGTGACGTATTGGTACTTGCCCCTCCTTCGCTAAACTGGGCATGGCCAGCACATGACGTATCCAGCAATGGGCCAGGAGTTTGACAGCCCTGCCTTAGCATAAGCAAAGCACATCTTTTTGCAGTTGGCTGTTTTTTGGAAAGCTTGCATAGCTGCTTTGATGTATGTCCCTTTGCCCAGCTGTTTCCCTTTGTTGATAGTCCAAGAGAAATTAGTTTTGTTCATACCTTGACAGTTTGGAAACAGATGTATTGGCATTGTAAAAGAAACACTACTCTCATACTTTAAAGAGAAAAGTTTTGTGTCAGGGTTCCAGCGATTGTTTGTGTTAATGAACTTTACAAAACACCCATTTCAAATATTTTATGCAGCCCTAGTTGCTATTTGCATAGGATATCCTTTTTAAAAAAGGGAAGGGAGGAATGTATCAAGTAGCTTGCATACAGCAATACATATCCAGGTAAACAATATCAGATCTTTTCCTGGCAGATGTGTTCACTATAGAGACTCACTTTCTCGAGAATCAAAATAAGCTCCTGTATAAATTGAAAAATGTGGATTTCAGTGTTTTGTGCACACAGAGTAAGCACAGTTGGCTGTTGCAATTTTCCCAGCAGCCCATCATATGATTCAAAGAGGAAGAGGGGGTGAAACCTGACTGAATATCAGTTCAAAATCTCTTTTGTGCAGAACAATCCACACCTAGCAACTGGCTTAACTATATTTGCATCCCGATCAAAGCTGGAACTTTGATGGGGTGGAACAAATTGTCATCATATCTGCATAGCAGGAAGAAAACGATCATCTTAAAGAGCCCAGGTGGAAGCCTATTAAAAATCTGATGAGTTAATATGAGAGACAGGGTCAATGCCAGCTTGTTGGAAGCAATTGAACTGCAGCTATTTTAGAAGTGAAACTGCAACCTTGCCAAGGATATTAAGTGCCAAGCCCACTGTTAATGTTTTGGGTCCATATGTTGGAGGCTGGGAAAAAGGATCCCCTCCCCCCCTTTTTTACCTTGAGTTTTAAGGAATTCAGCTTTTCCTCCCTGAGATGGTCTCTTAACATCTCTCGATGAAGCCGTTCTTGCTCCATGGCAAATTCCCCAAGAGTATATTGGCGTACACTGTTGTGACGAGTGGACATGCCCAAAGTGCTGCCTCCTTGGCTGGGAACGCTTGTGAAACCTTGCCTCCTGGTGAAGTAGTACACCGTAACACAATTAAAATGCACATTTTTTGTCCTCTTCCTTTTCTCACTCTTCAGAATGGAGGATGCTGGAATGGAAACAAAGGACAAGTTTAAATCAAGCCCTGCTTATCCATGCCTTCAACCCTTAACGCTGCAATCCACTAACATGGATGGCTAACATGGATGGGGTGGGAAGCATGTAATAGAGAGGTTGATTCTGCAACACAAACTCTTGCCCCTTTTGTACTCGTGACACAAAGGTGCATGTTAAGCACCTAAGAGGTAGAACTTGTGTTGTAAGTAACATCACAACACAGAAACTGTGGCTTGCTCCAGATGCCTCTGGAAGCATGTCTAAACGGTACAGGGAAAATGCCAGACAAAATAATGAAGCTCTCTGCTTGGTTACCTTCTTTAACCACTTGTCCAGAGCTGCAGCTATCTTACTATGCCTCCTAAAAGCAGCATATAAGCTTATTTTGGCATGTCATGTTCATTTTTATGAATCAAAGTATGTCAGTCTTTGTGCTGTCCAGACAGTATATAGTTAATTGGGAAATGGGATAGTTAGTTAGGAATTGAGAGCTATCCCTTTAAGGGAATGCCTCATGGTAAATGTAGTTAATGCATCATGGGAAATGTAGTTCATGTCATGCGGTCACATCTGTAATCCTGATTGGTCACTGAACTGACCCTTGGTTGGGTTGGGGGAGTTTCCTTTACTCTTGCTTGGACCCCAGCACCGTGTTGGTGTCTCATCCTTTGCTTCATCATTATGGGATGAAGATCACTATAATTTCACACTATGAAGTCAGCTGTGCAAAGAATTGGACATTAGATGAATCTCGACATAACCGTGAATTATACTTTGAGGATGCCTTGTGACCCAACATAGAAACTTTGTATGGAAGTCTTCGTAGAGTTTATCTGCTGTCTTTATATTCAGTAAGCAATTAAAAGACAGAACAGTCTTGCTAGGTATATCAGACAGGAAACATAACCAGATGGTCTATTTTCTACCCTATTGTAAAGCTACATAAACAGAATCTGTCAAGTCTCAAAGCACGTATCTCCCACCGTCTCCTTTAAAACTCAAGAAACAAAGGAGGGTCTCTTCAGAGCCTCTTGTCCTGCCTGCATTCTGTGTTATCTGATCATCCTGGCCCATTCTCTAAGATCTTTCCCACCTACCGTTACTGATAGCGTCAAGTCAAGTCAATTAGCTAGTTAGGTTAGCTGATTAAAACAGTGGGTGAAGTAATTGCTAATTAACATTAACCAAGGGAATCAAGGGAAACAGAGACATGGGGGGGGGGCTAGGTGCAGTTTTCCTCACAGTCCACAGCTCCTTTTGTCCCCCCTCCCTTCAGAAAAGTGGAAGGCAAATTTGCAGGCCAGCCAAGGAGAAAAGAGTAGCTATCCAAGCTCTCTGCCAGCTTCCCACAAGCCTTGTCAACGGGAAAGCTTGCAGGAAGTTGGAACTGGTCCCTGCTCTCATTGATTCTTTTGTCAGCCTGCGGTCATTCTGCTTCTCCGTTTAGGTAAGCAAGTATCTCTGAAAGAATGGTCCAGCGGGTCCCTTGCCTAGTGTCTTAATAAAAATTTCACATGCTCAATGTTTCATATAAACTTACAATACTAGAGAGATGAATAATTTTTTTGTCTCTCTTCAAATCCAGCTCTTTTGTGCTTATTCTTGGAAAATCAGAAAATAAGTTTCTGATTTGGCAACATTTTCAAAGTAGGGCTGCATAAATCATTAATATCAACTTCATCATCATTAGAAATCTCAGAACTTTTTTAATCTTGTAAGATTTTGCCAATTTAATCTCTGCATCTCTTTAGGTCTTATATGAGAATGAGTAAACCATCTTTTCAGATCTTCTGCTGCATCAGATGTTGGCATTCTCATACAAGTTCTCATTAGAGTGCAAAGGGCAGTTATTCCGTGCAATTATTATATCAGAAGAAATAAATGAATTAATTAGGGCTATAATATTTCCAGACTTCTCTTACAAATGAGTATTCCTACTTTTCCCTACAAAATTAACAAGCAGTCTAAGTAATGTGCATAATTTTTGAAACAGTGCCCCCTACTTTTTAAAAATCTCAATTTAAACTTTGTTTACACCACTGTCTTGCAATGCCTCTTATAAATCCATATAGAAACATACATTTAGCCTGTAATGAAAAATATGAAGTGCAGTTGCAAAAGCTGCTTGCTTAACTCTTCTGTCTGATTTGGGGGGGGGGGGTGGTATTGTTGGCAAAACAACATTGGGGGATGTGAGATGATAAATCATATTTATGTAATTCAGGTATGACAGTTGCACAGGTATGATGGGAGAAATGTAATAGTAAAGAGGGTGGAACTAAAAGGATCATAAAACACGCTAACAGCCTTTGTAATGTGAAGCTATATATTTTAACAACCATAGCCAGAAGCACGAAGCTAGTTAAAACAGCTTCAGCAAATTAAGTCCTTTGGCTTTGAGATCTGTTCTTCCATCAATCAGGAATGCTACAGGACTTTTAAACTTAAGTTTCAGGTGCTTATTATATCTTTATTGTCAAGGGAGGAACAATTTCATAACCTGAATGAAATCAATTTTTTTAAAAAAAGAAAGAGAGAGAACAATGCATCAACAGTGCTTTTCAGATTGTTCTCCGGTGAAGGTTTCAGTCTCCAAGAAGCATTCATAATTTCTGCTATCCAGCTGACTAATAATCTATTTCTGAGACCCAATGGTGTACTTCTTAAGCACCAAGCTAGAAATCAGGAAACTATGAGTTCTAGTTCTGCCTTAAGCATAAAATATAGCTGGTTAACCATTCTTTCTGAAGCTTAGGAAGAAGGTGGTAGCAAACCATTTCTAAAAACTGTGCCAAAGAAACTACAAGGACTAATCCAGGCAACACCAGGGATTCAGACTAAGACAAAATCATGCACACAAATATGTAACATTTTTTACAAATCAGAAAACATAAAAAGCTAGTTTCTCTTCTTCAATCCATTTGACCACAGCTTCATGCTAATCAGGTTAAAATTAAGTTATAGTTTAGATTTCAAGGTGAAGTAGTTTCAAGTGATTTGATCAGTTAAACTGATCAAAGAAAGATGCTGACAGTATCAAGAAGAGTACTACTTCTCTAGAAAATTAATATCAAAAAGGAGAGGTTGTCCTGTTACTTTTAACCTTTCAATTTAGCTAAAGCTCTGAAATTTTCTAAAGAAACCCAAAATACTTTGCCAAGACATCGTCCTAATGTAATATAATCTTTTCCTGCTACAGGAAAAGTAGTGAAGAAAAAGGAGCTCTCGTATTACTTTTTAATCTTACTGAAGCTAAAGCTCTGTTCTTTTGTGAACTAAAATACTTTCCTAAGCCATGAACTTCTTACAATACAATCTTTTCCTACTCAAGGAAATAGATTTTTGTTTTCAATATATAGGCTTCATTTATATCCCCAAATAGCATTTTCCATTAGCTTCATAAATCATTCAGTCCAATGTTACAGAAGTTCTATATTATTTTACAACTATTGTTGCAATGCTTCTGCTCCGAATTGTAACCTTGAACATTGTTGTTGCATTCTCTCCTCAGCTCAGGAAGGTCAGTCATGGGGTAAAGGTGGATTTTTGTGTATATACAATGTCAATCTGCATTTCTTGAAACATGAGAATATGAAAAAAAAAGTTTTTTTGCAAGCCCTGACTATTCTCTTATAATATAAAAGCTTTGTATGTACTAAAACAGCAGCCCCCAACCTTTTGGCCACCAGGGACTGGTTTCATGGAGAGAGGTTATTCTGTGGGCCAGAGCGGGCATGATTTCTTTTCCCACAGATGGGGCTTCACTTGTTTGCATGGCCCAGTTTCTGGCATGCCACGGACCAGAGGCTGGGACCCCTCTACTAAACACATTCAGCTTGAAATTCTTGCAAAATACAAAACCTGGTGGAAGGGCATGATTCACACATTCATGTAGTGACATATAGCATAAGTCAGACCATAATAATGCCCCCAATCTTAGGTGGCTAGATGCAAAAGCTAATGGGATTCCTGGAGCATTAACATTTGTGCCTCAGCAGGAAATGTAACAGGTATTCCCAGTCATGGAAGCAACATCAGCTGTAACCTCTTTCACACAACTATCAAAATCCCAGAAGTTCTGTCTTGTTTTCCAACACCCTTTGCAAACTTGGTCCTAAAAGCCCAATATTGAAAAGAAGCATTCTCTGTCTTGGCAAAGTTGGAAAATGGAACCCAAATCCATCACTGAGCTCACTGGCCAAAATATACCCCTCCCCAAAGGTGTGCCATCTTTCAATTTCTCTGAAACACTTTGTTATGTTAAGGAGCCAGAGGAGGCACACATAAATTTTACGAGTCGGTCTGAAAATGGAGACTGCAAATAGAGGTCTATTAATGTTTATTGTAAAAACATTGGGACAAAATAGAGATGAAAATCTTTATGAAATGTCCTTCCCAAGTCATTGCATACTTTACATTTGTCATAGATGAACCAACAACCTTGCTTTGCAGCAAGAACAAAATCTTGAACTTATTTTTTTTCCCCCTTTGGCTGGCAGGCTAATGAAAGGTGCCTTTTACAAGTGTGAAACTACACTTCTATCTCATCCATTGAAAACAAGGTGCCTCTGCATATATTCATCTCTGTAACAAGATGCCCACTGACTTTCAATGTTTTTAAACAAAAAGGAAAAAAAAACCTTGATTTTGATCACCTGATGCTGTAATGATCGTAAGTGTGAAAAATGATCATGTCATTTTATTCAGTGTCGTAACTTTGAATGATCACTAAATGAACTGTTGCAAGTTGAAGATCACTTGTATAATACAGCCAGCCCCCAGATTTACCATTACCAGGGGTTACCTAAGCTTGCTGGGAAGAAAAAAACACAAAATATTTTAAGGGCTTTTCAGAAAGTCATCAAGGGTAGTTCTGGAGAAAACTGTCTCTCTTTCATTTCACGAATCAACCAAACTTTCAGCTGCTCTTAGGTAAAGAAGTTCCTTTTGCATCTTTGCCAAGTAAAATCTATAAAGATTTCCAAAAATAGCCCAGGGAATTCCAGAGTCAGGAGAGGATGCTGGAAGGTGGGTGGGGAGGTAGGAGAAATGGGTGTGGGGAGTGTGTGTAAGGCGAGTTAAAAATAAACCCGTGGTAGGAAGGGAAAGCCTGTATTGTCTCATTTGCACAAATCTTAGTGGGAATGACTGTCAAACCTTTTGAACTTTTTCAAGCACCTTTTTTTATCTGCAAAAAGAAGTTACTTGGTTACTAAGCATAAGTAAATTGAGGTTTGCCTGGCTGAGATCCAAAGTGTGAACACTTTCCTCCTCAATTCCAGCTGTTTTCTTTATGTCAAAAGCAGGTTATAATAAATGTAAACCACAGGGCTCCTCGATAGAGTATGGCAGGTTTTCAACTTGAGGGTGAAGTAACTCATTTACTGCCCTTACAAAAACAATTTAAGAAGAAATATAATCTTGAGTCTAAGAAGATTAAAAACACAGCATACAGGTAGTCCTGGATGTACAACCACAATTAAGCCCAAAATTTACGTTGCTAAGTGAGACAGTTAAGTGAGTTTTACAAACTTTCTTGCTGCAGATGTTAGCTGAATCACTGCAGTTGTTAAATTAGTAATACGGTTGTTAAGTGAATCTGCCTTCCAAATTGACATTGCTTGTCAGAAGGTCACAAAAGGTGGTTGTATGTTCCCAGGACAGTGCAACTGTCACGAATATGAGCCAGTCAAGCATTTGAATTTTGATCACAGACCATGGGATGCTGCAACAGTTGTAAATGTGAAAAATGGCCATAAGTCATTTTTTTAAGTGCCCATTGTAACTTGGAATAGTCACTGAACGAATGGTTGTTAGTCAAATACTACAAATGTGAAGGGAAAAACCAAAAAAGTTGACTTTAGGTGGATCGTGGATGGAATTCTCAAAATGAAGGAAGCAACAAATTTAAAGGAAAATAATCAACCATGAAACAAGTTATGAATGTGGTAGAAGAAAGAATATTTTCAAGAACAGAAAGGTATGAAGATATGTGTTGTGGTTCGCCGGCAGCCAGTGCAGATGGCAATGGAGTCGGACAGTGAGGAAGAAAGGAAACCAGTCAGGGAGTCAGGAGAGGACTTGGATGAGGGTCCTGCGTCTGATGCAGGGATGGGGCCAGGACCATCTGGGAGTGGGGTGCTGTCTTCGGAGCCTTCGGTGTCTGGGAGCAGCAAAGCAGAGGACCCGGGGAGCCTGTTCCCAGTGTGCGTGTGCTCAGAGCTGCTAGAAGGCGAGAGCAGCTGAAGCAGAAGGGGTGACTTGGAAGTAAGGCTGGGAAGTGATTGCCCCTCCCATAAGGGATAAAAGTCAGACCTCAATGACGAAAGCTTTGCAGGAAGCAAAGCAGTTCAATCAGATTCTGAATCCTTCTTGAAGCTCTGTGTACTCTGGTTGGTTTTTTCTGACACTTCGAGGGGAGGGGTTTCCTGTTATAATTACTTTGGAGACTTCTGTTTTTGGCAGCATTCCACAGCACTGAAAGGAGTATGTTTATCTTGGGGAACTGTTTATAATTAGTTCTGGCTGGGAATGAAAGTAATTCCCAGCACTGCAATAAAATAGGTTTTGCTTTTACAACAAGTTTGATATTAATTCCATTTGATGAAGCCTGGGTCAGAACAATATGAAGCGTGAAAAGCAGTCACCTTTTTCAGAGCTGCTCTGATTTAAAAACAGTCACTAAACAGGGCTGTTGTAAGTCAAGGACTACTTGTATTTTATAACTTGTATCTATTTAAAATAGGTTGTTTTACAAAGCCACAGAAGGTAATTCACAGATAAAATAATAAAAACAGTTCTCAAAAAAAGTAGAAAAAATAATAAAAGTAACAAAAGTAACAAGAATAAAATTGACATTTCATTCAGTAGTCAGAAAAAGGTGCAGTTGCATAAAATACAACTCAAACCATGGTTATGGGGGAAGGAGAGATTTTGGGAGCTTTCCACAGATGCATATTTTCCCCACAATTACAACCCTGTGAGGTGAGTTGGGCTGAGATGACTTTGGATCAGTCAGCTTCTCCAAGCCCAACCAACCTCATAGCGTTGTTGTTGTGGGGAAAATAGAAAGAGGAAGGAGTATTAGGTATGTTTGTTGCCTTGAGTTACTTATAAAGTGAAAAAGGTGGTATAAAAATCTAATAACAAATGAATAAACAAACTTCGCAACTTCCATGAAGAAAGCATACTGAGGTTACTTAAGAGAAGTTCCTCTTTAATTCCGCTCATTAACTTGTCTGCCCTATAAGGCAAGCAAGGAGGAAGTATATCCATTGAAGATTTTAAGGACCACACAGGCTGAATCTCATTTTTCACATAACTTAGCTCAAAAAAGCATAAGCTTTTAAAGATTAAAACTGAGGTTTTAAATTTGGTTGCAAATGATCCAGTAAACAACACAGCTGGCACAATAAAACTATCACAGCCGCTTTAATGAGATGGAACTTTCCACTTGGAAACTCACCTTTTCAAAAGGCAAGGGCCTTTTGAACAGGATAACAATCCCAGAACATTTACCCGGATAAAAGGTTACTATCATCTTAAACACACATAGTTAAAAAATACCACCAAATCCAACAATGGCACGTGGGCTTAAATCTTATTCCAAATGTAGTTTTTTCTCTTTTTTAAAAAAATGTAAGACATGCCTTAATAAAGTTGGACAGCTATGATTGATGGGAAGTCTGTATGAGTTCAGGAAAATGAATCTATCGGACCCCTCAAGACCACGAATTCAAAATCTCAAGGAGCTGAATGTGTGTTTTTTATACTTGCACAACAAGGGCAATATTACTGAACTGAATGTGGACAGCAGATCTTCTATGCTGGTATCTGCAAACTCAAATCCGAATGGATTTTAAATATTCTTTTAACTACAACATTACCTTTTTTGCAAAGATATGTTCGAGTATTCCATGAATGTTCACCCTTTTGATGCCATGTCATGCCTCTGGTGGAGACTGACTCTGAGGGAGAGGAGGAACAGCCGACAGGGAGTGGAAGTATGGCTCCAAAGGTTGTGGAGGAAGCTGGGGAAGGGCAGAGGCTGGCTGGACAGTCAGAGGAGGACCCAGGGCCATCCCCTCTCCATCCTAGGGCACGCAGGGAGAGGATAAGGGAGAGATGTGGGGGAGGAGAGGGCCTTGATCCTGTTCATGGGCTGCAGCTGTGACAATTAGGTAAAAGGATAGACATGCGTATGGGTAGGTGCTGGAAACAAAGCGTGGAAATATCTCTAGTTTATTGTTCCTCTCTGAGTTTGGCATCCTTCCTAGTGTGTGTTCTGATATCTGTGAATGTCTTCAAGACTTTATCTTGCCTGGTTTGTGTTATTTTTTAGTCTTTATAATTTAAACAGCATTTCCTGCTTCTTGTAACTGCTTGTGGGGGAGTTTTTTGTCTCCAGTCAAGGATATTTGGAGCTTGGAAGCAAAGTGAAGGAATAAAAGGGGCTTCACCTATTTTTTGTGACTGTGTTTATTTTGTATCCCACCCTGGCTCATCACACTCCATTTCATGAAAGAGATTCCCAGGGTCCTTGAATAGTAGATATGTGACTCTGTTCAGTCAAGCCTTCCTCAACTGGCTACACTCCACCATAAAGGCCTTCCCCATCATTATTTTCTGTGTGCCAATTCTAGAACAGGAAGCTTTGCTTCAATCACACATGCTCTTATTGCCCTTGGATAGATTACTATAACTCTACATGGGCCAGTCTTCATCTGGCTTAGCATTTAATTATTAGAGTGCCTACAATTGCCTATATCACACCACCAATGCAGATGCTCCATTGACTATCAATCAACTTCCAGTGCAATTCAAAGTGCTAATTTTGCTTTAAAGCCTCATACAGGTAAATATAGACTTATAGCTACATTTGGGATCAGAATTTCCATTACTAAGCAAAATGGTTGTTAAATGAATTTTTATGACCCTTTTGCCACTGTTCTTAAGCAAACCACTGTGGTTAAGTGAATCTTGCAGTCATTAAGTGACTCTGGCATCCTCCATTGACTCTGCTTCTCAGAAGCCATCCAGGAAGGTTTCAAGTGTTGATCACATGACCCTGAGATACTGCAACTGCCATAAACACATGTTGGTCGCAAGCAACTGAATTTTGATGACATGATCATTGGGATGCTATGCAAAAGTACAGAGAAGAGCAACCAGGACGATTAGGGGACTGGAGACAAAAATGTATGAAGAACAGTTACAGAAACTGGACATGGCTTGTCTAGTGAAGAGAAGGACCAGGGGAGACATTTTACAAGACATTCGAAGGCCAGACAAGAAATAATGGATGGAAACTGACACAGGTGGGATTCAACCAGTGTTACTACTGGTTTGGTGATTATGTTTTGCCGGTTCAGTGTCTGCTGCTCTTCACAGCTACCGGTTCTATCGAGCCAGGCAGAAGTGGTAGCATCCCTGGAAACCCCGGAAACTAACAAGGTGAGATTTAACCTGGAAATAAGGAGAAACTTTCTGACAGTGAGCTCAACCAATGCAACAGCTTGCCTTCGGATGTTGTAGGAGAGCCATCACTTGAGACTTTCAAGAAGAGATTGGACTGCCATATGTCAGAAATGGTGCTTGGGCGGGGTGTTGGACTAGATGATCTACAAGGTTCCTTCCAACTCTGATTATCTGTTATCTGGTTATAAGTCACTTTTTTCAATGCTGTTGTAATTTCAAATGGTAAATGAATGGTTGTAAGTTGAAGACGATCTTCATGCCTTAAGACTTAGATATCTCTAAGGCTCCTTTCTCCAAGTTGAATCTGTCCATCCAGAGAGATCAGTAGAGTGTCAACCCTGAAGCTGACAAGGCCAGAGGATTAGAGGTAGAGGGGTTTCTGTAGCCAAAATAAAATTCTTTCTCTTGAGAACCAAGGACATTCTCACACCTGTGATGACCTGGAGCATCACACAAAAATAACCAAGGCACAAAAATAGAATAAAGTCCCTTTGATGTCTCTAACTTGGCTCCAAAGTCCAATTATCCTCGGCTGGATGTCAAACTCTTAAAGAAAACAGTTTACGGAGGGAGTAAGTGCAGTCCGCACCCAAAGTAAAGTTAATTTGAAATAAAAAAGGCAACACCAACCACACTGAAGGAATTACTACTGCAGGCAAGGATGATTAATTGTAGACTTCTACCAGATAACACAGCAACCATAATTGGGAGGAAGCCAAAACACAGATAAGCTCCAACAAGAATAAAGCATGCTTTGCTTCCAGCAACTTTGCCATGCACGATTTGTCCTT
This sequence comes from Laticauda colubrina, assembly GCA_015471245.1. NCBI lineage: Eukaryota > Metazoa > Chordata > Lepidosauria > Squamata > Elapidae > Laticauda > Laticauda colubrina. The sequence continues at coordinate 13,113,225 of BLBF01000011.1, read as the reverse complement.
TTAAACAGGCCTCCCTGCTGCAGCCCATGAAAGTGATCAGGGCCCCTTCCTCCCCCATAGACCATGCCACTCATGTTTCTCCCTTATCCGCTCCTCCCTGTGTGCCCTAGGATGAAGAGGGGATGGGCTTGGGTCTTCCTCTTAATGCACATCCAGCCTGTACCCTTCCCCAGTTTTCTCCACAACCACCAGAGTCACACTCCCACTCCCTGTCGGCTGTTCCATCTCTCCCTCGGAGTCAGACTCCAACTGAGGTATGACACACCTAGACTGTGGAAGAAGGAGGGAGGTCTCCAGATGACCAGACAGCGTCTTGATTGGACCATGTGACTAATTGTTTGGGGCTTAGGAAAAACTTTCTCTTTTAACCAGGTGAAAACTGCGAGAACTTTACAATCTGTTTTCACCAGATATGCTTCCAATAAAGATATCTTTTGAGGAATTTGCTTGCCTCATAGTTTTGCCTGCTATGGATCTATTACTTGGAACCCTCACATAGGGAAGCCTTGCCAAGAACTCCAAATCTGAATGAATGTCATGTTCGGGGATCTTGTGATTGAATGTTCTCAGTTATGACACCCCCACTTCAACAAACATACTTGAAACATCCCATGTTGTGTTTGCAAAATGTTGTAAGGTTTTCTGGAGAGGCACTTGGGAACAAAATCTATTCCTGAATAGTGACCCATCTGTTATTTCTTGTTTATGTTATTAATTTTTCACACTTTAATTTATACAGCTTTGTAGTTTGCAAGCCACTCAAAAAGTGGTCTAGGGCAAAATGTTAAACATGCACACAAATAAATAATATTTAACATACTAGCAAAGGATTTTTGGAGTCATAATCTAAACATATCTGCAGGTGAGAAGGGCAAAACAGATTGGATTAAGAAAAGAAAAAGCAAACGTAACAAAAGTATTTGTTGCCACCTAGATCCTCCCAATTTTTCTAGCCCAGATATGGTAGCCCTAATTAAATATTTTTATCATTAGATACATTGATGGTACTCAATTGCTTTGAAACTCATCAAATTTGGTACTCCACATATTTTATCACAAAAATTTTGTCCAGGTACTCATCATTTGTTTGGTACTCAACGCATAAACTACAATTTGTCAGTGTCAGCTGCCTTGTAACTTACTACATTATTCCTTATGGGAAACATCATTTACTCACCATTTTTGGTACTTGTTGCACCTCCCAGAACCCATTAATGATGAGTACCAAGGTAGTACTATAAATATATTCCTGATATTTACAGTAGTATCTTGATACTCATCGTTAATTCTAATTGCTTCACAATTGAAACCATTTATCTCTGCTTCTGAGGATACCCAAGCATTAATATTTTATTTGGAAATTTTACTAGCATTCTAGAGGCTTATTCCCAAAAGTAATCCCAGCTGGATTGATTTTAATTCTGTAGGCATGATTTCCTCCATAGCGAGCTTATAATCTGTATCTCAATTGATTTCATATTCCCTTACCCTAAATGTGTTCATTTCATGTACTAGAGAGGGTCATTTCTTCAGACAAAGCATGTTTTGGATTCAGTTAACATGCAAGATTCATAAACAACATCAGATTTAAATGAGATTCATATTGTGAAAGTCTTATGTAAATAAATACTGTGTGCAATGCAAATCAAGAAGAAGCAAAGGAGTGGAGAAAGCTTTCTGATTCACTGAATGGCATCGAATATCACTGATTACAGGATTCTTGCTGGTTTGTCTATCCAGACAAGGGATATATGACCATTTTTGACAATAGTGACATTCTTGCTTAGTTGACAGATTCCAGCTGATGGCGAGGGGAATGTATTCAAACAGGAAGGCATTTGTAACTTATCTTATTATATACTTGCATGGAATTATTAGCTGCCATTCAGAATGCCAAAATATAGAATCCCCATGACAGAATCCCCAATCCCTCTTTTTCTCTGTGACAGCAAATGGGCAGCCTTAAAATCAAATAAATAAATCCTGAACTGATGCTTGGAATCACCAGTAAACTTGAGGCAAATGAAATGAAAGGAGAAAGGACAATTTTTAGTAGTTAGCAATTCAGTGTTTGGGGATACCTAGAGATGACTTGGTTTCCTCTTGAACAAACATGATAGATTGTGCATACCATTACACCAAATTCTTATTTTAGATGCTCAAATAGTAAACATGGCAGCCAATCAGTCTAGGTTGGTAAAGAAGCTGTAGCAATTCACGCTCGAATAAAATCCAGATTAAATTACAGGACAGTAGTTTGAAATTTATAGCAATGGATTATGTTTTAATTAGCAGTGTTCTAATATTTGAGGGGCTGCCATAGAGAGGAAGGTGCCAAGCTATTTTCCAAGGCACCTGAAGGCCAGACAAGGAATAATGGATGGAAACTGATCAAGGAGTGATTCAACCTAGAAATAAGGAGAAATTTTCTGACGGTAAGAACAATCAACCAATGGAACAGCTTGTCCTCAGAAGTTGTGGCAGCTTCATCACTGGAAGCTTTCAAGAAGAGACTGGATTGCCATTTGTCAGAAATAGTGCAGGGTCTCCTTCTTGGGTGGGGGGTGGACTAGATCAGTGATCTCCAACCAGAGGGCTGGGAACCACTGGTGGGCCGTGAGAAAATTTTGGTGGTCCACAGAGAAATATCACCCCCAAAGCACTCCCCAAAGCAATTAATGCAGGCTGCGTGAGAACACAAGGCTGCACTACCCACATGGCCCGCAGGAACACAAGGCTTGCGTCGCTTGCATTGCGAACAACACGAGGGGAGGGGGGGAAAGGGCAGAGGGGGGAACTTGCCCTGGCCACTGGGCTGCTTCTTTCCACTTCTTTCTTCTTCCGCTTTTGGCTACATACAAGGAAAGCAGCAAAAGTCTTTCTCTCCCCCAAACTCCACCAGAAATGAGTCTTTGGGGATGAAGGCATCCTGCAAGGCATCCTACTCCAAGATGCTGTGACAAAGACTCATTTCTGGTGGAGTTTGGGGGAGAGAAATAAAGTCTTCTGCTTTTTCTGCTGCTTTCCTTGCATGAAGCAAAAGAGTCTCTCTCTCTCTCTCTCTCTCTCTCTCTCTCTCTCTCTCTCTCTCTCTCTCTCCCTCCCTCCCTCTCCCTCTCTCTCCCCCCCTGCCACCCCCGAGAATGGAGCTGGAGATGGTATCCTATGATCCCAAATAAAGAGTGATCAATCAGTAGGAAAATGGGATGGGGAATTTTCCTGCAGACTTTTTGGGGGATTTTCCCAGGGTTTCTAGCCCATGGGATTTAAAATTATGAGTTTGGTATTCCCTGAGGTCCAAAAGGTTGGTGACCCCTGGACTAGATGACCTACAAGGTCCCTTCCAACTCTGCTAATCTGGAATCTATAATTAGTTGGGTCTCAGGGTCACATGAGATCAGGGATAGAGGTTTTTTTCAGCGATCAAATTTGGAAGGAAAATTTAAAACTTAAAACCAGTGACATTCAGAGGTTTAGACAGACATTTTGCTCTATTTCTCTCCCTTTCCGTTTCCCTCTCCCTCTTTCTCTCTTTCTTGCATTCAGAGGTTTATAAGTGGTGAAATGAGATGTAAGAGAATCTCAGCAAGAGACAGTTTATGCAGGCACAGAGAACTATAGGTTAGTGCATAAGATGCTATGGCTCCTAGACAATTCCTTCAAATATCCAGATTGGAACCCAACCTAAACACATTTTCTTGCTTTTGTTTTTAAACAGCATAATCATGACAAATGATTGCCTCCCCACTCAGAAGCAACCATAGGAAATCATGATAATGTCTAAATGCTGACATCTTTGCACAAATGACATGTTTCTCACATCTGGTGTAAGCACGTAAGCTGCATCAAACATGTCATGAACATGTTGATGCACATATCATTGCTGGGCCCTCTCCTCTGAATCCCCATGCATGTATGCAGAGTTGTGTTTCGACAATGAGAATCAAGGTACCACTGTAAATATCAGGAATATATTTACAGTGATACCTCAGTACTCATTGTTTGATATTTAGAAAGGTTTGGAAAAGCAGTCACAGATATAATAGCAAGCAGAAATGTCTGTATATGACTTTCTTCCTTTTGAACTTATCTTTTAGAGCTGCAATTATATGTCCACATAACTGTCACACTCGAGGAGGGGTGACTTATGAAGGACTTTACTTCTGAAGGGCATTGGTGACCTTATTTATTTAGTTGTTTGACAGACAAAAACAATAATGATAAAGGAAAAAAATATATAATGAGAAGTTAACTGTAAATAAGGACATGCATGGACTAGAAGGAACTTTATTAGTTAACTTCTGAAAATGACGCAGGGTCTGGAATAGAGGGATTACTTCCACTTGGAAAAATGACTCTTTTTTTGGTTAATTAACAGCTACCTGATTAGTTAGGGACTAACTTACGGAAGTAACTTTAGCACAGTGGTCTCTTAATGAGAGGGGAGAGGGAAGGACATTGTATAATGTTTGTTTTTAAAATATGTCTGGGTGCATGTGTTGTGTGAGAAAGAAAGGCAGGGAAATGCCCATTTATGTATGAGTCAAAACAATTAGGTTCAATGCATGTAACTGTAAAAAGTAAAACAAACTTTTCAGCCAATTAAATTAATCACTTTAAAGTTGGCCTTCATGCTACTGGAAAACTACTTCATACAGCCATAATTTATTAGCATCATAATAACAGAATTATTCCTGTCTCAAGGAGGTAAGTTGGCAAGACATCAAGCAACTGTCAATGTACACCAGGGGCAGCACCATTTATAATATACTGTAATTTCAAAGCAAATCTCAATGGAACCTTATGTGACAAACAGTGCTATCTACTGTAGTTGCCAGGTTAAGATTCTTCTGCAACTCAACTCAACTCAACAACTTAATTCAGCTGCAGCCCCATTTGAAGTGATATTATCTATAGCTGAACATAGCTAAATATGTTTATAAATTCTGTTCCTCCTTTTATAGCTCATCACATTGTGTTTTTCCTTCTTACTGCCCAGTGATTTTGCCAGTAAATTTTACCGTTCAGCTTCTTACCAAAGGTATTCCACTTATCCCTACTCTTATTTGGATAGTTATCATCTTGCCATTCCTTTCTATCCCCAATCAGGAAAACAGAAGAAATAATCATATAATAAATCAGACCATTGGTTCTTCTTCTTCAACACTGCTTAGGCAGAGTAGTCACACTGTATCTCAAACATAACCACCTTATTCAAAATAGTAGATAGCCAAGGACAACAGAATGTAAATTATAATGATATCTTGGAGGCCAGAAAGAATCAACCTTCCTGATAGTGTCTCTCCAGGATTTCAGACAGCGCTCTATTCCTGCTTTGCCAGGAAGAGGATGTTCCACACAAAATAACTGCTCTAGCATTGTCTCCCTCTCCTCCTTTTCTCATTTATACACACTAGAATATTTCATCATTTTCTTTTCTTGCCAGGAAGCCATCAGAATTAACATTTGGTCTTCAATACTTTCATACTTAAGTGTGTTTTGTTCGGAAAACACACGAGGTAGACCGGGTTCCAACAACAAATACTTTTATTGTTAACAGTTAGTAACGGAACGCCGGCTGAAGCCGGGGCCAGCCCTTTTATACAGGCTGGCTTGCCTGCTTGCAGCCAATGGCAGCTATTTAGATTTGCCGCCTTTTTGGTATCTCTTTGGATTGGTTCCTAGTGAATCAATCCACTTGTCTTTTCCTTAGCCAATCAGAATGGTAGGTTTGGAGTCATCCACTTTACATACAGAACACCCCTCCCTCCTTAGTTTAGTCCTACGTGGTGACGTAGTCTCGCAGGTAGGTGGGGCTTTTCCGGGCTCGACCTGACCTGCGCGGTTCATTTCCAGTGAGGACTTCGACCGGTTCAGATGGGGCTGCTGTGTCGTCCGTCCTCCTCTCTGGAACCGTCTGGAAGGGTGAGTCGGCCATTTTACCGCCGCCTAAGTTTCTTAGGCCGGCAGTTCTGCCGCTCCCTCCCGTTTCCTCGGGGCAGGTCGAGCTGGCTTGGCTGGCCCCTTCCGAAGATCTCTCTTCGTGGGTCTCTTCAAACGGTGAGTCTTTTGTTGGCTCTTTTTGGTCGTTTTGAATGTTAGTTTTATTTTTAAAAAGTTCTTTATTCGTTTCTCGCCTTTCCCCCCCCACCTCGGTTTGCCTTTCGCCGTGTTCTTTTGTGAATGTTTTTAAGTCCGTGGTTCTTTCCACAATTCGAGATCGAAGCTGGTCTATATGCCGCTTCCATTCCCTCCCATCGTCTAATCTTACCCGGTAGGATTTGGGGCCTGTAAGTTGGGTAATTTGCCCGGGTAGCCATACCGGGTCCCCGGAGAAATTTTTAGCATAAACTAAATCGTCTGTCTCAAATTGTCTGAACCGTGTTGAGGAGTCAGGGGGGTTTTCTGGGGTGAAATTTGGGTGTAACCTATCCAGGTGAGATCTTAATTTTCGCCCCATAAGCAGTTCTGCTGGTGATTTATTTGTGATAGTACTAGGTGTTATGTGCTGCAGTGTGAGCAGCCGGTTTACTTTTTGTTGTGTATCTCCAGCGTCCATTCGTTCTAACCCCTCTTTTGTAAACCGGACCATTCTCTCTGCCCTGCCGTTCGCAGCCGGGTGAGCCGGCGCGGTTAGTGCATGTCTTATACCTAGGGAGGCTAGGTATTGCTCAAATGGTATACTGGTTAGCTGTGGTCCATTATCTGAAACGAGAATGTCAGGTATGCCATGGGTGGCAAACAGGCTGTCTAGTTGCTTAATTACGGCTTCTGTTGTCGTTGATGGCATGATTTTTACTTCAAGCCAATTGGAATAGGCATCAACGACAATCAGAAAAGTATGCCCCTTGGTAGGCCCCGCGAAGTCAATGTGTATTCTTGACCACGGTCCTCGAGGGGTTTCCCAGTCCTTAACGGGTGCTTTTGGTGGGGATGGTCTAATTGTTTGGCATTTGTGGCATGAGCTTACCCAATACTCTATGTCCTTATCAATACCCGGCCACCACACGTAACTCCTGGCGAGGCTTTTCATCTTCACCATTCCCGGGTGCCCTTCATGTAAAAGCCTAAGAACCCTGGGCTGCAGTTTAGCAGGGATTACCACCCGATCACCCCACAACAAACACCCCTTTTGGATGGAAAGTTCAGTCTGTCTGGACCGGAAAGGTTTGGAATTTTCAGTTTTTAGATTGTCCGGCCAGCCTTTACCTACCCAGCTAAGAACGCGGGCAGTCAATGAGTCTTTCGCGGTGGCTCTTGCGACATCATACGCTGAAATGGGTAGATCGGGGCATGTCTCGATTTGTAGCGCTGTCATCGTTGGTGCCGGGTCTGCGTCGGTTGTTGGCAAAGGCGCTCTGCTTAAAGCGTCCGCATGGGAAATTTGTTTCCCTGGTCGGTGTGTCAGAGTGTAGGAATAAGCCGCCAGGAACTCTGACCATCTCGTCATTCTGGGTGAAAGTATGTTAGGTGTTGGCTTGTTTCCCGCCAAAATCCCCATTAACGGCTTGTGATCCGTTATAATTCGAAAAGTCCTCCCATATACATATTCGTGGAAACGTTTTACTCCAGCGACAATTGCTAGAGCTTCCCTGTCCAATTGGCTATAATTCCGCTCAGTTTTTGATAGAGTCCTAGAATAATATGCGACGGGTGCTTCTCTGCCATCCGGTAGTTGGTGGCTCAGGACGGCACCTACTCCATATGGTGAGGCGTCGCAGGTCACTGTTAATGGCAGAGTGTCGCTAAATTGGATGAGAACGTTTGTTGATGTTAGCAGTCTTTTAATGTTTTGGAAGGCTTTTTTTTCTTTGTAACCCCAAGTCCAAGTAGCCTTTTTGTCTAGCAGGCGGTGTAGCGGTTCTGCTATAGTGGCTTTGTTTGGCAGGAATACATTATAGAAATTAATTAATCCTAAAAATGCTTGGTTGTAATGCGTGGTTCAGGGTAGCCTTATAGTCACCACAGATTCTGATGGACCCGTCTGGTTTAATGGGTGTGACGATAGGCGTTTCCCACTTGGCATGGTCCACAGGTTCTAACACCCCTTGGGCTACTAATTTTTCCAGCTGTTCCTCTATTTTTGCCTTTAGTGCAAAAGGAACTCGCCTGGCTTTTATTCTTCGTGGGGCTATTTGGGGGTTTAAATTGAAAGAAATAGGGTTTCCCCGGTACTTGCCCAGTGATCCGTCAAACACGTCGTGGAATTCTCTGACGAGGTCGTCTTCCCAGCCGGCTGTGGTCACTCGATCGACCCCAGTCATCCCGATGCCCAATGGCGCGAACCACTCGATGCCCAGGAGGCTTGGTCTGTCTTGGTTGACTATGGTCAGTGGAAGCACTTTGATGTGGTTTTTGTAGGCAACTTGAAAATGTCCTTTGCCCATCACAGGGATTTGGTTTCCCTGATAGTCTTTGAGGGTTAGGTGCTGCTTCATCAAGTCTTTGGTCTTGATACCTGGGACTAACTGTTGAATTGTGTCCCATGATACCATGGAGAGGAAGGACCCCGAGTCCACTTCCATTTTGCAGTGTTTTCCCTCGATTTCTACGACGATTTTAATTTTTCTTCCACTTTCCGTCTGGGAGCTTTGGATAATGACAGTTTGGTGTGTATTGGCTCGCTTTTCTTGTTGCCATTTTCTTTCGGCTCGACTTGGCTCGGCTCGTGTTGGGGAATTTCTGCGTCTCGTCGGGCTGTAAGATTTTTTATTTCTGCAGACCTTCTCGATGTGCCCTCTTTTTCTGCAATGTCGGCAGATGGCATCGAGGAATCTGCATTCGGCTCGTGGGTGGTTTCCTCCGCAGCCAGCGCATTCCCGCCACTTTCTCCTTTCGCGCTCTTTCTTGTTTGTGAGCAAACGGTGGACCTCGTCGTCCTCCTCGCTTGATTCGTTTGTTTCGCCCGACTCTTCATAATGGGTCGTTGTGGCAGGATGCTTTTTTTCTTTGGCTGATGTTTCATCGCCGTGTGTGTTCATTTTCTTAAATGTTACTGCGGATTTTTTCGTAGCTTCCGCGGCGGTGGCTTCCGCAATGGCTTCGGTAACGGTGATGTTGGGCTTGTTGAGCATTTTGCTCTGTGCGGTTGAGTCTCTCAGGCCCAACACCACGCGATCTCTCATTGCCTCGTCTATGTTTGAGAATTCACACTCACCCCCAATTTGTCTGAGTGCAGCGACGAAATCGGCAACGGTTTCTCCCTCTCTCTGGTCTCTTCGGTAGAATTCATGTCGCTTTATTAGATTAGACACCATCGGGGCGTAGTGTGCTTTCAGGAGTCTCTGTAATTCTGTCCACGTTAATTGTTTAACGTCCCGAGGCTTGGCGAGGGCTTTAGCCATTTTAAAGACGGTTGTTCCGCAGTGTGTCAGGAACACGGCTCTCTTTCGTTGTTCGGAAATGCCTTCCATTTCGTTGCTCTCCAAGTACATTTGGAAGCGATCAGCATAGGAATCCCAATCCTCTTCGTTGGGATTGAAGGGTGCGGGCGGTGCGTTGTTTCCAGACATCTTAGTTGCAGTCTGGGCTTTTATCACCACGTGCAGGTTTTGTTCCGTTCAGGACGATCCCATCCTCGTCGCCAGTGTTTTGTTCGGAAAACACACGAGGTAGACCGGGTTCCAACAACAAATACTTTTATTGTTAACAGTTAGTAACGGAACGCCGGCTGAAGCCGGGGCCAGCCCTTTTATACAGGCTGGCTTGCCTGCTTGCAGCCAATGGCAGCTATTTAGATTTGCCGCCTTTTTGGTATCTCTTTGGATTGGTTCCTAGTGAACCAATCCACTTGTCTTTTCCTTAGCCAATCAGAATGGTAGGTTTGGAGTCATCCACTTTACATACAGAACAAAGTGTATCTCTGATTCAACTGATTATTAGATTAGTCTCATAAGCAGAAACCATAAACATGATTTACAGAGATGAGACCACATGAGTAAGATTCAGATGACTGGACTAAATTGGCTTTCTTAGATTTTGCAAAGCCAAGTTCATTTGTATGAATTTTGTGCTTAGCATTTGATTACTCACAATTTATAATGCAAAGACTATAAAAGGACAGACCTTTTGCTCTCACTCAACCTATTAAATTGCCATACAATAATATAAATGTGGATTATTAAAGTTATTATTTAAATTATAAAAACTTATGAAAATAGTGAATAAGCAAATTAAACATTTTACCATAAGCTAATATCGATAAATTATTGCTAGGTTACTGTACTTGGGTCCAAGGTCTTCTACTAATCCTATTTAAAGTTCCATGAATTCTGCCCATTTTTCTAATCAGAAAAGTATACAGTATTCACATCAGCCAGTGAGACAGAATAATCTAAAATACAAATGACTTAAACTAATAATATCCATGAGATTAAAGCATACATAAAACTTTAAGAAGAGCATCCCACAACATTCTTTGCAGAACATGTTTTCTGTGGACCAGACAACTGAATGATAAATGAGACAGCTGAACAACCATCTGAAAGGCAAGCTTTGATGCAATTTGACAAAATAATTTTGGAGACTGTTTTATATTCTTGTTTCACCAGTTTTGATGTCTATGGACATCAATGTGCCTGCCATCATCTACCTTAATGTCTACTAAATTCCCTGACCAAGCTTTTTTTAAAAGAAGTTGGAAATAAATGTGTTGCAAATGAAAGCAACAGCCTTAGTACCTGAACTGTATTTCCAACAATGACTCGTAATGCTACACAGATCTTAGAAGAATTGTTCATAAATAAAAATGGTAGCTGGATGGAGGCTACTGTCTTATTTGAAGGTGTGCCCCCCCCCCCCCACAAAAGGCAAAGTCAGCTGAAGTCTTGGGAACATGCTAGGATGTTAGGTGAATTGTGTGGAATACTCTTACCAATTTGTCTTAAGGGAATGGGTGTTTAGAGACTGGCTATGTCCGCCATGGCAAACATTTAAAGAGTGCCCATTACATAGTTCCAAAATTCCAAATATATGCATTAGTCTAAATATTATAAAGCAACCTTATTGCTCATGTCTACCTGTCACAAATTTGATAACATATCATTCCTCCTTGATGGTCTGACAACTTTACTTCTTCACATGTATGTTTCTCAGTCTTGCAATCTAAACATTCCAATCTAAAACCCAGTTCACACAAGCAATCTGCTCCATATGATGGAAAGCACACAGAGGACACCCCCCCCCCCAAATGCTCCAGTTGTGAGATGCCAGCTCTGGTATTCCATCTATTTCCAGTAGAGTAGAAAACTGGGTGAACGTGGAGGAGAAACCATAGGCACTGACTTTCATTTGTCTATAATGAGGAAAGGGCCCTTGCACTGTAACTGTGGTACTTACGTGTAAAATGATTTGAAGTGGAAGGGTTGACACTATCCCCACTCTCAGCACTTTCACTGCTAGAGATGTCATCATCTGATTCCCGCACCGAAGAACAGGGTGAGGAGCCATCAACTTCTTCAAACTTCCTCTTTAAAATTCCACTCATAGCTGCACTATAGTCACATGTACCTGCAATGGGAACAGATGCAGTGAAAGCCAAGGAACTTCTGACTGCAGACTAAGCAATTAAGATCCATCCTCAATGCATTGTCAGTAGCATGAAGGTGTGTGATGGACCAAGGAAGCTTACTGTGCTTCCCTCCTCTCTCCTTTTAATTTTTTTTAATGTAAGCTTCAAGCGGTAATATTTGAACCAAGGAAATTTAGTGATTTCCCCTCATTTTAATTTAAAAAAAATAAAACTGACCACTGAAATAATTGCTGTGAAAGCTATATTTTAAACATATATCTAAATTAAAATACCCAGTGCCATTCACATGGTGGTTCACTAAAGTTAGCTTCATGCAAAACTAATCCTTGAATCAATATTGATGTTTGTGCGTATGTCCCAATAGTTTAAATTTGAAACGCTTTGGTTTGAGCTCAGATCATTTTTTTTTTCATGTACAAAACAGGCTTTGTAGATTATTTCAAAGAGTTCGTTCAAAGGTTCTGAAATGAAATACTTCAGAATGATCAAAACAGCCTGTTGCAATGTAGAAAAGAAAGAGTTGCATTCTTCTTGTTCAGTTAGTCCTCATTTAGTGACTGTTAAAAGTTGCAATGGCACTGAAAAAAAGTGACTTATGACCATTTTTCATACTGGCCATTGCAGCATCCATGTGGTCAAGTAATTTATATTAGGATAATCTGACAACTGGTTCATATTTTGACGGTTGCAATGTCTCAGGGTCATGTGATGATACCCTTTTGTGACCTTCTGACAAGCAAAGTCAATGGGAAATCAGATTCACTTAACCGTGTTAGTAATTAACAACTGCAATGATTAACTTGACACTGTGGCAAGAAAGATAATAAAATGGGAGAAAACTCACTTAAATGTTTCACTTAGCAACATAAATTCTAGGCTCAATTGTGGTCGTAGGTGGAGGAGTACCTCTACTCTGTTTTTTTGCATAAAAGAAAGAACACATTCTGTCACAATGGGAGGGAATTAATTTAATTTTGTTTAATAGTTAACCTAAATATTCCCCTTTTTGTCACAAATTTTCAATATTCAGAGATTCTCAATATTGGAAAGAGCCAGTTTTGGGAACTGAAACACAACTAGATAGTTAACACTCATGTCAGATTTCTCACTAAGCTCCAGCCTATCTTTCAGACTTCAGAGGAGCAAAGTATCATCCTCCCCAGACTGATTCAGATCCATGCAATTGACTCTCTCATGTGGTTAAAATATATATAAAACCAAAGCTGAAATATGAAAATTATTTTTTTAAATGCTTTAATTTAAAATCTTGACAATGCTTTAGCAAACGTTCCTAATATTGTCATTTGAATATTTTAAATTCTCTAAGAGAAATTAAAGACACTTCGATAAGCATCTGTTTTGACTTTCTTTTCATTTGTGTTTCATTTTTGGAAGAGACTTGTATTATCAGAAAGGGCAGGAAATTTTAATGATTCTTCCTTGCCACTCCTTTTGCACTGTACCTATGGCCTCCTCTCCTGTTTCTCTCTCTCTGCAGAAATTTATGGCAGTAAATTTGTCCTGCTCTACGTTTCCCAGCCCACATTTCTGTGTATTTACACATTACTGTGTTCATTGTGGGAAGCTGACCTTCTACTTGTGATGAATTAAACTTCAGTTCTTGTGGTCTGAAGGTTGTTGGGTTGTACCTCTATGTTTAGAAGTTATAAATATTCATGAAATTGTCCCGTTCCCCCCCCCCCCCATCCCTGCAATCCAGTGAGAAACAGTGAAATCAATCTGTTCATGCTGTCGGCACCAACATGTCTCAAAAGGCAACTGCAGGGTTTTTCCCAAGGTCAAATCAAATCCGTGACAGAACAGGAATTTGAATTCAATAATTGCTGAGGGAGTAAGGAACAATAAAAAAAATGCTGAACAGGGCAGGAGTTAGTGCATATTATCTTTTTTTTTGTTTGTTTGTTTGATACAGATCATCAAATAGCCTCTTTTGGGGGGCAGGAACCTTATGAGTAACAGAGAATACTACATTACAAAGGCAAGCCATTGAAAAAACACACATTCAGATAGGGTTAAATGAATATTTTCAGCATGCCTCTTATTCAACCCTTAATGATTCTGATAGAGCCCCATTTTATAAACGCCAGTTCTGCTTTATTGATTTATTTTCATTGCTATGAATCCCTTTTAATTCCTTCCAGCAGGTAGCTTTGGGAATCCCTTGCTCCATTCTCTTACCTTGCTTGTCCCAATTATAGCCTTACCCATGATGCTGCTGCAAATGTATACTCGATACGGTACTGCACACAGGCAAAGTTTGTAGTCAAAAGTAAAAAATGAGCCCCATCAATGCAGGCAACATTATGATGTCACAAGAAGATGGCTCAGGTCATAATTGGGTGAGCATATTTATTCTCAAGCAGGAGTTTTTCCATTCTGACATCCATTTCTACTAAATCATTTATTAACAATATGAGTATGAAAGCAAAGCAATCATACTTTTTTTTCTGAGAGAAGAATCCTTGACCACTATCTCATTTGAACTTGGAAGCTAAGGTGCCTGTTTCCTGGGTTAGGTTTATTATTTGACTTCACCTAAAATGGCTTGAACGTTGCATAAGAATGCAGAGATGTGCCAGATGAAAATACATTGTCACATAGATTTTATTTTACTTGTCTCTCTATATAATTTTTCCTGAAAAAAAAAGCCTCTGCTAATTGGTGAAGACTGCAATTTTGAACAAATAATAATGTCCAATAGAGCTAAGATCTTTCTTAATTTACTCACATAGAAAGTTAATGTCAGCCCGTGTCAAGTGCCAAAGAAAGACACGAGGAGTTACTTCTGAGTAATTTATTTTATTGTTCCTTATCTGTAGACAGAATCTTGCCAAACAAAAGCAACTATCTGCACAACTATAGATATGCTCTGAGAATTGTTAGAGAAATGTTTTAATTCTTCTTCTTATTTTTGCAGCTAATGTATCTAAACATTGCTGCCTCTTTGCAGTCTGGAATGTAGCTCCTCCTTCTTGGGAATAAAGACTACATTCCATCACAATTGATGAGTGCTATATACATATATATATATACCCTATAGTATATTCCATACGTATTTGAAAGGTATCAAACCACAGAAAATACAGTAACAAAATGGAGCACAAGGAGAATTTCTGCACATTGACCATCCATAATCAAAATGTTCTGGGCAAAGTACAAACTAGAAGTAAATTAGGGATGATGCCCCAAAAGCGTATACACAACATGCAGCCTACGTAACATCTAAATTCCTAAGTTGTTTGAGAATGAAATAAAAATGATAGTGCCTTAAAATAGGCATGCGAGGATATGGTCATGTCTTCAAAAGTGAGAACTGCAAATAGTAGCACCTTCTCTGATTTTCAGAGTTGGATACAGGAATTGCTATATTTTTGTTGTGGGTAACAGGAGAAATGGACTTAAAAAAAATTCCATGTATGTCCAAGTGAGTTTCCCCTAGATCCCTCCCCTCTTTATACTTAGGAGAGAACTAGCTAGTGAACTAGCTAGCCAGCTCGCTGTCAGGCCTGCTGCTTGCTAACAGTTTGATTTAATGATACCCATAGAGAGCCTGTGCTATATGTGGAGGATCTTGAAGTTGTAAAAGGACTAGTGAGTTCCCAGCAGAATATCCATAGAAGCCAGCCATCTGTGCCATCATCTTGTCAGGCAGTCTACTGTACAAATATCCTTCACTTTATATTCAGTGAGTCCATCCACAAGCCCAGAAAAAAGGATTAAATTGGCAGATTAATGATTATAAGCAAGCACAGTCTTTTCTTCCAAAACAGCCAAAACAACAACAATCAACGATAGACAACAGATCAAATATCTTGAAAATGAAAGGATCCCAGCCCTCAAATCTACAGAAAGAAACAAACTTGATGAATGCACTCAGAGTTCCAAATTCTGGGACTGCACATAATGCTCTTATTTTCATTGCCTTCAGTTCAAAATACTACTGGATCAGCCCAAAGGTCTCCCATTGACCATATGTACAAGCAGGGTAGGTTGCCTTTTATATGATCCAGATGTTCTATGAAGATAATTTTACCCAGAATACAATAAAGCCATAGATCATAATGTCCTTAAATTGCATATTTGACCATGACTAGGTCAGCTTCTTCAAAAAAAGATAAGGAAATTAGTATTCACTTCCATAGAGGTAAAACATAACCAGGTGGATTGCTGGCAAGATAAAAACTGTTTGGGCATGATATGATAAGAGCCATAGTTGTGCAGTGGTTAGAATGCAGTATTGCAGGCTAATTCTGCCAACTGCCAGCAGTTCAATTCTCACCAGCTCAAAGTTGACTCAGCTTTCCATCCTTCTGAGGTCGGTAAAATAAGGATTCTGTAAACCACTTAGAGAGAGCTGGAAAGCACTATGGAGAGGTATATAAGTTAAGTGCTATTGCTACATCTGAAAATTCTTGTCTTTCTCTTATCAACTCAAATATAAGTGCATCATATGATCTAATCAAATACATGGAAGAAGGCAAAATTCCATGCTGTTGCCAAAAATATCTGTACCATCATAGAAATATTCACTTTAACATATATGTCAATAAATGTGAATATAAATCCAATGGAACATTGAATCCAAGTTATTATTGTCTGGAACATGGTTGGAACGGCCATGTTTCCACATGAATAAAAGTTACCGTACTTGATAAGGAATGTCAGGTTTGAAATTTAAAGAAAGCAATGCAATATGGTAAATTGCAGCTCTTTTAATACATTGTGTGCAAATCATGAGTGGCCAATTCATTACCAATATGAATGCACAATCTATGTGGATAACAACATTTCACTGCATGTCCTCTAGTTGGCATTGGACTTTGTTGTGACTGAGAAAAATAAGTTCTCTCTCTCTCTCTCTCTCTCTCTCTCTCTCTCTCTCTCTCTCTCTCTCTCTCTCTCTCTCATATCTTAAGTTAATGACTGAATTTTAACTCTTCTATATTTGAATTCTAACAATACTGGTTTTTTTCAGGTGTGGAAAATTAAGGCATACATGAAAATCCAATTACACTTATTTATTGCTACTCAGCAATGCAAAGGGAATATTTTCAACTAACAGTTAGCACCTGTTAGGTGTTAGATATGGATCAATAGAATTCAAGGAGGAATAGGCTTAGTTTGCTTGTGGCTATTTACAGATTCTAGGCTGATTCCTCTTTTAATTCCATCCCCAGGTTCTGACACTCCTTCCTCTATAGTTGTCTCATAAATATACAACAGCTATAACCAACCCAAACCTTATATAATGCATTTGCTTAAAGGTAATATTTTCTCTGTATTCCTGATGATGAACATTCTGTAATAACGAATTTGGAATAATCTAATCCTTTCTAGTCAAATATTGAGAGGAAATCTTCACGTAGTAAATTATAAACAGAAGGATGGGAGATGAGAGGACATTTCAAAGTCATTAGCTGCTTTATATATGGATTTCAGAGTATTAAAAGAATTCTTCATTATCCTATTACTGCATATTCAGTATTACTATTAGCATTATTAGCTGCCAAAATTCTACAGGAAAAAAGTGAAAGGTTATTTTGTTAGTTCATCTTTTGTTCTGGTATTTTGCAGAAGATATAAAATATACTGTAAGCTGAGGTTTCTCCAAGATAAACACCGATGAGCATTGTCATTTAAAAATCCATTTCACATTTAAAGATAAGAGCTCAAAAATCTATGCATCCATGTAATTGTCAATACCATCCAGGAAAACCCAGTAGCTCTGAATCAAAATATGGCATGGAAATATTAGATATATGATTCTGTATCTATGGCTAAAATTATTTGTAAGAGGAAAAGCAATGTTTTAAACTGTTTTTTTCTTCTGACATTATAGTTTTATTCATTTGTAAATTTTATTTGCCGCCCCTCTTACCACAGGGTAAGTCTGGGTGGCTTACAATCTTAAAAAGATAAAAACTATACAAAACATAAGAGACATAAATAAAATATTGTAAAGATCCAAATGAGTCCCAATTAAATGATGGTGAGGGTGGGAGGAGGATGGGGGGTGGATAATGGGATCTGTTAAACAATCAACATATATATATATACTGTTTGGATTATTACATATTGATAATATCTAAAACCATTATTTTTATTATCAGCAATGATTACTTTGAAAAACAGCAACAATTGTAAGGTTTATTTAAATTAAAATCTCTTGCTGGCTTCATCTTTTCCAGCACCTGTTTCCTTTCACAGCATTTGTTATTTACTGTTCCAAATTCTGCACTCAGCAATCCACTGGATGTCACAGTGGCCAGGATTTCATCCAAATGATGAAATGCCTATTGTGGCATCATGACACAAGCTCCATCCCATATGTGCATGCAATATAAGCACAAAACAGCACAGAATTGCATTGCAATGTGATTGCACATTTTATCACTAATCTTTCCCACCCTCCCATCACCATTGTCTGCAGATCATTATGGCAAGGCAATGCTTCCCTGTAGAGGCATAACACTCAAGATTCCTTGTGCATAAGTCAAGATGGCCTTCCAAATCGATGCCCACAAACCTTCATCAATGGTCAAGCATAAACACTACTTTTACCACGAACCCTAGTATTCTTTCTGATTTCCTCTAACTATAAAACTATATCCTCCTGATAGAATGGAGTGGTGTTAAGGGATACCATGGGACAGGTAGTACATGAGGAGAAAGAGATTGTGTGAGAGAAGAAATATTTCACTGTGATTCATAAAGGTAAAGGATAAAGTTTTTTTCCTGTCCAGTTGTTTCCAACTCGAGGGGGTGGTGTTTATCTTCGTTTCTTAGTGGAGGGAACCAGTCTTGTCCAAAGACATTTTCCATGGTGCATTATACACCAAGGCGCATGAAACGCTGTTACCTATTTATACTTATTTATCTACTTGCATTTGCATGCTTTTGAACTGCTAGGTTGGCAGGAGCTTGGGCAAGTAACAAGAGCTCAACCCATCACACGGTGCTTAGGTTTCGAACCCAGGAAAGCTGATAAGCTCAGTGCCTTTAACCACTGAGCCATTGCACACCCCTGTGATTCATAGCACCGGGGGGGGGGGGGCAAATAAGATTTCACAAGTCAAGATTGCATCTAAATGGTTTAAATTTCCAGATTTTGTTAGCTTTTCTAAGCTCAAGACTTTTTAAAGAACTGCTTTCTCCTTTGCTTTTCCAAGTCCCCGCCAATCAATCAGTATCACTATTAATAAATCACCTCCATTAACATTTATTAGTTTAAGGAAGCATGCCGATATGAGATTCCTCTGGGATGGTAAAATTAATTATGTAAAATTATTCAACAAAGGATAGCAGTGAGGGATGACAGGGTCAGAAATCCTCTGCTCAGACTATTGGAAGGAGACACAGGCTGCTCTTCAGGTTACACTCAGGAGGGAGAACTGCTTAAATACAAACTTCTTTCTATTTTGCACACATACTATTATGCAACTTCAGCTTTGGTTTGCATTAAACACTTATAATGGCAACCACTGGAGCTGAACACCATTCAAAAATTTTCAGCTTCCTTATTTGCAAGGCTGCCTCTAAACACTTCACTGCTTTTAAAGGCAAAGCAAAATGTAGTCTCTCCTCAGAATGTGGCAAGACTGACAACGGATCCTACCTAAAATTTGGTAGCGGCTCCCATTATTCCTGAAAGCCACCCATTCATTTAAGAGATACAAGACAGACACATGTCATTCATCTTTCAACGGAAGCAATGCTTAGACGGACAATTGAGAGCTAAGATTCTGGCCGTCGTTCTTTGTTGTCTGAGGGGCTACCTTAGTTCAACCAACTACAGGACTGTTGTATACCCCAGGTGGACCAGCAACCTTCCGGTATGTTTTCTAAGTACCAGAATAGTGCTCATTTACAAAACAACATTACAAGCACCTTCTATTCAACTATATATTTTAAGAAATATTGCTTGATTTCTAACACATATAGTTCATTTACAGTTCATTTATAATTTTATATCAATAATTTTAGCTTACTTGCAATTATATATATTTAACTATGTTGAAACAAAACCTCTCTAATAACCTAACAGCTTCTCAGATAAAGATGTATTTAATAGGCATTATACGTGGGCAACGTATAGCCATAATTGGAAGTTATTAAAACAGAGCCAGAAATAAAGCAGACTGCTCTTCTAAGATGTAAAGAGGAACAAACTGTATTAGGTGAGCTAAAGGACTGAGAAGTCCTCAAGACATATTTCCACAAATTTGAACTGAATAGTATTTCAAAGTTGAAGATGGGAGGAGAATATGGGTAGGAACAAGAGAGAAAACCAAATGAGAAGATTGGAGGAAGGAGGGCAAGGGTAAAGTATAAATTAATATTGTCTCTGGTAAAAGTCTATTAATGCTGGAGAATTTGACTTTCACAGACTGTCTGTTTTCCTTCCAATTTATCTGACGTTTCCCATTATGCTCAACTCTGTCTTTCTCTAAATCTTTACCCAGTGGAAAAATTAATTGCAATTAGCAAAACATTTTATACAATAACTATAAGTTGCAATTCCTGGTAGAACACAAAATTTTATGTACAATTCCTCAAGCTCCCACCAACCTGGCCTTGACACTTTATTATAACAGGATAAATCTGTAATAGTGCTGGAAGACAACCTGGCCTTGAGATTGAATTAACTGCATGTACTCCAAAATCTCAAGGCAGCACCACAGATGGTAGTAGGGGTCATCTTCAATGTTCCTTCATAATTGGAAATGCCGTTGAGGGTAAAGATATGTCAAATTCTCCAGAGGAGTATCTGAAACAGGACGTGTTTTTTCAATGGCCAATTGATATAGCAATTCTACGGGATGTATTTATACTTGGATCCAAGGAAGAACTATCATGGAATACAATTGATGTATTTAATTTCCTCCTCATGACTGACAACTAATTCTTCAATTTGATTATATTAGAGCTCCACCTTCTCTGAAACTGAGCCCCCATGTTCATTTGAAAATTTGATCTCTTTTAATTCCCAGTGGTACAGATCCTTATCCAGATTCATGAATTATGATAATTATACTGACAGCTCTGAAAACTTAGGGGCTTTTCCTAATATTACTTACTTGGTAAAGCAGGTGCTTCAGATGGCTAAAACTAAAAAGCCATTCCCCTGCCCCTAAACTGGCTCTTTACTGGATAATAAAGCAGAGGCTATGTCATAATATAACCTGAACCATCTAAATTAACTTTCCAATGAGACAATTTTTGTCACATCGGGGACAAGGCAATAAACTATTTTTTTTTTTCTGTTGAATCATGTCTGATTTTCAGAAAGTACCTGGACAAGTCCACAGAGTTTTCTTGGGTTTTTCATTGTCTCTTTCCCAGGGCTGAGAAAAAGGAATTGGCACAAAGTCACCCAGCTGGTTTTGTGCCCTAGATGGGACTCGAACTCACTAGCCTGATGCCTTAACCAATATACCAAACTGGCTCTTGTGTCTTTCCTACTAAGAAGGGAAATTATTATGTTTTTTGTTCTATTTTACTATTTGTAGAGTTCCATTTTTTTTAAAAATGGAGCAAATCAACAAAACAAAAACAAAATGCTTAAGAATATAAAAATATATTCTATGGAACATACATAGGAAGCCAAAAATAAAAATGTTTGATTTTTTAAAAAATAACATTAAAAATATCAACTGCAGCTATATTCACTTAGGTCACAAAACAAATGTCAGAATATTATAATCAGATTAAATTGCAAAGACAGTATATGGTGGCTAACAAAAAAGAAAATTATTATTTTGTTGATAAATAATGGTTCTATGGTTTAGAATCAATCATGGTTCCCCAGATATCTTTAAAAAAATTAAGTCACCTATATGGGAAATACTCAACTAAACAACCTACATGAAATGAATGTATTTTCTCACCCTGCTTTAGTCATCCTTATAATGTAATTTGTCTGTTCTATAATTAGGTTTGAGCAAAGACAAAGACTGACAGCCGACAAACAGCAAACAAATCTCTTTTTCCAGAGATCTGTCTTGATCTCCAAACAGATTACACCTGTCTCTTGGACTACATGCAGCCATCTGTTCCTTCCTTAAGAGAAGCTTTCAAAAGAGCTGGCTCCTCCTAAGTATCTATTGAGAGCAAAGTGTTGTTATTGTCAGCAAATAGATGTATCCCTGAATCAGAATAAATCTTTTTATTTTACCCAAATAGCCTATGAGGCACAATTCATTTTGCAACTAGATGAACATAAAAAGGAAAGGCAGAATTAATATTGCAATCTGTTTTGCATTAGCCATTTCCCCCCATTTTGCCAAATATCTTTCAACTTTTCACTTACGATTCTACAAGAAATCTGTGGATAAATAAGCTGCATATCTAAGAGTCATTTTTCTACTACAGCTTATCATTCCCTCCCACTTATGCTTTTGAGTCTGACTCTTAATATGATACACTGATAACAACAACCTCTAGCTCTTATAGTGTAATGCTCCTCTTCTAACTGTAGGACCACTGAAGTATGCTTTTATTATGAGAATTTAACAAGCTAATATATATTTTAGGCTGAAATTTACAATCTTTCTTTTACAAAAAAAACCGCTAATTAAATAAGTACTACCAGTAGCTATGCAGAGGCTTGCCTCTTGTGATTTTAGTTCTGTGAAAAAGATTTTTTGAAGACAGTGCAGTTTGTTCTAATTGTAATAAGAGATTGTAATCGTCGTCCCCCCCCCGCACCTCTTTTTAAAATTGTTTTCATATCACCTAGGCCAGAAGATTCAAAATTGGTGCTGTCACAATTTCATGAATCCATGACCTTGTAAATATTTCACACATCTCTTCCTCATTTTATATGGATGTTTACAGAAAACACACAGCGACTATTTCTGGAAACTAAAGTTGATTCTAACAATAGATCACAGAAAACTTGTTTGAACTGCTAGGACAATAGCCATTAAAGACTTTCAATCAAGATCTAGTATGATGATTAAATTATTGAATCAGGCTGAGGAATACTCAAATTCAAGTCCATTCTGAGCCTCAAAAAGTTACTGGGTGACTCAGGCCAACCTATCACACACTTTTGTTAAGATAAAATGAAAAGGGACTTCATGATAATCACTCTGAGTACCTGGACAACAGAGAGAATATAATTCTATTCAACAACAGTCAAGAAATTGAGGTAACACCCCATTCTACCCAGGTCAAATGTGAAATAAATTTCACAGTTTGCTGGCTTACAAATTACTGCAAAAATCACATCTACTCTTTCTAGGCTACAAAACTCCATATAGCCACTAGATAGCAGCAAACCTGGGCAACCTTTGATATTTGTATTATCTACTGGTGGCTCCAGATTTTTCATTACAGATATATGGTAAGTTTAACAAAATGTAAAATGTAAATGAGAAATTACAGCTCAACAGCAAAATCCACACGCTGAATTATTTAATATATAGATTTTTTACTCCTGTTTTAAATGCAGGTGATTTAATCAATTATCAGATCCTGTATTCCAAATATGTAAAAGTTTGTGGGTTTCTTGGAAAATTACAAAATACATAATTTTAGAACCAGCTTTGGTACACAATAGCAATGTCCCAGATACCAGGTGTAACAGCTTTTAAAGGATCCAATGCAGGTTAATGAGATTGTACTATATGTGTGATCACTGTACAAACCTGAATAGCCTAGTAGCTAATTTCAGAGTCAAGGAAAATTCCAGATTGGGAAGAGGAAGAGAAACCAGGTTGTTGGCTTAGAGAAAGCTTCCAGCATGAATGGCCCGACCTCTTTCTTGATTCCAAAAGCATCTTGCAAATCAAACCTACATTTCACAGCTGGTTCTCCTGCACACAAAAATAGCAGCACTGATGACTCTCAGAGCTTCGCTATAGATATTAGAGCCAGTTAAACACAAGAAGGTGAAGTACAGAGAAAATGTTTCTGAAAAATAGACTGGATGAAATATGGGTTTCTACCAGCTCCCTAGACTCACATAAACGGAAGTTTCCCTAGTTGAAAATGTTAAGAACCGCAATCATCATCAGAATGGGTATGATTATCTTTCTTTTATCCCTCTAGGCATGAATGCTGTCTGAATTACTCAGGTAAAACCAGATTATATCTTATATAGTAGCGCACTCAGAATTCAAACTGAGAAGCAATTTATTGCACTAGATAAAATTATGTATTTGTAAGGAACATAAAGAATAGAAATGGTAACAAGAAAAATAAATTCTTTCATCTAATTAACAAGTATCTTTTTTTTTGCCCCGTGATTGTGCAAAGATGGACCTATCAACTTTATTGATCCATCTGCTCAAATTTCTCATTCTGATCATTTCAATTTCCAAGATGGCTTATGGTTCAAGATCAACAACAATTTGGAGTTAATCCAAAATGGCATTTAAAAAACAAAACAAAAGAGTCAAGCTATATTGGAAACATCCTCCAATCCTCTTTCCTTGTTTTCAAAAATTCAACCTCTAGAATTGAGTAAAGTGTACAGGTGGTCCTTGACTTACAACCACAATTTAGCCCAAAATTTGTTTGTTAAGTGACTTTCGCCCCATTTTAACATCTTTTCTTGCCACAGTTGTTAAGTGAATCACTCCAATTGATAAGTTAGTGACCTGGTTGTCAAGTGAATCTGGCTTCCCCATTGACTTTGCTTGTCAGAAGGTCGCAAAAGGTGAGATCACATGATCCTAGGACATAGCAAAGGTCATAACTGTGAACCAGTCGCCTAGCATCTGAGTTTTGATCACATGATCATGAGGATGCTGCAAAGGTCGTAATGGTGAAAACGGTTGTAAGTCATATGCTTCAGTGCCGCTGTAACTTTGAACGATCACTACCCAAACTGTTGTAAATCGAGGACTACCTCTATCTATATTCCCTCCCTCTTACAGCTTGTCTTACAAGAAGAGGATTCAAGGCAGAAGCCATGAAAAAGCCAATCAGGAAAAATGTATTCTGAGATTTACTGTTCCTAATTGCAATGAAGCTTTATTGGAATTAAACATTTGTTAATCCTTTTGTTAGGAGAGGGAGGAACTGGGAATACAACTGAAATATGGTGGATCATCTGTAATTCAAAGTCACTGAGTCCCTTGCTGACCTCCTTAATGATTTGGGGAATCAATGTGATTCGCTTGCTAGGAAAAAGACATCAGTTATTGGCTGCTAATGGGCACACAAAATAGTATCTGCAGAGGAGTCCCTGTGAAATAGAAGGTACCTTGCTTCCCTCTTGCCCTTAATGTCTACAGACTGATGGTTGCCCATTCCTAATGGCTCTATGAAACCAGTCATCTATATGATCCACATCAGGCCTAGGAGGAAGGGATGGGCTCATTGATCACAGACCCACATTATGATCAAGATCCCTGGATTCCTACCGCCATTGACAACTCAACAACACAGAGCAGAATTGCTAGAGAAGGAGAGTGTATGATATGTTTGGTGTCTGAATGTATATATAGTGTATTTGCAAGGGAAGCTATGTATATGTAACACATGTATCATCCTTGGCATGTAACCAAGCGACTAAAGAGCCCTGGATGCCAGAAAACTTGTCCAGCCCCTGCTAAAATCTTTCTAATTATTAGCTAAATGTTAACTAGACTAGATGAAAGTGTTTTTGTCACTTAGATGGCAGCCAGAAAAAGAGATCCATTTAATGAATAGAAAATTAGCTCTGTTGATTTTTGAAATGATTTTTTTTTTTAAATGGAGGCACTAATGTACAGCTAACCAATATAAATGTGGTTCATCACATACTCTTTCGTGGCTTTTTATTATATTTCTGTGTGGGTGAATGGGTGTTCTTGAACCTCTTATAATGAAAAACAGGGTGAAAATCTCAACCCAATGGCTGCTAAACTTTAAAAATGGATTTGTATGTTGCTAAGTTATTAGTCTTTGTGATACTAATTTCCTTTTCCCTAGACTGGGTGTCTTTATTTATGGTCTCAAACCAGTAAACATAAACACAAGGTTTACAATAACAAGAATCAAATGAAGGAACAATGAATAATGATGAAAGGACATTCTCCAACAATATTCTTACCATCTTATCCACCATTCCCGTGCTTTTCATTTTTCCTTTTACATTCTCCAACAGCTTATCCATGGTTATCAAAATGGGTAATGGAATGTTATTAATTCTCTACACAGTACTTTGCAAAATAATTGTATAATTCTCACATTTGATTAAAGACATAAATTTTCTGGAGACATAGTCTTTGTTCACGCCTTTCTCCAGAGAAGTTTCAATGGAAATAATGTGAATAAATTTCCGAATTAACTGGCTTGGAATATTTCAGGCAAATGTCATCCAGATTTAAAAAGAAAAAAATTTGCTGGTTATAACTGATTGCATAATATTAATACCTTCTACAGTATGGAAAGGTTCAGGGTGCAAATGTAATCACCCAATAAGACTAGATAATCTGTAAATGAAATGTTGTTTATTTACATCTCTATTCTTTATCTCAAAACAATTTGTCACAAAGAATATAATTAATATATTCTAATCTGCAGCACATCATGGTAACTCTACAGAAGTGACAGGATAACTGCACAGTATTCCAACAACCCCAAATCTGTTCAAAACATTTGGTAGATGACTACTGACAGCTGATCAGTTTTTAGTACAAATATTTGGCTCCTGTTATAAAGGATTGCATAAATGTATTGTTACATTAATTATAATCTGGATTTCTAGTTCCAATTTCTGATATCTGATTTTGAGGGAAGAATGTAGGAGTTACTCTGTGAATCTCAGCAAAGAAGCTTTTGTGAAAGAAAATCTTTGAACAGACAAATAGCTTATGCACTTCTGAATTATTCTTGTGATCCCAGTCATAGTACCTTTAAATATCTTCAGGTTCAATGGAAGATTTTAATGTTGAAATACTCTCCGTGGGATTTAATTTTTCTAGAGGGTATTGAAGATTTGGAATTTTTACACTTTTATCTTTATTTTTACATCACATTCAGAGTATTATTATATATATCGAAGTAATATGAAAGGGTACATCTGTGCCAAAAGAACAACCTAAATGCATAATCTCAATAGTTAAAATATTTTGATATTTAAAAAACACCTAATTAATCAGAGCAACATACAATATCACACAGAAGAGATAACAAATTTTACTGCTAATTTGCTTATTTCAAACATTATTGAAAACGCTTTTGAGACTGTCAGAAAGTGTCAGTGCCAAACAGAAATGTAATATTAGGTGACTGATTTACTCACTACTATCAATTATTACTTAAGATTGTAACCCTGTAAAAAGCTAGAACAAAGCTTACAAAGTAACCCGATTCGTACTAGAAGCTGCTGGCTTTTCATTTTTAAGGATAACGTGGATGATACAAGCTTACACAATTTTCGCCTGCAAGAATGAATCTGAACGGGTTTGTATCGTTCACGTGTTCATCCCTCTACCTCTACAATAGAAGCTGACAGGGGAAACCTGCCCACGATGGAGTTTACATACTAATATTCAAACACATTTCAGTGGAGTTTACATCTCAAGCCCAATGCCACACAGGAAGCTGCAGGCGACAATGTGTTCCAAAGCCAGTGCTCGACGCCCTCCCATATGTATATGTCTCATCTTTTAAAATAATCATCATCATAATCCACCACTTCCCCACAAGCCACCCATCCCACCTCTCCAAACGCAGCGCCAACCCTTTCACCATGACGCGTTTAAAACCTTTCCTGTGACATTTTGCAAAATGAAAAGGAAGCAGCCACCCACTAAGACCGAGACAAGAATCACAGCCTCCTCGTTGCAAAGAACGAACAGCGCGGCTGTAGTTTGCAAAAAGAAAAAAGAAAAAAGGGAAGCCCTACGTCGAGTGGAATAAGGACACACAAACATATATACACACAGAAACATGCATAGACCACCCTGCCTTTTCTGCAAAGAAGCAAAGTCGGTCCCTGGCACCGTACCTATGATGAAAGTCCTGCTCCGGCTTGCTGCACTCTCTTCCCCACAATAGGAAACAAAACCGCGTCGTACTCACTGCAGTAGCCTGGGTGTATTTCCCCCCCCCCTTTTTCTCTTCTCTCTCACCCCACCCCCCAACTCTTCCAGCCTCCCACTAGCTGGGTGACCTTTGAACTGGTTTCTCCTCGCCTCGCCGTCCCTCTGCAGGCAAAGCTGCTGTGCCCGTCTTTATTTGCATAAGGCTGGCGAAGGCCTGTCAAACCGCGCCGGGCTGTGGAGAGAGAAGAAGAGCCGAGGCGCGTTGCGATTTCCCTCGGAATCCGCGGATCTCCCGAGAGGCGAAGGAGCCGAAGGCCCGCGGGCTCCCCGCCGTCCAGCCAGGCAGCATCCTGACCCCAACTCGGGTTTCTCGTGAGTGGTTGCCAAGGTGACCATCCCAACTCGTCAAGCCTTCTCTTCGCATCCCAGGGAAGACAAGAGGGGGGGGGGGAAGGTTTTTTTTTTTGGGGGGGGGGGGGGGAAGTCCCCGCCTTGACCCTCGGTCTTGGCTGGTGGAAATGCAAGCCAGCTAAGCCGGAGGAGCCTCGTTTCGTCTCGAAAACGCCTTTGCGTTTTGTAAGATCCCTCTGGTATCAGCCGGTGGGGTGAGGGAAAGGAGGGAAAGAGGTCTAAAACGAAAAGGAAAACAAACGCGTGTCTGTCTCTGATTTTCACGTCCAGGGAATACAGACCGTAACAACACAGCAAAACCTATGTGAACCTGGGTCGTATTGCACCAGGATGCCCCGGAGAGGAAGAAACACCAAATGTGCTTCTGATTAATTGTGTCAAATGTTGAAACTGGGTGCTTTCTTTTATTTATTTGGGGGGGGGGGGGAGAGAGAGGAGATGGCCAGGTTGTTGATTCCCTGCTTTCTCCCATTTTGCTCCCAGCAAGAAATATCAGCCCTGTTCAAAAATTCTGCTCACCTACCATAGCAGATATTAAAAATTAACCATTTTGCTTCCATCAAAATTGGAAAAGATATTCAGAAGAGACCAAGTACCTTTAATCTGCTGAACTTTTGTTTTGAGGCTTTAATCTGCTGAACTTTTGTTTTGAGAAGGCTCATCTTTTAATGATGTATTTAAAAATAATAATAATTGAGGGATCATTTCACTGAAAACATGTGAGGTCTCCCTTTCTCAAAGTTGAGAGGGATTTCAGTGAGTGATTAAGTAAAAGAAAAATATGAAGGAGAAGAGAAAATAAATGCAAGGGGTTCTTTAGAAAGGCCTCTGGGATGTGTTGAATACAGTTACATTCTCTTAGTGTATCTATCTTTCCATCATCCCTTGTGAAATATTTCAGCAAAAGATGGTGTTTCAGAAAAAAAATTTGGGCCACCAAATTAACATTCCAGCGTATTCCATTTCTTATGTAAAACAGAAACAAACAAAAAGGAACATCCACTCATTGAAACCACATGGCACCCACTCAAAATAATGAGGCTGACAAGGCACCAACAATATTGGATTTTTTTCCCCCTGTGTTAAAGTAATTGGGTCTTTCAGATTGGCTACTGATCATTGTTAAAAGATTTATTATAATGAATAACTGTGGAGGTGTCCTGGCTGCAGGAGTGTTTTATGTTTTTAATATTCCCCCCATTAAGTCATTGCTACATTTACCACAATTTATTCGGCTAGCCATTCAACTCCAAAAAGCCACACCTTACTGAATTCAGAAAATGCTAACAGCTCACAATACAACCAACCCATATCCCGAATTACAGTCCAAACATTCATATCCCTGAATAACTGGGGAAAATGTTTTTTGTTTTTTTTTTAAGAAAAGAGAAAGAGAGACTGACCTGTTAAAGTGGTTGCGTTTCCAATCCATGCACTTTTTGGCTAATAATTATGCACCCCAATGGGCTGTCATGTTGCAAGGGTGTGACGTGTTACCTGCTCTCCTGGTTCCAGTGGAATCTTCTTAAATTTCCCAGTCTGGCGTTTTATTGCTGGTACCATATGCTTTATTGTTCAGCGACAAGAGCGACTGCTTTGCACAAAGCCTCATTAGCTAGTGCTCGCCTCCCAGCTTCAGCCTCTCTGATGCTGCTGGTCTGATCACATGGGAGTTTTGCCTGATAAATCGGGACATACAACTGAATCCCCTGCCCCCCCCCCCCCCCCATCAGTTAAGGTCTTCTAGGAGGAAAGAACAACAAATGATACAGCTGCTGGAAGACATTTAAAGCCTCACAAATGAGGGAAATTCTTTCCCAACCACTGTCCCTGCCCATTTCAAACCCCCTTTACAACATCCCTTACAAAGCACAGATTCATTAGAGATTTGGTAGAATGTGATTAATGCTTGCTTTGTCAAGGCTAATGACCGTATCACATAGTATACTATATGTTGCAGGAAATCTCCGATTGTTTTTTGCTATTCAGGAAGAGAAAAATCAGGTGCCTCACCAATGAACTTCTTACAGTTACACATTTAAGTTGCTGATATTGGAAAAAGATTCAGGATACAGCCTTTTTTTCCTGAAGTAATCAGAGGAACTTAACGCTGCATAAACATAATTAGAAAAAAACATTAAGGGAAATCTTATTTCCTAACTCAAAATAATCACAGTTTCCCCACTTGTTATTTGTTATGGTAATACTTCGGATGAACTAAATTCCAGTATTCAACTTTATAAAAAATATTAAAAGTAAAATTTGATTTGCTTTTCTAGCACTCATACATATTTTCCTATTGTATATATGAATGATTGAAACTGATGCTCTATAAGTTTTATTTTTAAGATTCAGAAGTAAAGGAGCGCCTTCTTTCAAGTTTTTAAAAATTACCTCATGATATATTTGTTCCTTGTTTGGAGAACTATAACTGATAAACACTCCTTAAAAGGAAATGTGACGGAGCAACTTCAGAAATGTGACATCAGTTTGAGCAAAAAAAAACAAAACAAACCAAACCATGTAATCACAGAAAATCCAAAACCTCTAATTCTTTACAGTACTTAGGGGAATTATAAATATCAACATGCTGCCAGCAAAATGTATTTTTCTATCTGCAAAATTGGATTGGTTTGTATTAAGTTATTTAGAATAACTGAAAATAATTGTATTTTAAAAGCAGATAAAAGACCTACGCTTATGTCATTTACTTATTAACATTCTGAAAAAACTGTTCTTATACCTTTCAATGGTTTACCTATTCACATACATAATTGGCATATTATTGCTTATTATTTATATGAGCAAACTTTTGTAAGTGTACTTGATAGAAAGGATGCTACTGACCTCAATTCATTCAAGATTGGACTTTAATAAAGGTGGCCATTAGAAATGCAGTTTTGAAGTCCATCATGGCACAACTCCATCTTAGTTAACCGAATTATGTGAGCAGGCTTCCATAAGGTAAATAAACTTATACTAAGCATTATATTCATGTTTAGATTATAAAGGAAATATTAAAAATTGTCATTAAAAAGATTCTCCCTTTTAGTAATCATATATCACAAAACATCTTACTAAATCTGATCTGAGAAAATATCTGAGTTCCCTAATTCTCTAAGGAATAGAAGTAAATCAATCTGTTGACAAATTTGCTCTAGATTCCAATTCCAATTAGCATTTATTTTATACTTTTTTATTTTAGTACTAATTGGTTTAATTTCTACTCTACTGATTAATATATACTATGACTCTCAGCAGCTGGTGAGATGGTGAGTGTCTACAAGGACAAAGATGAATGAAGCTTTCTGTATTAATGAGGAAAACTAAGATAAATTTTACTTGTTTATGAAGATCTTCTTTAGTTGCTATTAATATTTTAAAACATGGATGATGTCATTTAATATTACATACAGAAGTAACTGCGAAACAGATGTGCAGCCAATGTAGAAAGATACTAAAAATGAGAATAGGAAGTGAACATGTTATCTCAGCATCCTGGGTAAAAAGAATTGAATATTGGATGGGTGGATGGATAGGTCCCACAAATAACTTAATAAGTCTTCTATTTATAAAAGTTTAAGTTTTAAATCAAGAAAACTTAAATGACCTAGCAATGAAATATGGTCCAAGAAAATGTATGTAATGCTGTGGTACAACTTACATAAGATCATCATTCTCTTGTCAGTCAAGCCCTTCCCTAGTTCACATGAAGATAAACAGAAAGATAGGGGAAGCACAGTCAGACTTCCAAGATTCTGTTTATTTACTTATTTATTTTCCCCTCCATCTAACCCTTATTACTTTATAGGTAACTCCAGGGAGTGATCTTACATAATACCTGTCCCTATTCCTGTTTTCCTCACAACAACAACCATGTGAGGTGAGCTGAGAGGGACTTGCCCAAAGTCACCCAGTTGGCTTTCATGCCTAAAGCAGGATTAGAACTCCCAATCTCCTGGTTTCTAAGCCAACAGCTTCATCACTACACTAAAGTAGCTTTCTGATATAAGTAGTATTGATATACATGACATTGGTTTCCTAGGATACTTTGATAGGCTGACACAAATGCATTCAAGATAAACTAAACAATAATAAGATATGTATCTTGAGTCAGAAACTGGCTAAACAGAAGTAAGAGAATATGGATATTAGATTTTATAATGAAGGAAAGTAAGTGGAATTTCTCTAAAAGTTCATGTTGGGAGTAGTGTAGGCAAATTACTAAGTGATCCACAGTAAAGGATAAGCAAAAAAAAAAAAGGTACATTGAAACAACAACAACTTGCACGTACAAACAAGTAGAATATGAAGAGGAATGTGAAGATATTCTAAAGCAGTGTTTCTTAATCTTGGCAAATTTAAGATGTATGGACTTCAACTCCCAGCATCCTCCAGCCAGCTGTGCCAAGGTTGAGAAGCACTGTTCTAAAAGAAGTAACTCCAAGTGGGCAAACAGGAAGCAAAAAGATGAATGAAAGTTTGACAAGGGGCTCCAGCATTTCCTTTTTCTAGCAGTAGCATCCCCTGAGTGCAGTTCTCCTCAGAAGGTTCCTTCCAATGGAAAGGGGGCACCATAGAGACCATTTCTGTCCATTGACCCGTCTCCTAAAACCCCTAGGACCAGCTTCCCTAGATCTGAGGATTCTTAGAGCTGATAACAAAACAACTGAGGAGGGAATTAATATGTGTTTTCAGAATGATGAACTAGGTTGATGGAGCAGAAAGAAAAAAATTATCTCTTATAAAGCCTGCTTCTAGACAGAAACACTTCTTGTTACCAATCAAAAGTTCTTGTGCAGCTGTTCTGTATTTGGGAAAATAAAGGAGGAGGAAGAGGAGGAAGGGTTAAAAAAAACAAGAGTTACAATAGAAGACAGCAATAAATTCTTCCCCATAGCCAACTTAATTACAATCTATCAATCCTTTATTTGCTGTCCCTTCTTGCAATCTCTCTCTCTCTCTCTCTCTTTCTTCCTTTCCCCTCCCTCCCCCTCTCTCTGGTGGCAGCAGTGCCTTAGATAGAAAGTCCATACAGAGAGTGGTAAGGACAGCTGAGAAGGTGCTTAGAGCTCACATTGGTAGAGAGACCACATACCCATTTTACAGTCTGTTTCTGTTGCTCCCCTTTGAGAGAAGGTTTTGAGGTATTTCTAGCAGGACTACAAGATTCTGTAACAGCTTTGTTCCTTATACCAACCATCTTGTAAACTCTCAGAATTCTTTCCTCCCTGCCATGCATATGTATACATTCAAACTAGACTGTGATGTTTCTCTGTGTCAGATATGTATGTGCATGTGAGTATATGCATATGGTTATCCTTTGAGAGCTGAATGCAATGAGATTTCATTTTAATGTAAGCTGATAAGTGTACATTTAAAATTACTTTAAAGTTTTATTCTAATACATACATATATGCCTCCAACACAAGAACAGAGTGTTGCCAGCCAGTCAAAGCCACAAAACAGACAGAAGAAACCAGAAACACCAATCAATCAAACTCCAAGTCCAATGAACACAGATCCAGGCTCCCAGCCAATCAGAATGGACCAGCCTCAAATTTGAAACCAGGAACTAACTCTATACAGAAGCCTGAGGATGGCAGATGAGATTCTGCTGAAACGTTGCTACAACCTTAACAGAACTACAATGACGTGGGATAATACCCGAAGGAAGCTAAACAGCACATACACACACACACACACACACACACACACACACACACACCCCTACCTGGCGTGCATGAATAGTTTGGTGCCTTTTATAATTTTAAAGATTTTAATAGTAATATTAATACTTGTCAATATATAATTGTTTTTATCTTTGTTGTACACTCTCCAGAGTCACTTGTCAGTGAGATGGACAAAATAAATAAATAAATGGTTTACTGGAGACATTAGACATCATGTTGATGAATCCCCCCACCATAATTATATTTGCCTTCCATCCAATATCACTAACCACTGGAAGAACATCCTCCAATCATACTCCTTAACTTGGAATACTGGAATTGGAAAAAAGGCAGGCTTTGAAAGATAGCTATACTAGCAGGTTTAGTGTAAGGATCCTACATTGGTGAATTCAAAGAGGGAGCAGTGAACCCATGACTAAAAAGAGTCTGGGAATCAGTTTTAGTTTGGCATACGTGTTTAACCCACTTGTATTCAAGGGAAGCCTGACCACCTTCTATATCCAAAATGATATCAATTCTAGAAGACCACTGAAATCACATTCAAAAACTATATGCTGATACTGGTGTCTGAGATGGAAACTGGCTTGGAGGCATAATAGATATGGGACAGGAGCTAGTTTGGGGGGTGGGAAAGACTTTTCCAGTGTCCAAGGAAAAAAGGGGTCATGTACATCCCAGCATAAAGTGATCAATAATTGCTAGGCTGATATCACTTCCTAAAGGTCACCTGACTGTGATATCTCTCAAATGAACCTTGAAACAAATCAGACTGCATCCACAGAGAAAACTGCCACACATTTTTGCTAGCTTAAAGTAGAACATTGTATCTGTATTTGTACTTTAACAATGGAACCCCTAACTTTGGTTTTAAGCAGATATGGATTGTGAATTTGTGAATGAGTTGCAGGAAATGTCACAAGTATATGGCAGGAAATTGGTTGCCAGGATGGGATATTTGTGTCATGTTCAAATGCAAGAGGGAAAGAGGCCTGAGCTTCATGTACAATTCTATGAATTAGGCACATAACAACTGCACAATAAAAGCATTATTTGAAGATACCCCAATGATGGTACAAAAAAAAGTGAAATCAGCATTTTTAAAAATGTATGAAATTTTCTGCTTTAAAGATGGTAGTGGATGCAAGCTATAAAGGTTGGGAGACATCAGCTGAAAGATTAAATGAAAGAAAATGAATAAATTTTCAAGCAGATTTATTAAATACCCAGTTCATTAGTTCAGTTCCTCCTTGTTTGGAATGTTTCATGAATGCATTTTCCTCCAGTAACGATTTATAGATATATGCAAAACATGTAAACCAATGTGTTGAAATATTTTTCTGTCCCACTCCACATGCTCCTACCCCTCAATCCATCTGCAAAAGAAATTCAATATAGGAGTGATCATTGCTAAGATCTGTCCTAAAATGAATGTCTTATGAGCCTCTTTTGGCCTTCTTGTATCTATCAAAAAATGTTGTGGATGGTCAGGTTTTCTGAAGTGTCAGGCTGGGAAGGGAGCCAGTTAATGAAAAATTGCTAGTTAGTTGTCAGAAGGCCCCAGTAAGTTTACCTTGATTGCCAATTCACTCAGCTTCTTCCATCCAGCTGCCCAGCAAATCTTATTAAGTGAGGGAAAGACTCCACAGCATCCCATAGTTTTGATAGCCAGGAATAGTTTCATTTCCTCCAGCCAGAAAAACTGGAAAGGGATGGACAAATTTGGAAGCCAAAGCATAATCCAGTAATAGGCTGGCCATTAAACAAGAGCATGTTTGTCCTGATTTCTTCAAGAAGAAATTCACAAAGACTAATGCTAAAATGGAAATAGGGCCCTTGTAAATCTCCAAATAATCCTGAAGTAAAATGTCCAGAACCCACTACCTTTTGCCCTAATCATCTTGACTGGGGATGCTAGGATTTGTCATTTTGTAGCTGGAGAATTGCAACTCAAGGGCCAAGCAGGATCCTCACCCTTTGCAAGGAGGAAAACCTAGCTTCAATTCCTGGCAACCCTAGTAAGACTGGGAATACTCCAGTCTGATCACAAGATTGCTGTTGGAATAGCAGGATAAATGATCAGACTTAGTGTACAGCTTCCTATGTCTGCATGGTCTTATAGTACTATGATGATATTCCTACAGACATCTGCCACTAGTAATCACAGTCAAACGTGAATGCACTATTAGGGAGAAATATTGCAATACAAAAATTGAGCTACAAAGCATTATCCTGAAATGCAGGTAAAATTCAATTAGACTGTCATAAATACTCAGCTTTGCGCACGGCACGTGTGAAAGTCCAAGGAATTCAGTGTGATGAAATCTGGAAAGACTTCTCTATATTACTATGCAAGTCTTTCTAACTTGGCCTGTTCTTTATCATTTAATTTCAGATCGAAAATTTTAGATAGAAAACAATGTGCAGCAACCGAAGACAGGAACATTGCATAGTGGTAATAATAAATGTTGCCAGGTAGCAAGAATAGTTGCAGATATTGTTTATAAAGTCACAGCTGATTCATTGTTTTAGTTGCGTCACAACTGTGCAGAATAATTAGGGCATAATGCCCCCTTCTGTTGTTTACCATCTTTCATCCTGGCACGTTGGCACTTATATTCTTCTCTTGTATCAAATTGCTGCAAAGGATATCACTTAAGGAATTGGCTTCTCTTTGCCAGGATACACAAGTGATAAGATAACTTCAAGAGGAGCTGTTTCATTGATAAGAAGGCAATAGCAAAAGGCTCTGATTCTCAACATTCATCAATTTACAGGATGTAAGCAAAGAACATACCCATTTGTAACATTCAGTGACAGAACTGTGTATTCCTTTACATATTTCACATTTTTTAATTCCTTCAGGCTATATTTTCAAGAGGGGTTGTCCTTAGGGAATGCAGTTAAGTTGCTAAGGAAGAAATTAGCTTCTTACCATCTTTATGCTAACCCTGCTTTCTGTGCCTTGATTGAAAAAGAAGGCAGCGTGCCAGCCTCTCACCACTGGTACAATGCAGAAAGCAGAAGGCTGTTCCCTTTATTCCATTAAGCAACTGGACTTGGCAACAAAACATCTCCTTTGTTTGGATGTGTCTTGCTTCTCAGGGGCCTCCTCAAGAGGACAGCTGAATGTTTCCACCTCCCGCCACACCATTAAAGATTCCTTTTGAATACTAAAGCCATCCTTGCTTTGGCTGTAATGTTCAAGCACTTTTTATCTTGGAGCTGTTATGCTGCAATCTCAACCTTTTTTAACTGTGCACATGGCACTTTGATATTATCTTTAGAATCTAGCGATGTGGTTCCCATTCATTTCTGCCTGCCCAGAGAGGGAACACAGAACCAATCGCCGGTCAGAAGAAGGGACTTCCAATCCTGATCAGAGTTTCTAAACTATGTGAAAGGGAGACTGGAAGGTTCTTCTAGATACAAAGCCTGTCTGGTCAGCCAAGAATATCTACTGCTCTTTACTCCAGGTCAATCTAAAACCATTGACTAGACTACAGTGGGGTAAAACCCTACAAACACTTCTACTGATAGTGGGAAGGAATCTACTCAGAGGTGTCAGATTTCTCCTCTGAGGTTTGAGTTTTCCAAGGGTTATAGGGATGCAGCTTGCATTTTTAACAAATTGTCCAATTGAATAAACTTATATATTTGTCCCAGGGAAGGCAGGCAGGCAGGCAGTTAGTTTTCTTGGCTACCTACTTGAGAAGAAGAAGATAAAAAATGATTGGAAAAAAACATTGTTGAAAACCAATTAAATACAATTCAGGACCTTAAAGGACAGTTAATACACATATATTTTGTAATAACAATAAAAGATGTTACAAATCATTTAATAAAGTAGATTAAATCCTAATCCAGGTAGAATACCTCATCAGGGCCTTTATGCCTTTTTCATGTCTTGAATCAAAAACTACATTGTATTATTTCCTGTCAACATTTCACAATCCCATTTCTAATCATGGGCCCTAGGCAATGGCATCAGGAAACACCTTCATAAGCTTTGACCAGGTTTATAGGTCTCTCCCCGCCCACTATAAAACTGCTTTCCCCTCAATATTAGAATTGACATTAGATTTTCTTAATGTAATTGTAAGATTTTTTTCTGCAATGAAGCCACCCAGGAATTGCAACAGATGTTTTCAGATCATGAGGAACATTCTTCAGGCAATTCCTGGATCTTTCCAACAATTGCTTAAATGTATTTTCAGAAATGTTAACAGACTTATGGGAGTTTGTTTTGCTTCTGAAAAGGATACATGTAGTGTGAATGAAGTAATAATTCACTTTTGATTACATCCTGAATGTCATAATTTAAACAAGAATATAAAAAAGCTGCCTATTAATATATCTGACATTGACCTCTGTAAAACATAAATCTTTTAAAACAGCAGTTTTATTTGTAATGTCTTCTTCTTGATCAGCTGTCAGGTTCATTTTACCTCAGTCTGCTAAGGAGTCCTTTACAGCTTGGTATAAAACTTCATGAAATATTGAAATGATTTCAGAAGTACTCTTGGGCAGTTTTCCTATACAGATAGTCCTCAACTTATAATAGTTCTTTTAGTTGACTGTTCAAAGTTACAACAGTGCTGAAAAAAGTGACATGACTATTTTTCACACTTACAACCGTTGCAGCATCCCCATGGTCACATGGTAAAAATTGGCAAATTGACTGGTATTTCTGATGGTTGCAATGTTCCTGGATCATGTGTGATCCCCTTTTGCAATCTTCTGATGAGCAAAGTCAATGGGGAAGCCAGATTCACTTAACAACCAGGTTACTAACTTAACAACTACAATGATTAAACTGTGGCAAGAAAGGTTTTAAAATGAGGCAAAACTCACTTAACAATCTACTAGTAGTCTTGCTAGAAATACTTCAAAACCTCCTCCCAGAGGGGAGCAAGAGAAATTGACTGTAAAATGGGTGTCTGTAAAATAAGGTCTCTAACCAGAGGTGGAATTCAGCAGGTTTTGACTGGTACTGGAGAACCGGTAGGGGAAATTTTGAATAGTTCGGAGAACCAGCAAATACCACCTCTGACTGGCCCTGCCCCCATCTATTCTCCTGAGTCCCAGCTGATTGGCTGGGTCTTCTTTTGTTTCCCTGCACCAGAGAGCGGAGCTGGAAAGTAGGTTAGTGGGGTGAGGAGGGACTGGAGATTTTGCAGTATCCTTCCCCTGCCATGCCCATCAAGCCACACCCACAGAACTGGGAGTAAAACATTTTGAATCTCACCACTGTCTCTAACAATGCTTCAAGTTCTAAGGCGAAGCACATAGTGCTTGTAAAGAGTATCCTGAATAACGGGGAGTGAGTTCCTATAATCTTCTCCACTGTCCTTACCATTCTCTGAATGGATTTTCTCTCTGAGGCACTGCAGGCATCAAACCAAACAGTGATGCAATTTGTTAAGATGCTTTCAAACATACCTCTGTAAACAAGTGGCCACCATCTTCATCTGATGCAGGATATGCAAATGCTCATTTGTATACTTTGCTAAAAATAACATATGAAGTGACCAAGTCAGATTGTTAGTGATCTACACCCCCAGATACTTAATACTGTTGTCCACCTCCACAGCTGCAGCCTTGATACAAAGTGGAGTATGACTATGCTGGCACTTTCTAAAATTAACAATGATCTCCTTTGTTTTATTAAAATCCAAAACCAAGTTATTTTTACTGCACTCGTCTACCAAAGCCTTCACTTCCTCCCCATATAAGAATCTTCACTGTCATCCTGGATAAGACCCACCACTGCCATGTCATCTGCATACTTCACAATATGATTCATAGCAAACTTGACACAGCAATCGTGCGTCATCAAGGTGAACACTAAATGGACTCAGGACACAGCCCTGCTGGGAACCCGTCTTCAAGGAAATGGAGTTTGGGAACTTTTCTTCCAAATTGCACCAACTGGGGCCTATCAGTAAGGAAATCCAATTACATAAAGAAGTGTTAAAACCTAATAGGCCCAGTTTGTTCACCAAATGCTAAAGAATGATTGTGTTGGATGCCAAATTAAAATCAACATCAGAGTGGAATCAGGCTTGGTATGTACAGAAAAATCAGGAACCTTCGCAGGACTGTGTTCTGAGACATGTTTGTTCAGGTGGAACTGGGAAAAATGTGACTGTGCAACTTACTTCCAATATTACTGAAAATCCTGGGCTTAGCATTTCTGTTTCTTTTTAGTAGATGTGCTTAATTGTGTTTTATGAGCAAAAATGCTCACTAATTTTATATCTGGATATGCTTATTTAGTTCTCTGGGCCCATCCAGATATAAAAATTGTTGAGAATGTTATATAGATATTTAAATATAGTTGGTATGTGTATATATATATATATATATATATATGTTTTTTTAAGCTTTCGCGGGTACTTACATGTGTGCTGTTCAGCTTCCTTTGGGTATTATCCCACGTCATTGTAGTTCTGTTAAAGTTGTAGCAACGTTTCAGCAGAATCTCATCTGCCATCATCAGGCTTCTGTATGGATGTG
>BLBF01000011.1:13046870-13068835 GCA_015471245.1 Laticauda colubrina | reverse complement strand
ATTCATTCATTCATTCATTCATTCATTCATTCATTCATTCATTCATTTTTAGACAGGGACCATTCTCGAGAGCAAATGCCTTTTCCCCCAAATTGGAAAGCCTTGCCAGCAACACTGGACTAAAAGAGATAGTAGATAATGCTAATTACACTGACACTTTTTTTACATGAAAGGATAGTATATGACCTTTACACTTTTGGGGAACACAGCACAACTTTTCCAAACAATTCACAGCATGCCTATTTATTGCAAAGGCTGTTGTAAGGGCTGTTTTCTGTGGGAAAAAATAATGTTAGTTATCTATCACATCAGGCCATTATTTTATTACTCAATGAAAGCCCTCTCTTATCAGCTCAGATGCCTATCAAGCTACTGCTGGTACTACTCTGCATGTTGAATACTAACCTACAAGAAAAAAATGAATTCTGAATCCATTCTGACCTGTTTTGCCGGCTGATGTTGACCTTCCCAAACTCACTGGAGCCCTTCCTGTGAAAGTCTCAAGAATTAATGCATTTGATAAATTGAAAAAAAAAACAAGAATTTGACAAACTGGGATGTTGAATTTCTGAGTTTTTCATCAGGCAATCCAAGAGATTATAACTCTTCCCTATTCAAGGGTACAGAGAACTCAAGGACAAAAAAGACTCAAATGTTTTAATCCTGAACTGATCCATGGACATGTCCATGGAGAGCCTCATTCATTCAAGTCATGGTTGTCCCAAAGGGGCTTCTTCAGAACTGAAGAAGCTTCTTGGATGAGAGGTGAAACGTCTTCAAAGAAAAAAAACAGAAAATCCATTTGCCTCAAAAAAAACCACAAAACCACTGGGGGTGATCCACTGGACATTCCACCACAATACTTGAATTGTGGATAGCTAAATAGCAATAGCATTTAGACTTATATATTGCTTTATAGCATTTTACAGCCCTTGCTAAGCAGTTTACAGAGTCAGCATATGGCCCCCAACAATCTGGGTCCTCATTTTATTGAT
This sequence comes from Laticauda colubrina, assembly GCA_015471245.1. NCBI lineage: Eukaryota > Metazoa > Chordata > Lepidosauria > Squamata > Elapidae > Laticauda > Laticauda colubrina. The sequence goes on along the minus strand of BLBF01000011.1, from coordinate 13,067,840 downwards.
CTCGGAAAGAGGGAAAGCTGAATTAATCTTGAGCCAGTCAGACTCGAACTACTGGCAGTCGGCAGAATTAGCCTACAATACTGCCTTCTAACCATTGCGGTTCACAATGAAATCAATAAAAATCAGGGAAGGGCTGATCTTAAGATATGAATAAGTACAAGCCAGGATGGCCTCACAATTCTTTCTGTATTCATTCCGAAGAAGGAGAACTCGCTTTCAATATTTCTTACAAAAGCAAAAAAGGATTACCAGCACAATTCTTGTGGGTGTCTGGACACATGTCGAAAAGGGGTGTGAAGGTGAAGGTGTGTGTGAAGGTGCAATTCTTGGGTGAAGGTGCAATTCTATTGGCATCACTCTATTCCCTCCAACATACACTCTCTTGTAAATCCAAGTTCTTTCAATTTTGGCGAAGTGCGAAGTAAACCCAGTACTTTCAAAACAGGGTGACATATTTTGTTTGCGACTCATCATGTTTTTGATTCTGTACAAAAAAAAAGAAACCAAGGAGGTAAAAATAAGGAGCCACGTTGCTGGCCAACCCCACCTCTTTGCAAGGTGACTCTTGGATGATTTGGAGGGTTTTACGCTGTCGGTTCCTTTTGTTTCTGCCACCTGTTCGGTCTCAATGATCCTAAAGCCAAAAACAACCAGCCATTTCAGCCTCTCTGGGCAGCATAAAGGTCTAGCGAAGCCCATCCCTGTGTCTATAAAGCTATGCTTACCATTTGAGCTGTGGATCCATCCCAGAAACCTTTCGCATTGTCAAGGTGGAGTAGTGTTAGCGTTGCCAGCTGCAAGGTCAAGGAACTTAAAAAAGCTCCCATTCAGCACCCGCCACCAGGGAAGCAGGATTAAATGACACGGTGATGGAAAACAGCTGAGGCTTCTCTTCAGTCCACTGTGGATATCCAGGCTGAAATAAGGAACGCCTGGGTTGGCTATGCGCACTCCAGCTGATTGAAAGAATCAGATGGAGAGCTGGACCTTCGTCCCCTCTGCCCTTCTATCTCCCAAGCTTCTGTCTCTATTTTGAAATGTATTTGTTTTCCTGTTTTTTTTTTAAAGCTTGTCAAGCCTGAAGGAGAAATGCTTCTTTTACTCCATGACCGGAGAAGGGGAATGGGAGGGGGGGGTGGCATGTGTGAGGAGAAGGAGAATTTTAATCACCTAGCAATTACTCTCTTTTATGTGGAGCAGAAGCAGCACCTGTATAATTATCTGTACTGCATATCTTTCAGCAACCCGCGCTTTAGCTGCCAATCCCCAATTGTGATGCTGGAGGAAGTATAAATAAAAAAGAGAAGGAAATCAAGGCGCGCAGGTTTCAGTTTGAGGGACTGAGTGTGTGTATCAAAAGTAATCTCGTGCATAGGAGAATAGCTCTGATTGCCCTTAACTCTCTGATTTACATATCATTAAATCAGTGATTGGTGTTGACAGTTCTGCAGAAGGCCAATCCACCAGGGAGAACAAAACAGAATCTATTGCACACCATTATATCTGGGACAAGAGTTTGCCATTACGTACCGTAAACAGGGTGCAGATGCTGAAGGTGAAGCTATCTGACAAGGAAAAGATAACACGCAGCAGTAACATTGATGCTGTAACCTAGCTTGGTTTATGAAACGTCTGTGGGAAAACAACTAAGTTCAGAGAGCACCAAGGACCCCACATTTCAGCCCAAATTTCTACTACAAGCACAGATAGTCCTTGACTTAGAAGAGTTTGTTGAATGACAGTTCAAAGCTACAAGGGCACTTCTTCTTCTCTCGTGTCGCTACACTTTTCCCAGCCACTGTAGAACACTGTTGGTGTAGGTTGGTGTAGCGTGGTAGAAGGATTCGCAGGTAAACAGATACCTGACAGGGGCCGCGACGTGAACAAGGGCACTGAAAAAAGAGACTTATGAATGTTTTTCACACTTATGTCTGTTGCAGCATTCCCAGAGTCATGTGATTTACATTGGAATACTTGCCAACTGGTTCATATTTATGACTGGTTCATATTTATGCAGTGTCATGGGGTCATGTGGTCACTTTTTGCTACCTTCTGACAAGCAAACTCAATGGGGAAGCCAGATTCACTTAACAACTATGTTACTAATTTAACAACTGCAGTGATTCACTTAACAAATGTGGCAGGAAAGTTCATAAAATGGGGCAAAGCTCACTTGACAATTTTCTCTCTTAGCAACATAAATTCTGAGGTCTATTGTAGTCATAAGTCAAGGACTATCTGTAGTCCTATCCTTTACTTACGCAATTTGTTTAGAGTCTAGACCTTCAAAGATTGCTTCTTTTTCTTCCTTCAGCATGTTCTTTTGAGCAAAGGTTTGCTGGTGTTTCAATTCCCTCCAGCCATTCTCCTTTATCTGATGGAAAAGAAATTGCTTTTATTTATTTTTTTAAGGGGAAGAAAGAAAGTTCAAGGGTAAGATATGAAATTTGTGTATCTCAGCTGTATAATGATATCAGCTTCCTGACTTTCACTGGGCTTTCTTCTAATCCAGAACCACCTTCCCACCTTTCAATTTGGGAAGAAATAATGAGGGACCTCCTCCTAAAAGTTGTTTGGATTTGGTTTCTAACAGATTAACAGAATTGGAAGGGACTTTATAGATCATCTAGTCCAACCCCGCCACCCACCCAAGCAGGAGACCCGACACCATTTCTGACAAATGGCAGTCCAATCTATTCTTGAAAGCCTCCAGTGATGGTGCTGCCACCACTTCCAAAGGCAAGCTGTTCCATTGGTTGATTGTTCTCACTGTTAGAAAATGTCTCCTTTCTAGGTTGGATCTCTCCTTGATCAGTTTCTATCCATTATTCTTTGTCCGGCGTTCGGGTGCTTTAGAAAATAGCTGGATCCCTTCCTCTCTCTGGCAGCCCCTCAAATATTAAAACTCCGCTGTCATGTCTCCCCTGGTCTTTCTCTTCACCAGACCAGACATACCCAATTCCTGCAACCGTTCTTCACACGTTTTATCCTCCAGTCCCCTGATCATCTTGGTTGTTTTTCTCTGCACATTTTTTTGAGTCTCAACATGTTTTTTTTATAATGTGGTGACCAAAACTGGATGCAGTATTCTAGGTATGGTCTTACTAGAGCTTTATAGAGGGGTATTAGTACCTCACTTTCCATTTGAATCGGGAAGTATGGTAAGTTAAACAGATGCATAACAAGAAGAAACAAAACCCCACACTCCTTGCATCTTGCAACAATGAATAAGCTTAAAAACGATGAGAACAGAGGTGGTATTCAGCAGGTTCTGACCAGTTCTGGAGAACCGGTAGCGGAAATTTTGAGTAGTTCAGAGAACCGGCAAATACCACCTCTGACTGGCCCTGCCACCATCTATTCTCTGCCTCCTGAGTCCCAGCTGATCAGCTGGGTCTTTTGTTGCCCTGCACAGGAGAATGGAGCTGGAAAGCAGGTTAGTGGGGTAGGGAGGGAATGGAGATTTTGCAGTATCCTTCCCCTGCCATGCTCACCAAGCCACGTCCTCCAAGCCACACTCACCAAGCCACGCCCACAGAACCGGTAGAAAAATTTTTGAATCCCACCACTGGATGAGACACTCTCAAGCAGTTGTGTCTGAAAAATATACAGGAAAACAGTAGTTTCTATAATGGAGGAGGATATGGTTGGGGGAAAAAGGACAAAGGTTGGAATTTAAGCAAACTATCTGAGCTGAAAGAATCTGGAAGCCCACTAGATGAATAACATGCACATTCTATACAAATATGATAAATAAATTCAGAAAATTTCTGCTTCCTGTAGTTTAGTAATTGGCTGAATTTTGGCAGTCCAGAAAATTCCACAGAATTCTCACTGGGTCAGATTTTAAAGAAGAGATTAGACAGCCATTGGTCCAGAATTGTACAGGGTCTCCTGCTTGGACTAGAAGACTCCAAGCTCCTTTCCAACTCTGTTATTTCTTTATTCCCTTCCCACATTGTCCTCAAAGAAATCTTGCAAATTAGGTTAGATGCAGGAAAGAGAGCAGGGGTGGGATTCAAATTTTTTAACAACTGGTTCTGTGGGTGTGGCTTAGGTGGTGAGCATGGCTTAGTGGTCATGTGACTGGGTGGACATGGCTTGGTGAACATGTTATTAGCTCGGTGTGGCCAACTCACTATCACTCACATCAAGGCACCATCTCCTTGCCTGGCCTCATGACTGTGGGGATGCTGCAACAGTCGTAAGTGTGAAAAAGGGTCATAAGTCACTTTTTTCAATGCCATTGTAACTTTGAATGGTCACTCCACACAAGCAAAGTACCAGCAAAGGAGGGGGGGGGGGAAACTCCAGAGAGGTTCCTGAGACAGGAAGTCTAGTCCTGCCAAGAATGTAATAAGGGTTAATGGAGAGGCAGTTTCTATAAGCAACACCAAAATGTTTCCTTCCTGCTTTCTTTACAGGATTAGGCCAGTAATTTCTTTTAACAACTGGTTCTCCAAACTGCTTTGGATGTTAACAACTGGTTCTAGCAAATAGGTGCGAACTGGTAGAATCCCACCCCTGAAAGAGAGCCCTCCTAATTCCCTCATTGGAATGATTTAAACCCCCCCACCTTATTCCAATACTCCTCAAAGCCACACTGGTAGTTTATGAGAAGGCCATCCCTACTCATCAGGTTTACTGAGCAGAGTAAAACCATTTCTGAGAAGACCTGGAGAGGCCGTCATAGGCTGAGTCACATTTTTTCAAAGCTGCAGTGCTGCATTGCTCAACTTTTAGCAGGATAGCATGAAGATATGGTCTGGATACCATGTTTGTGAGCAGCACATGACTGAGCCTTCATCTCTTCGAAGAATGCAGGCAGCATAATATGAGGGGAAATATTGTGCTCTTTTTCAACTCTGAGCAAACTCTTCAGACAACAAGAAAGAAAGGTGGCTGTAAAATTCAGAATAGCAGAACTGGGCTGCTCAAGTGCACACACACACACACACACTCACGTACAAACAGACAAACACACACACACACACTCACGTCACAATGATGGCACATTTGATAACTAAGCAAAAGCAAGTTGCAAAAAGATAGGATCCAGGCCAGCTGACATGAGGTGCCCAAGTGCAGCATTTTGGCACCTAGAGCTGGAATCCTAAGCAAACAGGCAGGTGGTTAGGATACATTTTTGGCCCTTTCCCCTTTCCGTGTTGTTGGCTGAGGAGGCTAAATGGGCTTCAAATGTTCTCATTCAGTCTTCCCCCTATGTTCAAATCAAGAACCTATATTGTGAAACTATCCAGAGGAAGAATCTTACATATTCGAGGGCTTATTTAGTAATCAATTACAATTTGTCCCAAGTCACAATTACTGATTTGTTCAGGCAGTCCTCGAGTTATGGCCGCAACTGAAAAACCAAAATGTCTGTGGCTATGCAACACAGTTGTTAAGTGAGGTTTGCCCCATTTATGACTTTTCTTGCCATCGTTGTTAAATGTATCACTGGAGTTGTTAAGTTGGTAACATGGCTAAGTGCATCTGATTTTCTTAGTTAGAAGTTCACGTTGATTTTCCTCATCAGAAGGTCACAAAAAGGGATCGCTGCAACCAGTCATAAGTATGACCCAGTTGCCAAGTGTCTGAATTTTGATTGCATGACCATGGGGATGCTGTAATGGTCATAAAGTGTGAAAAACGGTCATAAATAACTTTTTTCAGTGCCATTGTAACTTTGAACGGTCACTAAATGAACTATTGTAAGAAGAGGACTATCTGTATGTAATGGCAAGCTAAGATATAAGCCATGCAAATCTTTCTTTATTACGCTTCCTAGATGAATGGGAGGAAAAGAAAAGTCGTGAAAGAGTTAAGACTTTATTAGGGATTATAAGCTATATATGCCAATCACTTAAACCATGGTTTAATATTACATGTAAACACCAGGAATATGTAAATTGTTTACAAATGCAATTGCACCATAGCATGTTGGTTGCAAAAAGAAAAGAATATGAGAGCTGCCAAAACAGGATCCTGGTTTGAGTTAGGCAGCTAGAGATATTCTTTTAGATATATTCATTCTCCTTGGCTATATTATTTCTGAAGCAAAGCTGTTTATTCTCAGTTTAGCGTGTGAAGAGAATGAGCAGTTCTAGCATTCAAAGCAAATAAAATCCAACTCACTGGAAGATTTCTTGGAATTTCTGCCTGTTAGAAGTTCTAGAAAACTGCTCATCAATCTGTTTTCATTTGCCAACATTAATCTAGGTTAAACAAAACTCAAATTCCCCCCTCCCACAATTTCTGAAAATTTGGAAGTCTTATGCTAATTATTTGCTTGGGTACAATGTGGATATAAATATCTTTTAATACTGAATAATAAATTATCTGAATATGGAAACTGTATAAGTAGTCCTTTAATTTAATATGGATAGATCAGTGTGGAATAGAATAGGGATATCCAATCGATGTGCCTCTGCCCATTAGTAGACTGCGGCCCATTCAGACTGCAGAAATGGTGGGTGAGCACACAAGCACAGCTCCAGTTATGCAAGCAGTGGATGTGCCTGCCCATCACTTGCATAAATATACATATACTTACACATATGTTTAAAAGTGCTTTCCAAAAGAAAACTGGACCTTCTTAGTTTTTTTCTTGAAAACATGTTTCTCATCTAAGAAACCTCTTCAGAACTGAAGAAGCTTTTTGGATGAGAAACGAAACATTTTCAAGAAAGTCCAGTTGCCCTTTGGGAAAAAATAGCTTTGAGCCATGGTGCCACAGTGGTTAGAGTGCAGTATACTGCAGGCTACTTCTGCTGACTGCCAGCTGCCTGCAGTTTGGCAGTTCAAATCTCACCAGGCTCAGGGCTGACTCAGCCTTCCATCCTTCTGAGGTTGGATAAAATAAGAACCCAGATTGTTGGGGGCAATAGGCTGACTCTGTAAACTGCTTAGAGAGGGCTGTAAAGCATGATAAAGCGGTATATAAATCTAAGTGCTACTGCTATTTGGGACAACCATGATCTGGATGATTGAGAATATCCATAGACATTTAGATTATATGTATAGTGCTTACAGTATTACCAATGGTATAGGAATATCTATGTAATACGTGATAGATACAAAGGCAGGAAATAAAAATGACTAACAAATTTTAGCTTTGGACAACCACAGACTAGCAATATGATTTTGATCATCAAATGTAAACACTTCACCTCAATTCCATGGGATTTCTTGCAAAGTAGACCCAGTACAGATTAACATACATGAAATAATCAACTTAATTTCTGCCAGTTCAATGATTTTTTCATTGCTAACACAATCTTCAAACAACCCCAACTATGCTTATATACATGGATATCACCAGATGGAATACACCAGATGGAATACATGGTGTTTGTGGAACAGATCACAAACTGCTCATGAGCAAGTCAGCGAGTTTCCTCAACATGAACATGACCAGATAATGACCATTTGCAAGGCAGACATCATTATTTTGAAGTCCTGAATCTCATTAATAGGGAACCAGAGAAACTATGGAATGGAATGCAATAGCTTGTTATGGATGAAAAAGACTGCTAAAGAAGAAGGTGCAGGAGAAAGGAATTGATATGAACAAATGGTAGACATTGCCAAGAAGAAAAGAAAAGCCAAAGCCAAGAAAGACAAAGATCTCAGGGGAAAAACAACAATGAAGAATTTCAGAGAATTGTTAGACAAGAAGCAGTATCACAAAAATATCTGTTCTATCTGAAGATAGAAATGGATACTTCCTGACAGATTCTCATTCAGCTTATAATGCTTTGCTTTGAGATCAACTCAACTAGATATAGACAGTGGCGTAGATATTTGGCTTTGATTTTAGGTATTTGACTGTTCATTCAGATGACTTTATGTAGCTAAGTATTAACATGCTGATAGTTGGGTCTAATATGGGAATGACAGTTTGGACCCAGTGGGAGTGCACTTAATGTGTCTTCACAGTGCTGAAGGTGCAGCTCCTTTAGCTGCAATTAACAGGTACGTCAAGTGCACCTGAGTTAGATCACAGGTCCTTTCCCACTTTACATCCAGATGCCTGCAGATCCACATTGATTAGATGGAATCATGGGATATTACAGGGGAGAAATGTAGAAGAGAATGTCCAATATTTTAAAGAGATTGGACCAATCACATTATGGGGGAGAATTTCTGTATTGAATTTTAGCAAAGGGAAAGGTGAATTAAGAGAGTGAGGAGAAGATGCTTTGGAATGTAAAGGAATAAGAATGTCATACTTGCCTGTGTGACTCATTAAAGCAGCTGCATCTCTTTTTAGAAGAGATAGTATAGCTATAGCTATTTAGTATAGCTCAGGGGTGTCAAACTCACTCATCACATGACATATCACAACTCCCCTTCCTTCTCTAAACCAGCCCATGGGTCACGAGTTTGACAGCCCTGGTATAGCTGCATTAAACATTGTATGGACCTTGAGTGAATTCTACTAACTGCACATTATATTAAGTATGCAACTCATTCTGTGTATATTATTTATTTATTTTAGGCCCTTCATTGCCCTCTGCACTTTGTGAGAGTAAAAAAAAAAAACTCTGCCATCTCACAAAATGGATTTCTTTTTTCTGTGTGGCAGGAATTCACAAATAAAACAGTAAGAGGACAGATTTTTAAACTTCTACAATCCTGCTTCATAATATTGAAAGACTTGTCTCTGAAATCACAGCAAATAGGGAATGTTCCATTCAGAGATAACTAAGTCCTTTTTGAAAATACATTTTACTTTATTTATATTATCCTATTATGAATGCCATGCCTAGACATTGAACAAAATTAAAATATATTTGGTACAAAATAAAATAACATTTAAAATTCAGTAATCAAAGGCTTGAAAGTATTTTCCAAACACCTATATTTTCAAGCAATTTCAGAACTCTTCGGGTAGGTAGGCAACTAAGAGATCACTTTATGTGGGTATCCATTTCCTCTCACCATTGCTTGGTTTGCCAAATAAAAGGTCTGCCTACTTTGATATTTGCTGGAATTTTTTGCAACTCTCTTGCAAAATTTGCAACTCTCTTGCATAACATTTTGAGCCAGTTTCTGAGGAAAACAAAATGAGATTTTTCTATAATTCATCAGTATGTATAACCAGATATCTTGGCACTGCAGCTTGTCTCTTGCAAATGGAAACAGTAGTCCGACTCTTGGGTTGTGAACCATTTTAAGTTAACATGACACCAAACTCAGGCAAGTTGTATGCTGACTACCTAATCCTTATAGAGCTTCAGACATTGTATAAGGTTAGCTGATGACAGCTAGCAGAAAACAGCAGCAAATAGATGAGTTGCAATAAGAATATTGGGTCAACTGGTGGTCCATGGGCCAGATGCATCACACAGAGGCCACGCCTACCCCAGCTCTGCAAAGGGAAAAAATGTTGCAAAGCATTGTATGATGGCAATGTCATGTGGCAAGTTTCACACCCATGTGCTGAAGTGTATCATTCAACCTTCAAAGTTGCTGCACTCCATTTCCTTCATTGATTTTATGCCTAAAGCAGAGGTAGTATTCAGCAGGTTCTGACCAGTTCTGGAGAACTGGTAATGGAAATTTTGAGTAGTTTGGAGAACCGGCAAATACCATCTCTGACTGGCCCTGGCCCATCTATTCCCAACTGGTCAGTTGGGTCTTCTTTTGTTGCCCTGCACAGGAGAACGGAGTTGGAAAACAGGTTAGTGGGGTGGGGAGGGAAGGGGGATTTTACAGTATCCTTCCCCTGCCATGTTCACCAAGCCATGCCCACCAACCCAAGCCACACCCACCAAGCCATGCCCACAGAAAAGATAGTCAAAAATTTTGAATCCCACCACTGGCCTAAAGTATCTGATCACACCGACCAATTCATTATGCCATAAAAAACTGTGATTACCCAGATATCAGTAGTGTTGTCATGGAGAACAAAATACAGGGTGCACCAAAATCAGGTCCCATCGGCCAGGCTTGCTATGCAGCCCACAAGCATTTTGTGAAAACTCAAGAAATCTACTGCTGCCAACATTTGTCACCATCAAGAAGGATCCATTATCACTGCCCCCCCCCCCCAAATACATTAACTGCTATTGGCCTTTACCTATCAATATTTTTAAAAGTATTACTCAAAGCGTGTATTGTCCAAATATAAAATTTCAGTACAATTGACTGGCTGATAATGTGCCATCGAACCGGCTATTATTGATAATGGTTGGACCCCAACTTCATTTCTAGAGTGGAGGACAAATTATTTTGCCCTTCTCTAATTGTCTGCTCTCACCATGGAGAGGCAGGGATTGGATTCTATAATAACCAAGTTTCTCCCTCTCTGCCTAGAACATGCCTCACAATCATCTTCTTTTCACTTCTATTGTCACTGAAATGTTGATCTCAGAAACACAAGGATCTCAAAGTTTCTTCATTTACAGTATAGATTGCAATACATTTTGGGCAGACACCTCTGCAGTTGGTGTGGCAAGAGTTAGTATATTCCAACGACTTTCTGACTCTCTGCCTAAGTACAAGTATTCCTCAACTTGCAACCACAATTGAGCTCAGAAATTATGTTGTTAAGTGAGAAATTTGTTAAGTGAGTCTTGCTCCATTTTACAACGTGTCTTGCCACATTTGTTAAGTGAACCACTGGAGTTGTAAAATAAGTAACATGGATGTTAAGTGAATCTGGCTTCCCCATTGACTTTGCTTGTCAGAAGGTTGTAGAAGGTGACTCCGTGATTCCAGGACACTGCAACCATCATAAATGTGAATCAGTTGTCAAGCATCCAAATGAAAATCATGTGGCCATGAGGATTCTGAAATGGTCATAAGTATGAAAAAAATGGTCATAAGTCACTTTTTTCATTGCCTTTGTAACTTTGAACAGTCACTAAGTGAACTGTTGTAAGTCAAGGACTACCTGTAATTTTTTTTATTTTGACTGATGGACGAGCAATGAAACATTTCAGATTAACTAACCCTGGTCCAGTTGCCATGATTTAACCTTGTTAGAGACCTCAAATTTTTCTTGGAGAAGTGGTAAGGAAAGTCTGAGAGTAAAGTTCTCCATTCAATTAGAGTGCTTATCTTCAATTTGGGAGGGACAATGTGAACCATCAAATGTACCCAGGAATAGTCTTAATGACCATAAGATTGCACTGTTAGGATTATTTTCAAATAAGTAAATATACTTGTTTGGAAATAAATCATATCTATGTGTGTGTGTGTGTATGTGTTTGTGTCTATGTGAGTGTATATGTGTGTGTGGGTGTACATATGTATATGTGTGTGTGTATACACATACACATATATACACTGCTCAAAAAAATAAAGGGAACACAAAAATAAGACATCCTAGATCTGAATGAATGAAATATTCTTATTAAATACTTTGAATAGTTGAATGTGCTGACAACAAAATCACACAAAAAATATCAATGGAAATCAAATTTAGCAACCCATGGATGTCTGGATTTGGAGTTACACTCAAAATTAAAGTGGAAAAAAACACTACAGGCTGATCCAACTTTGATGTAATGTCCTTAAAACAAGTCAAAATGAGGCTCAGTAGTGTGTGTGGCCTCCACGTGCATGTATGACCTCCCTACAATCCCTGGGCATGCACCTGATGAGGTGGTGGATGGTCTCCTGAGGGATCTTCTCCAACACCTCGACTAAAGCATCCTCCAACTCCTGGACAGTCTGTGGTGCAACGTGGCATTGGTGGATGGAGCGAGACATGATGTCCCAGATGTGCTCAATTGGATTCAGGTCTGGGGAATGGGTGGGCCAGTCCATAGCATCAATGCCTTCGTCTTGCAGGAACTGCTGACACACTTCAGTCACATGAGGTCTAGCATTGTCTTGCATTAGGAGGAAACCAGGGCCAACTGTACCAGAATATGGTCTCACAAAAGGTCTGAGGATCTCATCTCGGTACCTAATGGCAGTCAGGCTACCTCTGACGAGCACATGGAGGGCTGTGCAGCCCCCTAAAGAAATGCCACCCCACACCATTACGGACCCACTGCCAAACTGGTCATATTGGAGAATGTTGCAGGCAGCAGAACATTCTCCATGGTGTTTCCAGACCCTGTCACGTCTGTCACATGTGCTCAGTGTGAACCTGCTTTCCTCTTTGAAGAGCACAGGGTGCCAGTGGAGAATTTGTCAATCTTGGTGTTCTCTGGCAAATGCCAAACTTCCTGCATGGTATTGGGCTTTAAGCACAACCCCCACCTGTGGATGCTGCCCTCATACCACCCTCATGGAGTCTGTTTCTGACCATTTGAGCAGCCACATGCACATTTTGTCATTTTGCAGTGCTCTGGCAGTGCTTCTCCTATCCCTCCTTGCACAAAGGCGGAGGTAGCAGTCCTGATGCTGGGTTGTTGCCCTCCTACGGCCTCCTCCACATCTCCTGATGTACTGGCCTGTCTCCTGGTAGCGCCTCCATACTCTGGATACTACACTGACAGACACAGCAAACCTTGCCACAGCTTGCATTGATGTGCCATCCTGGATGAGTTGCACTACTTGAGCCACTTGCGTGGGTTGTAGACTCCGTCTCATGCTATCACTAGAGTGGAAGCACCGCCAGCATTCAAAAGTGACCAAACCATCAGCCAGAAAGAATAGGCACTGAGAAGTGGTCTGTGGTCACCACCTGCAGAACCCCTCTTTTATTGGAGAGGTCTTGCTAACTGCCTCTGCTTTCCACCTGTCGTCTATTCCATTTGCACAACAGCATGTGAAATTGATTGTCAATCAGTGTTGTTACCTAAGTGGACAGTTGATTTCACAGAAGTGTGATTGACATGGAGTTACATTGTGTTGTTTAAGTCTTCCCTTTATTTTTTTTGAGTAGTGTATATCCATACATACGTACATATGTGTATTTATATATGTGTATGTGTGTGTATGTATGTATGTATGTTTGTATGTATGTATATGTGTGTGTATGTGTAAAGTAAAGTAACAAATAGAATTTATATTTGATCTGGTATCTTTAGTTATCTATTTGTATACAAAATGGTACATAAAGCCTTATTGATTCATTTAGCAAGTGATCTGGGGTCTAGCACATAATCCGTGTATGAATATTGATTGATTACAAACAGACTGGAATCATATTTCAATAGTATCAATGCTTGCTTGACAAGTATAGGAAGTGTCTTGCTGAAGTGTCTTAGCTATATTTTTATCCAAAGCCTTTTCATAGTAGCCCCTTGCCCATTCGTAATTTTGATTGTCTTCTGCAAGGCCTACTCCAAGTCTGACCCCCAGCTGAATTTGGAATCGTATTTGGCTGCAGACATTACGGAAATATAAGTGTCAGCTCCTGACATTGGGTAGGAGAATCCCAGATATGACTTCGTGACTACAAATTCTCCAAAATTTGTTTCTTGAATATGGTACAAGAAACCCACGGTGTAAACATTTCTTCCTGTCCTCTGATACTTAAGACCAATATCCATTTCTCAGCTGTTCCTAAATGTTCCTAAATGTTTCTCAAGCCATCCTAGTCCTTATATTTACAGCAAGTCCTCTTTTGTGCTATAATTTCATTACTACTTGCAGTAGTAGCTCGGCACAGTAGGAGTTGAATGCAGGCTAATGATGTTGCTATTGTATGCAGGCTTCCCGTATTTTCAAGTTTTTCTGTGGAGCCTGGAAAATTAGAAGACATTGCTTGCTGTCTGCCGTCAATAGGAATTCATATTTATCCTGCGTTCTTGCAATTATGGTACTGATTAATGGTAAGTGCCCTGCTGTCTGCAATCTATTCCTTTGAGGGAACTACACTTTGTGTTCCAAAAATGTTTTCTACCTCTTAGTGATGCATTATTCTTCTTTTGCAGATCAAAGATCATAGTTGTCATGGAAACAGCAAAAAGTGGAAAGCCAGTCATGACATAGCAGTGGCATAATGGGGAAGATCTGCTGGGAAATCACTCGCTAGCTGGGGGTTTTCTGTCAAAATTGCTTGGGTAAATTTGAGTGGAAAGCCAAGTCACTCTGAGATCTAAAAATCCTGTGATACTAAAGGCATAATATCAGTCACTGATATTATAAGGAACATGCTTAACAGTTTATACAATATTGAAGTCCTGATTTTCACCCCCCTCTCTCAGATAATAATAATAATAATAATAATAATAATAATAATAATAATAATAATAATAATAATAATAATAATAATAATAATAACAATAATAAGCATTATAGGCTCTTTTTGATATTCTGCAAATAAAATAATAATTACATAGACTTCCTACCCCAAATAGGGAAACAAAATGTGATGACTCAGGGTGGGATACAAAACAAATACAGTGACAGAAAACAGCTGAAGCCCCTTTTATTCCTTCACTTTACTTCCAAGCTCTGAATATTCTTGACGGAAGCCAAAAAACTCCCACACAAACAGTTACAAGAAGAAGGGAAAAAGCAACACAAACCAGGCAAGATAAGAACTGGAGGACATCCACAGATATCACACACTGGGAAGGACACCAAACTCAGAGAGGAACCATAAACTAGAGATATTTCCATGCTTTATTTCCAGCATTCACCCATACGCATGTCCGATCTCTTATTCAGTTGTCACAGCTGCAGACCATGAAGAGGATCAAGGCCATTTCCTCCCAAGTAGACCATGACTCTCGCTTATCCTCTCCTCCCTATGTGCCCTAGGATGGATAGGGGATGGACCTGGGTCCTCCTCTGACTGTTTAGCCAGCCTCTGCCCTTCCCCAGCCTCCTCCACAACCTCCGAAGCCACACCTCCACTCCCTGTTGGCTGTTCCTCCTCTCCCTTAGAGTCAGTCTCCATCAGGAGCATGACACAAGAGTATCATCATCAGTCATGCAACCATCTGGTCCATATCAGCAAAAAAAAAAAATATCGATCAGCAATAATCATGATGACCAGCAGGTTCAGCAGGTTAGCTTTTGCACTATCTCTGTAGAAAAGAAAATGTGAGTTTTAATCAGAAGAATCTTGACAAGTCTTCAGTTTGGAAGAATCGAGGGACATAATATTTGGAGAGGCTGAGCCTAAACTCTGCTAACTGGAGTGATTGTTTTGATATTACAGGCTTCTTCACTGAGAAAGGATATTTGAAACAATAGGTGTGAGTTTTACATTAATAAAACTTTGCCCATTAGTTAACCGCGTAGCTTGATTTAACTTAAAAGCCCCTTATTAGATGCTATTAAAATTTGCACATATTGACCTGGGCTGAGATTGAGTGTTTATATTAAGTGCCTAATTAATTAAGTAGCTAAAAGTAAGACAAATAGATAATCATTCCCAATATAACATATTGACAAACTCAAGCAAGGCTGATAGTTTGTCACTGACATATCTACAAAATAGATGAATCAGAATCTGAATAGAGGTGGAAGGAACCTTGGAGGTCATCTAGTCCAACCCTCTGCTCAAGCAGGAGACCCTATACCATTTCAGACAAATGGCTGTCCAGTCTCTTCCTAAAGACCTCCAGTGATGAAGCACCCACAACTTCTGGAGGCCAGCTGTTCCACTGGTTAATTGTTCTCACTGTTAGAAAGTTTCTCCTTAATTGCAGGTTGCTTCTCTCCTTGGTTAGTTTCCATCCATTGTTCCTTGCTTTCAGTCACAGCAGCAGGTCCCTAAAAGCCTTCTGATGCCTTGGAAAATAAAATGACCTCCTCTTCTTTGTGGCAGCCCCTCAAATATTGGAACATTTGCTGTCATGTCAGCCCTAATCTTCCTTTTTTCTGGACTAGCCAAACCCAAATTCTTCAACCATTCTTCATATGTTTTAGTCTCCAGGCCTTTAATCATCTTAGTTGCTCTTCTCTGCACTTTTTCCAAAGTCTCAACATCTTTTTTTTTGTAACGTGGTGAGTAAAACTGGATGCAGTTGCAGTGTGTATGCTAAAACTGAATGAAAGGAAAACAATATAGAGTGGTGGATTTAAATTTTTTTACTACCAGTTTTGTGGGTATGACAGGGGAACGATACTGTAAAATCTCCATTCCCTCCCCATTCTTAGAGGAAGGTTACTGCAAAATCTCCATTCCCTCCCCACCCCACTAACCTGCTTTCCAGCTCCATTCTCTTGTGCAGGGCAACAAAAGAAGGCCCAGCCAACCACTGAGACTCAGGAGGCAGAGAATAGATGGGGGCAGGGCCAGTCACAGGTAGTATTTGCCAGATCTCTGAACTCCTCAAAATTTCCATTACTGGTTCTCCAGAACAGGCCAGAACCTGCTGAATTCCACCTCTGCTTGTATAGGGTTTGTTTGAACTCCTTTTTTTGGGTTGTTGCAAATGTGGAAAGATCCTCATTTTTTCTTTTAAATGAAAGCTAAAGGTTGTTTATCCTACCCTGAGTTGTCAAACCAAAATGAAAACATTACACAGTATCAGAAATATTCCTTTGCTAAGGGCATACAGTAAGTCCACTGTCACCTGTGGCTGGGCTTCTTATGAATCAAATGTTTGGAAGTAGGCAGATTAATATTCTCATCCTCATCAGCAATTGTGCCACGAGACGCTTCATCATCTGATTCCGACACGGAGAAAAAAGCTGGAGATGCTGAGACTCCTTCATTAAGATTCTTCTCATGGTTCAGTATTATCACATGTACCTGTCAGAGGGATAGGAGAAATGAAGCTAAAACATTTGTCTGTCAAAGTTGCTGAAGTCACTGCTGCAGAGCTAAAGAGCTTTCACTTTTTGCTTTTTTATAAATACAACTTGCTGGGTTTTTTTTGCCCCAGGTTAATGGCATTTTTCCAGCTCAGCAATCAAACTAAAATTAAAAATCAAGCTTGGCTTTTTTATAATGCATGTCTTTAATATTTGGAATGAATGTGTACATATGTGCTGCTATACACACACACAAACACATACACATACACACACATCTAAAACCCAGCCATGAAGAACAACTGTGTAACAGACAGTAACAATGTGTAACAATTAGGAATAAATGACAGTAATAGTCAAAAGGCAGGATGGTTAATTTGTTAGCTCTTGACTGAAAAGAGATTGAATAACATCTCCCATCCAACATCCAATGTTTACTGGGCAATCCTTGGAAACAATCACTGTCTAAATTCAGCAGGCCGATTTGCAAGTTTGGAATGTGTAGTGTGGGGGCAACTTCAACCCAGTATGACATCCTGAGGTCACTGGGAAAGGAGGAGTATCAATGAAAAACAAAATGGCAGAATTTACAGCTTGCCCATCATGATGCTGATGAGGTACAAGAGGCATTATTTTTTAATCAATTAAAAGAAGAATATGGTGCTCCAAACAGCTGTAGATATCTTTAAGGGACACCAAAAAGTACAAGAGAGATTTTTGACCAGTCAGTAAATAAATATGGTACAGGTAGTCCATTACTTACAACCTCAATAGAATCCAAAATATATGTTGCTGAGTGAGACATTTGTTAAGTGAGTTTTGCTCCATTTTACCATCTTTCTTGCCATAATTGTTAAGTGAAACATTGCAGTTGTTTTAGTAATACAGTTGTTAAAACATTAAACAATTTTCAATCAGTGGCAAAATCAGTTCAGAAAACATCTAGGTTCTTTCTACAGACAAGAATCGAAATGTACAGATGTAAAGAATGAGTTTAAAGATCTAAACTGAGAACACCATACATAGTTAAATGAGGATTGAATTCTACATTTGATGGATAGGTATATCTATGTGGGATGACCTCACCCTTTGCACTGGCCAATCTTATGATTCTTATTGGACACTGAATACAAGCAGAACTTCCAAAGCTGATCTCCAAGATGCCTACCAACATATGTCCTCAACACATGCAGCTCATAAATTCATAAATGCACAGAATTATGTATCATCTAATTTAGTTTTCATCGTGTTCTATTTTTAATTCCTGCTATAACATAGAAACCAGTCTTATGCTTTACAGCTGAGTCCCTCCACTCTGGGATTTTGAAAGCTCGTTCCCATAATATTTATTCTAACTAAGTCTGTTGCTCAACTTCCCACCAGTGAATTTCTTGTAGTGAATAGCGTTCACATCTGTCATAAGGGAACACGAACGGTACAAGACAAATGCATTATGGATTTTAAACAATGCTACTTACCTCAAGGGTGATGTCATCTAGATCAGGGGCCTCCAAGCTTGGCCACTTTAAGCCAAGTGGGGGATGGCTGGGGGATTCTGGGAGTTGAAGTCCGCCAGGCTTAAAGTGGCCAAGGTTGGAGGCCCCTGATCTAGATCAGGGCTGTCAAACCCACGGCTCGTGGGCTGGATGCGTCACGTACTGGCCATGCCCACGCCCGATTTAGTGAAGGGGGAAAAAGTCACAATACGTCATGTGATGCTGCCATTACGCTGCCAGCTTGACACCCCTGATCTAGATGCTCACTGTTAGCCGTGGAGTTCTACAGCACATTCCTGAAACTTAGGAGATACTTAATCAAGCCACTTTTCTCTGCTCCCTCATCCACAGCAGAGAAACTTAGGTACCTCAAATATCACTCTTTTGATTCCTTCTTTAGAAACCCTCCACTCTACTCTGTGTCTCCTTCTCTGGCTATCCAAGCCTCAGTTCATCCCTAGCCAAAGCCACAGAGCAATTCTCGCATTAGCTTCCAGCTTTTCATCAGCCACTTGTGTCAAGCTGCCCACAGATATGCCAGAAATTTTTCCATCTTGGGCAGCCTGCCCTCTCTTTTTGGCTTACTCATGAGTAATCTGTCAGCAGAGGGAGTGAGGGCCAGTAATTTCTTCTAACAACCGGTTCTCTGCTTAGAATATTAACAACCGGTTCTAGAGAATAGTGCGAACTGGTAGAATCCCAACCCTGTTAGCCAGTCTTGGCACCTGCATTCTCTTTGACTACTTTAAGCCTGGCCTTTGGCAACAGTCAAAGCACAAAAGGCCAGTCAGGGAATTCATATGCCATTAGTTCCTACAGCAGACTATAATGTAGACGGATGAAGGTACATGTAAGCATGGGGAGGTGTCTCTCTTTTTGGGTGAAAGTGGGTTTTTGAGAATGCTTGTCAGGAATTGATATTCTTCTACATAGCAACAGCACAGAGTCCTATATGGGCTGATTTAGAGCTAACAGAATCAACCAACCAATCAATCAACTACTGAAATTCTCGCACTCTAAATTAGGTACTTGCTTTAATTACTAATCTGACAGTTTCAAAGAAGTCTCGCAACACACAATGCCTCTAATTGATGTGTAATATATATATTTTCTCCCGCATAAAAACCCAAATAACCAAAGATCTGCATACAAATACCCGCGAAAACCTCAAGTCCCAATAAAAGAAACTCTTGAAATCATCAAAAATAAATACCAACCAGCTAAAGACTTCATGGAACTAACAGAACACTGCCTAACCAACACATATTTCATATACAAAGGACAAAGATACAAGCAAATTGAAGGAGCCCCTATGGGATCACCACTGTCACCCGTCATTACAAACCTGTTCATGGAAGAATTCGAATCCAGAGCCCTGGCTAATGCCACCCACAAACCCAAACTATGGCTAAGATACATCGATGACACATTTGTGATTTGGCCCCATGGAAAAGAAAACCTAAACAATTTCCTAACACACCTAAACAGCACACACCCCAAAATCAAGTTCACCATGGAAACGGAAATAAACAAACAACTACCATTCCTAGATGTACTAATCTACAAAAGAACAGATGGCACACTAGGACACACCGTATACCAGAAGAAAACACACACCAACCGCTACCTCAGCACCCAATCCCACCACCACCCAGCACAGATAAATTCTGTGGCCAAAACACTAATCACCAGAACCAAACGCCTGGCAGACAAGACACATATAAAGACTGAACTATGCACCCTGACTAAAGTACTGACAGCCAATGGCTTTCACAAAAACAAAATCACTAGCTTGATGCACAAAAACACACTAAGACATAATAGAGACCTAGAAGACCAACAGACCTATGGAACAGCTGTCCTGCCCTACATAAGAGGTACTACAGACAAAATCAGTAAGATACGACACAGGCATCACATCAAGACTGCCTTCAAAACAGACAAAAAAATAGCAGCCATCCTTAAAAACCCCAAAGACAAAATTGACCTGGAAAACCAAGGCATATACGAAATTCCCTGTACATCATGCCCGGCCACATACATTGGACAGACCAATAGAAGAATAAGTACCCACCTGGATGAACACAAAAATGCAGTAAAAAAGCTGGAACACACCTCCTCACAAGTCCAACACATGAAAACCATAGGTCACAAAATCAACTTCAATGGCAACAAAACCCTAGCCATTATAGAAAACCCCAGCCACAGAATCATCAGAGAAGCCATAGAGATTGAAAAAAGACCTGAAAACATGAATAGAAGAGATGATTCCACCAGACTGTCAATCATTTGGAAGCCTGCACTCTCAAATAGAAAGATCTCCACAACACAAGCCAGGCAAACACCTGGGCACAAACAGACTCTCTCTGATACCTCCAGCTCAAACACACCCCAACCAGGCACCCAGATGAAACCTAGCTTCCTAATAGATAATAGCCGTCCTTTCACACGAAGCCAAGCTGCACTGAAAGCCTCCAACACAGGAACAGAGTGTTGCCAGCCAATCAAAGCCACAAAACAGACAGAAGAAACCAGAAACACCAATCAAACAAACTCCAAGTCCAATAAACACAGACCAAGACTTCCAACCAAGCAGGATGAAGAAAAAAGCATCCTGGGACAGCAATAGGCTAGCCTCAAATTTAAAACCAACGGCTGTGAGAGCCTGACCCACATACAAACTCATCTGCCTGATGATGGCAGATGAGACTCTGCTGAAATGTTGCTGCAACTTTAAAAGCACTACAATGATGTGGGATAATACCCGAAGGAAGCTGAACAGCACACAAGTAAGTACCCGCGAAAACTTAAAAAAAAACATATATATATATATATATATATATATATATAT
>BLBF01000011.1:13033216-13046770 GCA_015471245.1 Laticauda colubrina | reverse complement strand
ATATGGATCATTTGCAAACATTTGCCTCTTGAGGCTATTTTTCTCTTAATGCTTCATTTTAAGGTCCTTGGCAGGGGTAAAAGAGAGAGAAGACAGGTTTTGGATTGCTCTACTATTAAAGCAAAAATCTCATCATGCCAGTTGTGTCATAACCATAGAAGCATACAAGGAACCCTACACATAAGGAAATCATGAAAAAATCTTCTTAAATCAAATACTTTCATTTTGAAAAAGACTAAGCAATTCTTCTTAATGCAAATTATTGACTTCTAGCTGTGCTCAAGGCCGGTTATTCTATGAAGTGGAGTCAAAATCGCTAATAACCCAATAATGGTTATTTCTCCTCACTCCCTCGATCCTTTATTTGTATTTAAAGTCAGGGGATCAACCAGAATCCTTCTATGAGCCATTCACAGCAGTCAATGAACAAGGAGCTATTCCTTCATTGCTTTCCAGTGTACAGGAAGAAATTATTTTAAGCCTTCCCTGAGTGCCACTTGTCAGTATCGTAGCTTTTGAGCACTGCTGGCACAAAGCTAATTATAAAGCAGCTGATGTCTCTCGGCACCGCATTCCCCAGATAAAATAATTGTACAGCACAGATGCAAGGGGAAAATGCT
The DNA here is from genome assembly GCA_015471245.1 of Laticauda colubrina. Classification (NCBI taxonomy): domain Eukaryota; kingdom Metazoa; phylum Chordata; class Lepidosauria; order Squamata; family Elapidae; genus Laticauda; species Laticauda colubrina. Next base: position 13,046,150 of record BLBF01000011.1, on the reverse strand, counting down.
GATGGAGATAGCAAGCAAAAAAACTAAAAAAGCAAAAAACCCTCTGCTTGTTTATACTGGAGGTAGCAAGGTGTGATTTTTGTCTGAATGACTGAAGCAGCCACGAAGCATCAACCTGGCCTTGTATTGGCTACAGGAGTTGCTATGGTCACAGCACAGAGCCAAAAGCAGTGGAAGAAGAGAAAGAGACTTGAGAGGAGGACAGACAATGAATGTCTGGTAAGGGATCCCCAAGGTTCAGAGAGAAAGCCTATTTAGGATATTCTTCTATGCCATCATTAAACATGCCCCACAGAAACAAGGTTCCTATTCTGAGCAGCCAGTGGATGTAACACGCCTTTGCAAAAATCCCCATTATTTCCATGGCAACCGCTTGTGATCTCACCAAACCAAAGATTTGCTGTTTGATCCTAGGAATGAACCCACCCTGTTTGTACAAGGGTCTAAAGTAATAAAAGCAACATCAAAATGGGAAAATAGGAAAGCCCATTATCAAATATTATCAAATAGGAAAGCCTATTATCAGACGAGAATAAGTTTGTCTCTGTACCTATGGGAGGATGCCTTTGTTAAAAAGGACCAGCAAATGTGTTTTCATGGAATACAGGTAAGAGTAGTCAACCAGTATAAGAGCTGCGTGCATCCCCTTGTATCTGAGGAGGAAGAGATAATAACAGTAAAAGTAAGAAGAGGAAATTACATGATGATTGCCCTTTCTGATGTCAATCCTCCAATGTAGAGCAGACTAGGAAACCAAAGTTACACGTACTAGTACTGCTGTTGTTACAAGGTTATAGTTACAGAGTTTTGTAAGTAAAGGCAAAGAGAAGAGAGATGCATTTTCAGACCTGCAGGATTCTGTTAGTATAATTGTTGTGGAGCGGCAAAATAACCTGAGGCAAACACGGAGCGAACTTCAGCTTTTTACTTTATTGTAACAATAAAGGGTTGCCACGGCTGCCACACTAACAAGGCAGCCAGCTGATGCTGTTTGACAGCTCCCTTTTATAGCCGGCTGTCAAAAGGCATCAGCCAATAGAAATGGTCCGTGTTCCCGCTGGAAACACAGACCGGAGTGAAGACTTCAGTTCAGTCTTTTCCGAACACCACACTCCTTTCCCCCAGAACGGAGCATGCGTAGTCCTTCAGATAACTCAGGCACTTGTGCAGGTGGCTAGATCTTCTAAGTCCTGACGAAGCTGCTGCTGGAAGGAACTTCTCCGCTTGTTGGGCAACTTCTGGTGCCGACAAAGCTGGTGTCTCGGCTTCAGGTGTCTCTGGGCGAGGGACAGTTGGCTGTTCATGTAGGCTTGAGTTTCTGTCATATCCATGGAAGTTTCTTTTGGCGCTGACGGTCTCTCTGTTGCAGGGACGTCTTGAGGGCCATCTGCAGATGAACTCCAAAACCTTTTAAGTTGATCGATATGGCAGTGCCAGATGTGCCCATCTTGCAGTTGGACCCTGTAAGACTTAGGACGGGTTACCGCCACAATATAGTTCATCTAATAACATGTCTTCCAGATAGTCCCTTAACCCACAATGCAAGGCAGCTGTTTGTAGGGCAGCCATGTACCCACTAATAGTCTCTCCCTCAGCCTGAATCCGTCTCCTAAAAGCATGACCCCTGGCAATTCAGGATGGCTTAGAGGAATCTCCTGCAATTCTTCCCATGGACAAGTCCTAATTGAACGTGAAGCCAATAATGCCACAGCAGTATCAAATACTGCGGCTCCACAAAAACTTAAAAAGTAGGACTTTTTCTGGTCGGAAATGTCAGTAAGGTCTATGGCATCTAGGAAACAGTCAAATCGGTTTCTGTAGGACTCCCATGTTTCTGCTGTTGGTCTGAAAGGCAGGAATGCAGGGTTTGAAGACATCTTGACTCAGCGGTGCCTGATCTTTCGAGGAAAATTGAAATTTGCGCTCGTGAATAGTGACAGTAGCTCATGACATTCAGTTCAGCAGTGACTTCGGCTCTTTTTGTAGTGACTTCGCTCAGCGATTCTTTGCCCAGTTGCCTCTTATATGTATCCCACCCTCGTTGCCAGTGTTGTGGAGTGGTGGAATAACCTGAGGCAAACACGGAGCGAACTTCAGCTTTTTACTTTATTGTAACAATAAAGGGTTGCCGCAGCTGCTGCGCTAACAAGGCAGCCAGCTGGTGGACAACAGCTGATGTCGTTTGACAGCTCCCTTTTATAGCCGGCTGTCAAACGGCATCAGCCAATAGGAACAGTCTGTGTTCCCGCTGGAAACACGGACCGGAGTGAAGACTTCAGCTCAGTCTTTTCCAAATGCCACAATAACCTTACAATAAAGGTAGGGTTGGTACAGGTAGTCCTCAGCTTACAGGCATAATGGGGCCCCAAAGTTATGTTGTTAAGTTAGTTTTGCCCCATTTTACAACTTTTCTTGTGTTAAATGAATCACTGCAGTAGTTCTACTAGTAATCTGGCTTCCCAAAGTGAATCTGGCTTCCCCAATTGAAGCCCCTTGTCAGAAGGTCGCAAAAGGGGATTGCCTGACCTCCCAGGACACTGCAACTGTCATAAATGTGAGTCAGTTGTCAAGCATCCGAATGTAAATCACATGACTGTGGGGATGCAACAACGGTCATAAATATGAAAAAAATGGTCATCAGTCACTTTTTTCAATGCCATTTAACTTTGAATGGTCGCAAATTAACTGTGGTAAGTTGAAAATTCCCTGTATTCATTGTATTGATTTCTTGCTTGGACCATCCTGAAGGGCTGACAAAAGCAGAGATCATTTCTCTGGAGTTTATGAACTGGGATTAAAAAAGCAAATTGTTTGCATATCCCTATTATGTTTGAATGCTGCTTTTTGTGAAGAAAACAATATCCAAGCTGACTTATTCCAGTAACATATAACTAAACAGAAATATGGCTACTGCCCACAAAAAAATCTTCTGTCATGGCCCTGGTGGAGTGACTCTGAGGGAGAGGAAGAATAGCTGACAGGGAGTGGCAGTGTGGCTCTGGAGGTTGTGGAGGAGGCTGGGGAAGGGCAGAGGCCGGCTGAGCAGTCAGAGGAGGACCCAGGCCCACCCCCTCTCATCCTAGGGCATGCAGGGAGGAGAGGATAAGGGAGAGATGTGGTCTACTGGGGAAGAGAGGGCCTTGATCCTCTTCATGGGCTACAGCTGTGACAACTGGATAAGAGATCGGACATGCGTATGGGTGAATGCTGGAAATAAAGCATGGAAATATCTCTAGTTTATGGTTCCTCTCTGAGTTTGGTGTCCTTCCCAGTGTGTGATATCTGTGGATGTCCTCCAGTTCTTATCTTGCCTGGTTTGTGTTGCTTTTTCCCTTCTTCTTGTAACTGTTTGTGTTGTTTTTTACTCTTTATAATTTAAACGGCATTTCCTCCTTCTTGTAACTGCTTGTATGGGAATTTTTTTTGTCCCCAGTCAAGGATATTTGGAGCTTGGAAGCAAAGTGAAGGAATAAAAGGGGCTTCACCTGTTTTTTGTGACTGTGTTTATTTTGTATTTCACCCTGGGTCATCACATCCTCATACCACCAAATAATTCTAGAAATCTCCTTTCTTTTTCAAGGAGATCCCTTGCCATTCATCATTCGATAATTTTTTTAAACCATTATTTCTCAGGAAAGTTGAACAAACACGAAGCCATGCATACCTACAGAGATAACCACTGATATACAGTCATACAATGTCTACTATTGAAGCACAACATCTAGCATTCATATGCTTCCCCCTACTCCACTCCACTCCACATCCCCACCCCACCACTGCCATTTCCCCAGGATAAATTAGGATGACTTTGAATGTCATTTCTCCACATCCCTCTGTTCCTCGTGGAACTGATTTTCTCAGTGGTGCTGAGGGAAGGTAATTTCCAATTCATCTCTTATGTCTCCTGAGGCACCTTTAAAATCTGCTATGGAAGGCTAGAGGACTTTCTAGGGCAGATGGGAACAGCTGATTGTGGTGGGCTGAAAACTCTTTGTCTCTTGATTTCTGTAACACAGAGTGAATCACAGTGTGAGATTTCAGCATGTCCTCAGATGCACCTACAAGTGTGTGTCATCCAAATAAACCCTTAGAAATGTCTTTGATTTGGAACATCATAGAAAAGACCTTGGAGGTCTTCTAATCCAACCTAGGAGCACTATCCCAGACAAATGGTTGTCCAATCTATTTTGGAAAACCTCCAGTGATGGAGAATTCACAACCCCAGGAAGCAAGCTATTCCACTGATAAATTGCTCTCGCTGTCAGAAAACGCCTCCATTTTCAAAATTCAAGATTTCATTGAGCTATCTTCTAAAACTTTCATTTTTTTAATCAAAACTTCTATGAGCTCTCTCAATAAATACCTCATACATCATATCATAATGTTTTAATAAATATTAATTTTAAAAAGTCAACATTTCAATGGGCAATAGTCCAAAACCTAACCTTAATATTGAAAAAAATGAGTGAGGTGTTTCTATCAAACACCATCTTAGCTTCTGAATCTCACCAGGTTAAGAATCATTTGTTGTTAAATCGATTGCTAAGACATGGAATGAAGTGAATATCTGTTGCTTGAATCTTTGAAGACATTTATTATGTTTTCAGCCTTAAGAAACAGGACTGTATTTTAGTTTATTTAGTTTACTTTATTGTCATTGCACCTCGTACAATGAAATCAAACACCATCTTCAGTGCACATCATGACCATGACTATGAAAATAAACACAAACACACATCCTTCACCCTTCACACATTGAACCAGAAATCCCCAAGACCACACCAACACTGCACTATACAGCAGAATTCAAAAGAGCTGCTACCCTGGGATAGAAGCTGTTTTTCATCCTATTTGTCCTTGTTTTTATTATTCTGTATAGTCTGTCAGATGGTAATAGTTCAAAAAAAGGGTTCCCAGGATGAGATGGATCTTTGAGAATGTTTTGAAATTGAGGTTGTTGTTTTTTTCCAACCATGTATGGTTATTTTTCCAATGAACATCAACCCCTGCTATTGGCGTGTACTGCTTTTGTTCATGCATGGGATTCAGTTCACTCTGAAATCTCTTAATCACAAACAATCAGCAAAACAATAACATATTTAAATGATGTTACAAATAACACGGTGTGACTGTAAATGCAAGCATTCATGTAAAGCAAGGATTACAACAAAGAGATCTCCAAGTATCATTTTCCCCAGAAACTGTGACTGTGCTCAGGATAAATGAGTGTCTACTTTGGTTTCTTGCTCTTTTTGATATTTATGAATATGTCGCATTTGCTTTGTTAAACTTGAGAACTGTTTTGCCAGACTAAAATTCATATTATGTTGTACATTGGCCATGCAAGTACCTTCTGAAAAACCCTTGACTAATGAAAACAGTATCACATATATTTATTTTCTAACATAATGCATGTTCTTCCTTATTTTCATGAATGTACATATGGAGATTTCCATAATATGCACGATTATGGCCAATGCCAAATCAGTTCGTTGATCGAAAAAAGGTAAGCGGAACTATTGTATTTTTTTAAAAAAATCTCCAAATTGTATTGCAAAATTTTGGAGAACAATATATTTTAATGATTTAACACTAAGTTTGGATTTAAGTATTGTTTCAAAATACGATACTAGTTAAGTTTGTATTCAAATGCAAATTACACAAATTCCCCCCCCTCCCCCGCTCTAGTGATATACAGATCAAGGTTGGCTTTTCAAAAATTCCATATAATGTAGTTGGCATACAGCCAAATGATTCCATGTGTTGTAATTAATGTTGCGGCAAGATAATCCTAGATTCTGGATTCAACAATTTTATGCTGAAGGAAAAGCTTTTGGGCAGCCATGGATTTTACTTGAAAACAAAAGCACCATTTTTGTGGCAGGAAAATCTATTTTTTTTCCTAAAGTAAAAAGCACATAATGAGTTTAAGTGATGAGAAGAATACTAAGTTAGCTACTGAATATGATTTGAAAAACAAGAGCATGAGGGTGCAGTGGTAAACACTAATAGCACTGCTGGGCCTTACAAGCTAATGTCCACTCAGATATTACTGACCCAGCTGAGAGTTCCATCACTTCATGGTCACATGTGGGTCTTCAGGTCTTCAGATTTGTCCTTAACATCCAATCCTAGCAACACTGCGGATATCAACCATGAATGCAAATCTGGAACACACACAGGGGTGGGATTCAATTTTTTTAACAACCATTTCTGTGGGCGTGGCTAGGTGGGCATGGCTAGATGACTGGGTAGGCATGGCTTCTTCTTTTCTTTTTGCAGCATGCCCCCGCACTCCAGTAGCTCAGGGAAGCCTCCCGGGGGGCATTTTTGCTCCCAAGAAGCTTCCCTGAGGCCTAGAAAGGCAAAAAACAGAGCATGGTGGGCTCCCCTGTGCAGCACACACACACACATTGCACCCCTTTTTGCCTCTTGGGCCTCAGGGAAGCCTCCTGGGTAAAGCAGTAAGACAGTGAGGGAGAACCCGGCACAGCTGATTGTTGGTACAGCTGATCATTAGGAGGGGGAAAAAAAGAAATACCTTAAGGAGTGACTGGGCGGGGAGAATGCAGTCAGCGATGTTGGGCATGCATGTGATGTCACACATGCGCGATAAGGACTGACTGGGTGGCGAGGGAAGGGGCAGTCAGAAAGGGGCGGGACCAGCCAGGGGCACAATTTGCTGGTTCTCTGAACTGTGCAGAATAGTAACAACCAGTTGTATAGAATTGGTCCAAACTGGTAGAATCCCATCTCCAAACACACGCATATCACAAACCTTATAGCATTGTACAAAACTATATGTGTTCTGGATAAGAAGGGGATATATGTGTCACATCCTGACATTTGGAGAAATTTTTAGGATCAGGGAGAGAGAGAAAAAAAATCACAGGGATTTTCCACATCAAAGAACCAGGAAACTCCAAACTGTACCAGCTGCTCCAAGCTGACTTCACAAATGAAGTCCCAGGATAATGTTACAGGTGTCAGTAATAAATCAATTGCAAGAAAGACTCCAAGGCAAATGAATTCCTCAAAGATTACTTTTATTGGAAATATCATATTGGCACATATCTTGTGAAAACCGACTGGAATTTTCAGAGTCAGTTTTCACCATATTAAACGTAAACATTTTCCACTTACTCAAAACAACCAGTCACATGGTCCAGGTGACATAACCGGGTGGCATCATCTCGCCTTCTTCCAACCAGGTGTGAGAATGATTCCCAAGAGAAAGTACTTTGTTTTGACTACAAAAAATCCCTCTATCTCAAATCCCCTCTCCCTGACCTTCAGCTCCAGTGTGGCAACACTGAAGCTGACAAAATGGCTTCAGTCAGGCCAATTTCAGGGTTGACAACGGGATCCAGTCTGGGTCAATCACCAATACCAGAGGTTTGGTCTTCTTTTGAATTCATCCTCAGGGAACTTCTCACACTGCTAGAAAGAAGTTCTCTGAAGATGGTGTCTGGCATGAATCTGAAAACTCGGAAGACTAAACCTCAACCAATCCAAATTAGATCCTATACAGTGACTGTTTTAATAATCTGTTGGCTTTTCTACTCTGTAATGTACCATTTTATTTATGGATTGAATTCATAGATAAATGTACCAGAGAACAATAAAGTCAGTTATATATACCAAAATATCACCTAATAATATAAAATTAATGAAGTTCCTCATATATCTATAGTAATTGCAACACATTTGGCAATTCTTCTGGAAATACCTACAGACCTGTCAGCTAAAAGTACCAGAGTTTCTCTTCTTTGGAGATGCTAGGAGAATGGGGTGGGAAAAGTGTCTTTAGATCAATTCTAAGTGTGTGACAGCTGTTTCTATTTCTTCCAATAAGAAAGGGCAGAGTCTTTTCTGTGCAGGGATATTTTAAAAACCAGCCCTGCAGCAAAGAGGTCAGCACAATATGACAACAATGAGGAAAAACACTTTTCCATGAAATGGGTAGAAAACATGGGTTAAATATTTAGTGTAGCAGAAAAGTCTTCTAAGCGGGTTTGTTGATCCATGACTGGTACTCTACTGAAATCCTTCCGGATATCATTATTGAATATCCTTTCTTTCAGAGTAGAGCAAGTACTCTCAGGGCCAAATGAAGTTCAATGGTGATGTGATGACGGAGGAGAAGGCATGAAGTCAACACAGCCAGCTGAGAGTTTAAACTCCCCTTTATGTTCCAAAAGTCCCCTCAAATTCTCCCACTTTCTTGGCAAGTCCCAGGGCAAAGCGCACGCACACACAGAGAGAGAGAGAGAGAGAGAGAGAGAGAGAGGGAGAGAGAAACACACACACACCAACCTCTGGCTGCTCCCCGTCCAGAAAAACAAAGGAACAGGGAAAGGAGTCCATAAAATAAGGGACAATGAGTCCACAAAGCAAGGAACAAACAATGAGTCCACAAGTAAGGAAGAAGCAAGCAGTCCCATAAACTCCAACTGTCTGTATTGGCACACCAAACTCTAACAATTCAGCATTAGTTCCTGGCAAATGCCCCTCCCCCACAGTATCTCCTTAAATCACAATCCCCAAGTGTGCCTTGGGAAGAGGGGAGGGGCACTCTCCACCTGAGTTGTTGGGTCGGCCTGTGCTGTTCCTACCTTCTCTCCACTCTCCATGCTCAGGGAATAGGAGGGGGCGATCCTTGCTCATCACCTGAGCTCTGTCACTCCTCCTGTCCACTGCTTGCCCTCTCTCAGTCATCTTGCAATGTTCCTCCCTGCTAACAAGCCATCCCAATCCTGAGAAGCCCTGGACTGCCTTGGACAGCTGCCCTCTCGATCTCTATTGACTCTAGCTCTGGCTCATCCTACTCTGCAGATTCAGGCTCCGATGGGGACATGACAGGTGGGCTGGTAGCTTTTAGTTCTGTTTCCCCAACCCCTGAAGGAGGAACTAGCCACATAGGTGGAGGTGAGTGGTGGGCAAGTGAGCAGGTGAGCAGGTGAGCAAAACCAAAACCATCTCCGCCCGGTTCATGGAAAAATTGTGTTCCACAAAACTGGTCCCTGGTGTCAAAAAAGTTGGGGACCACTGCTATGAAAGTATAAAATCATCCTGCAAGATCAGGGAAGTTACTGCATTGCCAGAAATATCCATTTAAGTTAAATATTTCAGGTAGCAAATCAGATCATGGGTTATCAAAGAAATTAAGTCAGATTAGGGCCTCCACAAGGAATCAGATACCTGGTGAGCCTTCACAGCAGAATGCTCAGCAACTTAGATTGATCTGTCTCAATTGAGGTTAAGTCTCCATAGTAGCAAATCTGTGTGTAATAAACCAAGCGGCTGATTATCTTGGCTCTGAAAATATTTGTAGCAGCAGGGAAGTAGTTGTTGCCATTACAATTGGCAGGGCACAAAATTGCTTTTGTGAGTTTCAGGGACCTAGCTGTGACTTCCCATTGCTGATGGCTTCAGGTTGCCAGATCCTTGAAATGAATGCCCCTAGTATCTCATGACCCTAATTTAATCAGTGCTAGAACCATTAATTCTCCAGGAGTTGAGAAGAAAATTGCATTGATTTTATTATAGCTAATAACTAGATGCTCCTCATTGCAAAATTGGGCAAAAGCATGGAGGCCCTGTATCAGGCTACTTGAGAACTGCTGTCTCAGCAACATATAGAAGGATGAAGACAGATCTATTCCTTAATATAGATGAGGTGGAATGTTAAGATTTGTCAGAACTTGAACCTAGGGATTCAAGTCTATACCATCTAGCCTCTAGAGCGCTTGTAGCTATGGCAGATTGTCTCTCACATTTCTGGATCCTCTGCTGCTTTGTCTTTGACATTAATGATGGTAGGCTATTGCTCGGAGGGCCTTCAGGTATTCTCCATGGGTTCTCAACGTTTTTTAAGTCACATCTGGAGTTGTTTCTGGTTGAACCTGAAATATTTTGCAGACAACTAAGCTATAGGTCTTCCTCTGGGATTAGTGACCATATAAATAAGCTATCTAAAACCTGGCAGAAAAGACCCCAAGAAGAACCCTGTTGGATCAAGCCAAACTCCATCTTAATTCAGTGTTTGTTTCTCACAGTGGCTAATTGATTCCATCTCAGATGCTCCCTAGCAAAAGTTGGGGATGTAATCCTCTCCCATTATTGTTCCATTGCAGCTAACATTTACATTTGCTGCTGCGACTGAAGACAAGAAACAATGGATGGAAGCTAATCAAGGAGGGGAGTAACCTTGAATTAAGGAGAAACTTCTGAACAGTGAGAATAATTAACCAATGGAACAGCTTGCCTTCAGAAGTTGTGAGGGCTTCATCTTTGGAGGCTTTTAAGAAAAGACTAGACAACTATCTATCTGAAATGTATAGGGTGGGGTGTCACTTCTCACGTCATCATGGCAGCATCACGTGACATATCGGGACTTTTTCCCCCTTTGCTAAACTGGGTGGGGCCAGCATGTGATGCATCCAGCCCATGGACTGTGAGTTTGACAGTCCTGTTATAGGGTTTTGTTCTGACCAAGGCTTCCTGAGACAGTAACAATCACATGCTGTTTCCACAAAAAACTTGTTTTTATTTAAATGGCTGTGAATTATATGCATTCACAGCCCATAATGAGTCCCAAACAGTTGGTGAATAGTCCAACAGAAGTCTGCAACAGTCGGGATAAGGCTGATAGACACCCACCTTTATTTGCCTTGAAATACTGCCAACAACTAAATTGCCAATTAGCTGTACAAAGCCAAACAGAGCACAAAGTCAATACAGAGCTTCAGATTTTAAACCAACCAAAACGAACAAAGTTGCTTCCTGCAAAGACTCATGTCCCTTTGCTCCTTCTTTATGTCTTATGGGAGGGACCAATCATCTCCAAGCCTTACTTCCGTATTGCACCTTTTGTCTTAACTGTTCTAGCCTTCTGGCAGCTCTGCGTAAGCGTGCACTGGGAACAGGCTCCCCCTGTTCCTCTGCCTCGCTGATGTCAGATTTTGGAGGCTCCGGAGTCAGCACATAACTCTCAGATGGCCCTGGCTCCATCTGTGTGTTGGACACAGATCCCTTGTCTAAGCCCTACTCAGACTCCAGGCCTGCCCCATATTCCTCCCCGCTTCTGACTATGCTGCCAGCTCCACCAGCCGCTCCCTAAATTCCCTTTTAAGTGCATCCCAGTTAGGGACCATTAAACACAGTGTTGACAGTTCTGAATATCAACAGTTGTTTTAGTATTTACAACTGAAAAAATTGTCACAAATTATAGAGCAAGCACACAATTAAGTCTAGTCCATAAAACAAGATCTCCTATCCCCTCCATATTACTGAAGGACTCAAAACAAGACACTCTTCAGGACACTGTTACCAATGGCCTACCAATATGGACCAAATGTATTGCCATGCAAACTATGAGCCAGTTTGGTTTAGTGGTGAAGGCACCTGGCTAATAATGAGGAGAATGTGAATTCTAGTTCCACCTTAGGCATGAAAGCACAACTCTGATGACTTTGAGCCAGTCACTCTCTTTCAGTTCAACCCATGTCATGAGTTTTTTGTTGTGGGAAAAATAGGAGAAAGGAATGTTGTATGTGTTTGCCATCTTGAGTTATTTATAAAAATAATAATGGCAGGATATGAATACATAAAGGGCCCCATGCATTCTTACATGTGCCATTGTGATGCAATAACAAAAGGGCAGAGTTTGCATTGTGATCTAATAATGCACACCCCTTCCTTTTGGCTTCATTATAATTAAGAACAGGCAACTATCAATGTCACGCAAATCCTCCGTTTAAATTTAATTTAAACAGTTACTGTTTAAATTCAGGCTCTTTATATTTGTTGGTTTGTAAATAGGATTGGGGAAAAAGGCTTATTTTTAATTGCCTTCATATTACTTCTGTTGCTATGCAATTTTTATTTTGAAGGAAGGTCTACTCTATTTGCTTATAAAGCTTTATTTAAACAAATAAACTAGCATATTGATTTTTACAATGCACCATATTTACTGCAAAGGGTGATAACTATAAAATAATTCTAATTTAAAAAAGAGGTAGGGGAATATCAAATAATAAAACTTATTTATCTGTCCCTATTACGATATTCCCACTAAATCCAAAGAGAGTTCCCTATTTTAAGGATAAATTAGTTGGGATTAATTAGTTTTCTTTTCAGATATATAAAGTACTATTCTTCTTCGATACACAGCATGATGGCTGTTTAAAAAGATACATAGATTATTTGCATTAAACAAAACTATGGTATGGAACCTTCCCTTAAAAATGTAGAAGTCAAAACATTGCTTTCATTAAATAAAGTAGCTATTAATAAAGGATCCCTTGCAAATAATCTGTGGTCAATAATTAACTTGCAGAGGCAGAGTTGAAAATCTCATCAAAATGTGATACACAAGACAAAAAACTAGAATCCCCCCCTCCCATTTTTCTGTAGAAAAATACATGGATGGCGGTGAGATTTTTATTTATATGCTGAATTCTATGCCATCCTCTTCTTTTGAATCAATAAAAAATTCAGAGTGACTTTCACTTACAGGAATCGAGTAGGAAGCAGCAGTATCTTTCCAGAAACCTCATCGGGGGGAGGGGGGATACACCAAGTAACTGTAATTAATGTCTAGTCTTGCTAATATAAATACTTTCATTTTTCTCTTCATTTTCTACTCTTCCTATCCAGAAATACAGTATGTATTTGCTCAAGAGATACAACCATTTTAATGTTCGCGGAATGATGGGATTCAGCCATTACTTCTTTCTCCAGAAAGATAGCTCTAATCTTCCTCCCTCCCTCCCTGTATACACATGCGCGCACACACACACACACACACACACACGCACACAGACACCCACACCCACAAACACACACCTATAACTCCATCCATCTATCATCTGATCTTTCTTTCTTTCCTTCCTTCCTTCCTTCCTTCCTTCCTTCCTTCCTTCCTTCCTTC
>BLBF01000011.1:13002397-13025407 GCA_015471245.1 Laticauda colubrina | reverse complement strand
ACAGACAGACAGACAGACAGACAGACAGACAGACAGACAGACAGACAAGATGATTGAATTTTTGGATTCTGGAAGGCACTGAAGATGCATCTTTTAAAGAGGGCTTTTGATCCTTGAATCCGATAATGACTAATGGTCATTTTTGGTTCTGTGCCCATGTTCTTTTAATGCTACACGTGATGATGTACTGGTTTTGTAAGAAGGGCTTTTGATCTTTAAAAGAGAAGTTTTCTAGCTTCATGTTCCTTAGACTATACACACCCAGACTTGTTCAGAGAATATGATATGAAATGTTTATGAAATAAATACTTAAAATAAAATTGGCTGACACAAAATGTTAAGATATGATTACTCTTAGGTTGAGCCTATGTGGATAAGCATAGCTTGTTCCACAGATGGTATTCAGCAGGTTCTGACCAGGTCTGGAGAACAGGTAGCCGAAATTTTGAGTAGTTTGGAGAACCGGCAAATACCACCTTGGACTGGCCCTGCCCCCATCTATTCTCTGCCTCTCAAGTCCCAGCTGATTGGCTGAATCATCTTTTGTTGCCCTGCATAGGAGAACAGAGCTGGAAAGCAGGTTAATGGGGTGGGAGTGGGGAATGAGATTTTGCAGTATCCTTTCCCTGCCACAGTCATGACCACCAAGCCATGCCCACCAAGCCATGCCCACAGAGCCAGTAGTAATTTTTTTTTCAATCCCACCACTTGCTTGTTCCATAAGAGGGATTTCCTCATCTCCCTAAGCCAACCTTTCCTTCCCCACAGCCACATTATACTTTGGTGTTATTGTGGGAACCAGCCACCGATCTTATCTGTCGTAGAGAAAAATCACACTGACCATTATCAAAGCTAGTTAAACTTAATCCAAGATGACATTTCAGGTCTTGTTGCTGAATGTTACATCACATCAATCAATCAATAGGGTTTAATCATTTTGAAAAATATTGCTGTCTTCTGAACACAGAAAATAAAATTCTGTGTGTGTGTGTGTGCACGCGTGCACGCATGAAATTAGTTTTTATTGAGAGAACAGGCAAAGGAATTGTAATGGTATGTGGGAATAACCTTGAGAGACAAACTGGACAACTGTAATATAAAAGGTATCTCAGTCCCCAGGAGAAGAGATGTGAGAACTGTTTCAAAAGAGACCATCTTTAGACTCATCTTATATTATTATTTGCATTTCCTGAGTGAAATGTCTCAATTCAATCTCATCCTACTATTTCCACCCATTTCTGTACCTGAACAATGTCAATTTAAATTTTATTTCTAGAGTATGACACTATTCTACCAAACCTTTGTTAATCTTTCTCCCTATCTCATTATTACGTTGAAGAACAGAGGTCCCGAGATTGTTCCTCCTGGCATACCCCTTGATAACTCTGTCCAGTTTAATGAACTATTGATGACTAAGTAAGTAAACCAATTTATTGTAACTGCAAGTCATAATGTACAGTATACACTAAAATACCATGGATATTGATAAATAACAGTAAAATTGTTAGATTATAAAATGAAATAATAGATGTAAGAATATTAGATATAAGAAAGTCAAAACAAGATAAAGCCAGAGCTGTAACTAACAACTCCACAGCTATTTAAATTTATTTCTTAGATTTAAATAATTTTAAATGACAGCAGAGTTGGACAAACATCTGCAAGAAGATTGTTCAGAAGTCTAAATTTCATGTTCTCCTCCCATAATTTGGCCCTAATCCCATTGTTAAAAGGGGGCAGTAGATGATGCAATGAATAATGGCTTCCACTTGACCAATGATACAAGGACAGAGATATTATTCATCAGAGCATGAAGGGAATTTTCTTATGTTCTTCTATATATCAGCCACAAGTTCCTTTTGTACAGAGAGTATTTTATAAAAGTATCACCAAAATAAAATTCCATATGGACAAGTCATTTGGCATTCTGATTCTCCTAGAAATAGAAATAGCACTAGCACTTAGACTTATATACTGCTTCACAGTGCTTTACAGCCCTCTCTAAGTGGTTTACAGAGTCAGCCTATTGCCCCCAGCAATTTCAGTCCTCATTTTACGCACCTTGGAAGGATGGGAGGCTGAGTAAAACTTTGAGCCTACTGAGATTTGAACTGCCAAATTGCAGTCAACCAGCAGTCAGCAGAAGTAGCCTGCAGTACTGCACTTTAACCACTCCTCCACCATGGCTCATAAATAATATCAATTTTAAAAACCAAGTAGACATTTTTTAGATTATTCAAGTGAAATAGAGGGCATCTTTCTAGGCAGCCCTATTGGACTGTAATTTGAAACATGCTAAGACGGCTTCTCTCTCTTATGTGGTGCCTTCTACATGTACTGGACTAAACTGTCATTATATCAAATCAACAGAAACCCTGTATTAATTATCCTGGTTGGATATGATGGGAAATAATGTTTTAGAAGGCAGAACTAAGAAACAAGAACCTCTGAATAGAGAGACTTCCTTTTGAATAAATGAATATGATTGCACTCCACTTTGCTACAAATACAAATGTCCATGTACAAAATGGTTGCTAAGGTTTCACCGATGTTTAGCACTCTCGTATGATATATGATTTTTGCATATATCAAAGTAAAGGTTTCTTCCAAATAAATGCAAAAGTAGACATGTGTAATAACTCTTCACAGACCACCGTGGAATAATGCATACCTTTATGCACAGATTAAAATGCAGGCTATCACATGGAAAGCCATTTGAACTCCAAATTAAAGGGACTATAAAGATCAGCATATTTAACAACATGCTGGCATGAATAAGAAAAATGGGAGACCCAAAAACTATTTTAAACAGCCAATAGTGTGAGATGCAATTAAATGTCATCCAATTCTGCAATCTACAAAAAAGAGAACAAGGAACTGGATGAAATATGTCTTCAGAAAGAAGCATTTTGTTCAGGTTTTAAATATTTTATATTTCATTTCACTGGTAAGTCTGTTTTATGACTGTGATTTACTTGATTTGCATGAATGATTTATCACAGTCAAATAAAGAGGGTACATTTGGGCTGATAGATCTGACTTGTTTGAGTATCTGTTACTAACAATATTCATTTTCACACAGATGTTTTTAAAATGGATGATTCTTCAATCTTGGCTGGAAAACTATCACTACTTGCTGACATCTAGTGGTTACCCTGGTTTTGTAACCCAGATGGAAGCCCTAATTATGCAACTGAAAATGTAAGGAAAAGCCTTGATTGGACTAAGCACTTCTCCACATATTCTTCTTTGTGAATCCCCTATCAGGATACTTTCAAGTTAACTTCTATTAGGTTCATTGGTAGATGTAAGCATGTGTTGAAATGTCTCTCAATTAAATTTAATTTTGGCTGTGAAGTTTTTGAATTTCTATATTTTTGTCTTTATTTTTACTTTCAATACTCAGCACACCCCTAAATAGGTTGAAATAAAACCAGACTCCACATCAGTGCAAAAGAACAACCAAAATGAATGCATAAATTCAATAATGCACTTTTGAATTTTCAAGTTCTCCAGAACTCTTTAGCTTTATTATGATCCAAACATCCAAGATGGAGGTAGAAAAATGTTAAAAGTCCTGAAGTAAGAGCAAATATTGTGGCCATAAGGTATATAATTTGAATGAGTTTCAAAATAGAAATTACAGGGGGGACAAATTGATAAATTGATACATACCATTGATAAGTACCATGACGATCAGATTTTAAAGATCTTTGTAATCTTAAAAAGGTGATGGCTGAAGGCTAACCTTCTGGGAATATGAAATTGTCTTCATTATTTGTTTGATAGATTTATAATCCACATTTTCTCCAGAAGCTCAAGACAGCTTAAATGAAGTCTCCCTTAATATTATGCCCATAACAATAACCTAGTGAATCTTGTAACTGGACTTGTATCTGTGTACAAGTTGATTGTAACTGGACTTGTATCTGTGTCTTGCCAGTCCTAGTCTAACACTTAAACTACAATACACCCTGACTTTCTAGAATGGGACAATTTGGTGTGGCCAACTCACCACAGCCAACTCGGCACTGCCAACTTATCACGAGATAAAACATTGTATTCATCTCATTACAGGACAATTTGCTGTGGGACAATTCAACAATTCAATTTAAGTATTTAAAATGATTACAAAAATATTTTAATTTTTGCCATTCACATTTAATTTTCTCCCTTCTTTTGAATCCTTTCTTTAATGATTCTACTCCAACCTTTCTCCAATTTAATGTAACTCTTGTCCTACGGCGAGTTGTTTTGTGATGAGTTAACCACGGCAAGTTGGCGGCAGCAAATTGGTCACGCTGGGATGGCTGTGCTGAGAAGATTTAGTAAAGGGAAAATATGTAAGGAAAAATATGGAATCTCTGCATAATAGTTAAACTGGAAGGTTTAGTCTGTAATCTTCCTTAATGTTACTCCAAAATAGATTGTATTTGTTTATTGTCATTACTGATTAGGTTTGCCTATGATCTAGTGTTGTTATTCAGTTACTTTGCTCTGCCTGAATATTGATTAATTTGAGGGAATAAAGGTAGAAATAGAGGAAGTTGCATCTGAAGTGACTGAAGAGTCAACTGGAATTCTTGAGTTACTTGGTCTCCAGTACTGTTGGTCACAATGAGAATTCTTGATTATGGTGACCATCATAGCCTAATATGAAAGCCATCACAGCATCTAGTTTTATGATTTTGCATTTCCTACTTTCTCCAGCATGCATGAGGATGGACTATTTATCATTTTGGAAGGACAGGACCAGACCTCATTATTATCACCCCTACCTAAGCTGACAAGAAGGTGGCCACTTCCTGAGTTTTCTTGTTCTATATTGAAATTAGTTGAAGTCCACAAGCCTTAAAGTTGCCAAGTTTGGAGATCCCTGCTTCAGAGGATGGAATTTTTTTAAAATAATAATAAACATATTGTTAATATCCTAAGATAAATGCAGAGAGCCAGTTTGGGGTAAGGGTTAAGGCACCAGGCCAGAAACTGGGAGACTGTGAATTCCAGTCCTGCAGTAGCCACAAAGCCAGCTAGGTGACCTTGGGCCAGTCACTTTCTCTTAGCCTAGGAAGAAGGCAATGGCAAGCCACTGAAAAATCTTGGCAGGAAAATTACATGGGTTTGCCTGGGCAATCACCTGGAATCAGCACTGATTCAAAGACACCAAAATAAATAAATAAATAGTATTTCTAATGTTGGCCAAACTATATGGATGAACAACACGATCATTTGTAAAATGCTCCGTACTTCTAGAAGATCAACAGGAAAAATAAGTATACTGCGTAAAATATTTCCTGAGTACAAACATCAAGCTTCAACTATTGCCTTTCATCTTGTTTACAATTGTTCTGTTAGACTATTTGTCAGAGTCCTTCCTGAACAATCTTTGACTGAAGCAGCAAACATATTTTTGTGAAACAAATAAATGAGTAAATAGATAAATAAAAGATCCAGGTGTCGAAAATATTTTTTTTAATCTTCAAAATGCAGGTTTATACATATATGTAGCATCTGACACAGTGGTAGAATGACATCTAGTGGTCAGTTTAAGCAGGATTGAGTAGAATAGTTGTAATAGTTATAAAGCGTTGGAAAACAAAACAGGTAGTTGTTGACTTATGATCACAATTGGGCCCAATTTTTTTGTTCCTAACTGAAACATTTATTAAGTGAACTTTGTCCCATTTTACAATCTTTCTTGCCACAATTGTTAAGTGAATCACTACAGTTGTTAAATTAGTTATATGGTTATTAAGCAAATCTGGCTTCCCCTTTGATTTTACTTGGAAGAAAGTAACCAAATGGGATCACATGACCCCAAGGCACTGCAACCGTCATAAATGCGAGTCAGTTGCCAACCATCCAAATTTTAGTCATGTGACTGTGGGGATACTGTGAAAAATGTGTCATATGTCACTTTTTTCATGTGAAAAATGGTCATACGTCACTTTTTTCAGTGGCGTTGTAACTTTGAACAGTCACTAAATGAACTGTTGTAAGTCAAGGATGAAAAACAGTAGAAGACCAAAGTGAGCAATCTGCTAAATGTGTGGCAATGGAAACAAGCTGTGACTTTATTGGAATTGTTTGAGTTCAAAAGGTACTATTTCAATCTGAGAACTTCTGGGATGGAAGCAGAATGTCAGGATACTGTTGAAATGGAAATAGCCTACTTCAGATTCAAGACAATCACTAAAAAAGAAGAATATTTGTAGCTCAGGGTTGAAATGGGGGGTCCTTGGTGTTTTCTGAGCTTGGCTGTTTTCTTGCAGATGTTTCATTACCCAAACTATGTAACATCATCAGTGCTAATCTGAGGCACTGATTATGTTACCCAGTTTGGGTAACGAAACATCTGCAAAAAAACCAACCAAGCTCAGAGAGCACCAAGACCCTTCAAGGCAGTCAATGTCAGCTGAACAATTTTTGCATACCTCCAGACAAACTATTTAGCTTGTTCTATTTTTTTCCCCCTTCCACAAGTTGAATCAATGGAAAGTTTTTGCAGGATCTAATGTGAATCAGTCACCAGGACCAGAGATTTTGTCTTCCGAGCTTTCAGATTCGTGCTAGAGCCCGTTTTTCAAGGAACTTCTCTCTAGCTAGCTAGAAGACAGAAGGCTAGACAGAAGTTCCCTGAAGATGGGCTCCAGCACGAAAGCCCAGAAGGCAAAATCTCTGGTCTCAGAGTGACTGACCCAGGTTGGATCCTGCAACATTATCCTGGGACCCGTACATTTGTTTGCCTTCATTCAAAAAAGTGTTTTATTCCCTCTTTGGTATGAATATCAAAATTCATCTCTGTGTGCATTTTGTGTGTGGGGTGTGTGTGTGTGTGTAGGATTTACCTTTGAAAAGAAGGACAGTTTTGTTCTGTTGCCAATTGCTCTCAGGGTAAAGTGATAGCTGGGGGGAGTGTCGCTAACCTGACGGTGTTCCTTAAAAGGGAATGATAACTTGCCAATTCCTCGGGATCACTTTCGGTTATGAATGTCACATGGCCCAGAGTTGCTCTGTGAGATGGGCGGTTTCTAAATCTGATATATAAATAAAGTGGGTTGCTGGGTGGAAACCAAAGCTTCAATTTACAGAAGCAAAGGGGTTTCTTTCCCTCTCTCCAATCTGAAAGGCAGGGCTGTGCCTGAACCAGAGTGGGGAGAGAGAACATTCTGTGCACACATATTAAAAGTGATGTCTTTCCCCTCTCTCACGCATGAAGAAGGTTTGTGTTTTTATATTCTGAGAGTCCATGATTTGCACGTTATGAGAGGAAGAATAACGCCTCAAAACATCTGGCTGTAGATGGAGGTCCAACAGGATTGTTCAGAATTTAGATCAAAAAAGAATTGCTTTTCAAAACAATGTTATGTTCAGCCTCCTGCCTGCCTGCTTACCTGCACAAAGTTCTGAATGTATTGTATCCTAACCGTTCATTGGATTTATGATAGGTTCACACAGAGGTGGGATTCAGCAGGTTCTGACCAGTTCTGGAGAGCCGGTAGTGGAAATTTTGAGTAGTTCGGAGAACCGGTAAATGCCACCTCTGACTGGAGATTTTACAGTGTCCTTCCCCTGCCACGCCCACCAAGCCAGGCCCACAGGACCGGTAGTTAAACAAATTTGAATCCAACCACTGGGTTCACCATATGAAGAGAGCTGGATCCAAAACTATCCTAAGGTGGTAAATGCTGATAAAAATTAGCATTATTACCTGTCCTGTATCTCCTCCAAACATGGCACAATCTTCTTTGGTGCTCGCCCAGGTTCCCTGCCCCATCAAAACATCAAAAGCCAAGAGCCAGTTTCCCTGCCCCATCAAAAGCCAAGAGCCAGTTTCCCTGCCCCATCAAAAGCCAAGAGCCAGTTTGTTGTTCTACTTTAACTTATATTTAGTTGGACATTATAATGGCACTGAAAAAAGTGACTTATGACCATTTTCCCACTTACGACTGTTGCAGCATCCTCATGGTCATGTGATCAAAATTGAAATGTTTGGCCACTGACTCATATTTATGCCCCTTGCAGTGCCCTGGGGTCACATGATCACCTTTTATGACCTTTCTAACAAGCAACGTCAACAAGGATGTCAGATTCATGTAAGAATTGTGTTACTAATTGAACAATTGCAATGATTCACTTAACAACTGTGGCAAAAAAGGTCGTAAAATGGGGCAAAATTCACTTAACTGTCCACTTATCAATGGAAATTTTGGGCTCAAAATTTGGTGGGTAAAATGAGGACTCAAACATTGAGGGTTATCTATAAGAACTCTTCTGAATAGGTACCAAATCATACCAAATAAAACCAGTAGAAGAAGCAATCTAGTGTTTATATCCATTCTCAAAAGTTGGGGTAGCTACCAGCACTGAAGGCTTCAAATGAAGATTATTAAAGGATGCTAGTTATATCCTACGTATCTGACAAGCTTCTCCACAATAAATGCAAGACGTTATTTTAATTTTGCAGTAGATGGTTGAGCTACCTTGAAACATTTGAAATGCCTATATGAGAAGAGATGATGGAACTGAGTTTTGGCCTAATCCAATAAAACTCTTCCAGTAGTCTTCTGTTTGGGAAATTTTCTGGAAATTGTTGTTTGAAACTGAAATTAAGATCCTGAAAAAAAGTAGACCAAGATTGATTTTAGAGCCAGGCTCTTGTCCAAATGTATTTTAGACTTGTCTGTAAATGTTTATTTATACCTTAGGGTATTATTGTAATGTGAGTGCTAAAATAATTATTAATGGCTCTAACAGATATAGAATTGCTGTGTGCCAACATTTATTAGAATGGTTGACAACATGCAATCCTATTAGTAAAATATTTTTATTTAAATTTTTAAAAAAGAGGAAAAAGAAAATTAACAAAGTTTTAAGTACTATTAATGCAGCAGTACAAATAATACCAATAAAGCTTGTTTCCTAAAGACAAATCTTTGTCTAAAATTGAAGCTCTCTGCCAAAACATCAAATGTTGTCTTGAAGCAAAGAAGCCACAATTTAGATTTGAAGCTACAAGAAGGCACTGTCTCTTATTTTCATCAAGTGGGCCATCACAACTGGGTCATAGGGAAGAGCAATTCAATAGATCATAGAATCTGTGTAGGGTTTTTGTGGGAGAAGGATGTTCCTCAGATCTGCTATCATCATCATCATTCTGACCCAGGAAACAAACTGAAAGGGAGGGAGCAGCATAAGTGCCAATGATGGCCTGTATAAGCAGGATTGGATGGAGATGGAATAATCCAAAGTTTTGATCTGAGTCATAAACCATAACAGAGAAATAAAAGCCAGCAAGCAGAGCTGATCAGGGAAGATCTGAAAGTAATTGGTCAATGAAAAAGTGCACAGGCATGATAATCTAACAGACACAGTCTTATCCGATGCATCAGGTCCTGAGATGACTTGAGGTAAAATTGTTATTAAAGATGACTTCATCAGACCTTCATTCGTGCCACAATACTCTGTTTCATTTTAGCTTCAACACAAATAAATACATGGACCCTTTTAGTAATATTTGATCTGGATTTTTGAATTGCACAAAAAATACAGAGGAAAAAATTGAGAAGAGTTAAGCTTCAGCTGTATTGAAGTTGAATTTGGATATCATCATCACATTATTTCTGAATTGTTTGAAGGTTTGAGTAGCTAACTGAAACCTTTACTTGAAATATTCTGTGGGACTAGTGTACCTATTTGGAAAAAGAAACAGCTTAATATTTAAATTGCTGTAATTAATAATAAAATAAAATTGCAGTCTCTTTCCTAATTTTCCTATCAGCCAACATTGTTTTTTTGCTTGTTGCAAAGAAAAGAATATTACATGTGACCTTATTTGCAGCTGATAAGAAATTATGGTTACCATAGGAACTGCAAAAAGTTCGTGATCATATCCTAATGTTACATTGCAATGGGTTTGCTATTAATGTTGCCTGTATTTCTCAGAACAGAAATGCTTAGTTAATTTTTGCAAAGCAATCTCTTAGGGAGGAAACTCAGTAGACATTGTGTTTAGATTAATTTCTACATGAGAAATGCAACATTTCTCTCAGGGTTTTATTAGCGGTGGAAAAACAACAACATGTAACTTCTAGTGGTATGTCTAAAAAATCAAATTCTATCACTGATAAAGCTTGGAAAAAAGTCTTTACTGCTCATTGCTGAAACAATACATACAGGTAGGAAGCAGTTAATGCATTCCAGTTCAATATGGAATAAACCATATACATTTTAAAAGATACTGGTTTACTTCAAACAGCAGCACCTGACCAACCATGGGTTGAGAAGCTAAGCAAGGTCATACCTGATTAGTACTGGGCTAGGATTTTAACCTATAGAACTGTAAATTTGAGGGGGAAATCCCAGAATGTATTGTAGCAGGGAAAACTATATGGACACATATCCATGAAGTCATGAGAAGTTTACCTTAAGGGAGCTGTTTAACATATTTATGGGTGTCTATGGAGATTTTCAGTCATCTAGTTGATGGTTGTCCATTTCAAAAGGCAACACTGAAGATGTTTTGCTTCTCATTCAAGGAGCTTTTTCAGTTCTCTTCTTCTAAGAAGCAAAACATTCTTGAAGGAAAAACAAAGAAAGTCCAGTTGCCTTTTGAAAAACCACTTTTGTGGGTTTTTTTGTTGTTTTGAATATATGTTTTATTGATACGTTTTCCTTTTAAAGAACATAAAAAATTCCATGTCTATCTGAATAGTGTGTTGTCTGGGCACAATTAATTTTAAGTAGAGATACAACAATAACCATGTGATATTAATAATCTTAAAAAACGTATCACAACACATACCATTAGTTTATCCATCTTGCAAAATTTCCAGTACAAATTTTTGTTATCTTTTTAGATTCTGTTTAGTTTCTAACTTCTGTTAGAAGTTAGTTTCTAACTGTTTGTTAACCACTGGTAGAATGAATCCCATGTTAAAAAAATATTCTGTTTCTTATTAGAATGTGCTGAGATGGATAGACTGACACTTAAAATAAATGTCAGTCTATCCATCTCAGCACATTCTAATATTTTTTATTACACTTTCATCTGTCGGGACCTCATCATTTTTCCCATTGTTATGCAAACACTATTCTTGCTGCCTTTACTACATGCAGAATTAAATATGAATATTTAATAACATATTATATTTAGAATTAATCCCTTCATTACACTGTTCTGGTAGTATACCCAGCATGAATATTTCTGGTTTCAAATCAATATGTTGCTTTATCATTTTTTCTCACCAAGTATGTATTTTAGTCCAATATTTTTTTGCCTTTGGACATGTCCACCACATATGATAATATGAACCTGGTATCTGGCTAAACTTCCAACATATAGCTGGTAGGTTTTCAAACAACTTTACCAACCTCTCTGGTAGTAAACGCCACCTATAAAACATTTTGTATAAGTTTTCCTTATAGGCCATTGACATTGTTAACTTGGGTTTTTATGTGTGCTTAGATAATATACGTAGGAAAGTCTGCTATCTGACAGAATGGTTAAGAGAATGTGCAATGTCATGTTTTTATTTAAGTAATGGTATTTGTAACCTATACCTGTTAAATATAAGTTGCAAATTTGATGCCACTTTTGTTTAATAGTTCTATAATGTGCATTTATTTTAGTTTACCAAATAAAACCCTTTGGAATAGTCTCCATTACATTTATTTACTATTTTTATAATCTTTCAAGGTATTTTTTTTCTGTTTATCCCATCCACTTTTGTACCAATTGTAGATTTGCTAAACATTTCCTTGATTTCTTTATCCAAATAATTAATGATGCCCACAGCCAGTTCAATCCTGAGCGGCTCAGAGTTGACTAAACCTTCTATTCTTCCAAGAATGGTAAAATGAGGACCCAAATTGTTGGGGGCAATGTGCTGACATTTGCAAACCACTCAGTGAGTGCTGTAAAGCAGTGGTCCCCAACCTTTTTTGTACCAGGACCAGTTTCACGCAGAAACACTTTTTCAAGGACTGGCAAAATCAATTCTTCCCCAACAGTAAAGAGCAAAAACACACACACACACACACACACACACACACACACACACACACACATATATATATATATATTTTAATCATGATTATTCATTCTTTGCGGCCCGGTACAAAATGATCCACGGACTGGTACCAGTCCAGGGCCCGGTGGTTGGGGACCCTTGCTGTAAAGCACTCAGTGCTATTGCTATTAATGATGGGTAGAGGACCCAGGACTGATAATTGTTGGATCATAATTTGAGACCCTTTTCATCTGCTGATGAGCATTCAAGTATGATTTTCAAGGAATTATCCTCTTAATTGTCATGTCATCCCACCTCTATTAACTAGATTGCTAATCAGTATGCTATGGGGTAGCTGTGAAATGCTTTGCTGAAGTTAGAATATATCATGTCTGTAGTATTTATGATTTCAGAATCTATTAAGGAAGATACCCAACCAAAAATGTCTTGAAAGACTTGCTTTAACTAATTAATGCTAAATTAATCAAGATACTAGCTGGAATAAGAAAATATGAATGCAGTCTCTACACATAAAAAATTACTGTCGCGTGAAATATTTTTCCCCACTGTTATTTCACATTGAATAATAATAAAAATACTTAAGAGTACTTAGGGCTGGTCTGGAAATAGCAAAGGACTGGCCCCGGTGCCTCTGCTAGTAAAAATGGGCCGTGGGCAGGGTGTGCCACGCCAGAACTGCTTTTGGCCTTTGGAGTCCTCAAGGAGGCCATCCAGGCCCAAAACGGAGCCTCCATTGTGGTTCCAGGCAGCCTTCTAGGCCCAAAATGGAGCCTTCAGAGTGATCCAGGAGGCTGTTCTTGACTCAGGTGGTTATAAAAGGGTGGAAATGTAAAATATATTGCCTTTCAGGCTTGCAGGATTCTGCTACTATAGCCTATCTCAATAATTTTGTAGTTCTAGTCTTTCTATGGAGTCAGTTTCTTGATCTGGTCTCTTTCATAAGGTAACCAAATATTAAAAAAAAACAAAATCACAGAAATGTTTCATTTTTATAAAACCATGTATGCAGAGGTGCGGTCCCATGTCATGCCCACCGTGGCCATGCCCCACCGGCCCTTCAAGTTCAAACCCAATCCTGATGTGGCCCTCAATGAAATTGAGTTTGACGCCCCTGACTTAGCATACTGGGTGCAGACACATATACATAGTTTTTCATTTGTGGGTTCCTTTTCATATACATGTTTTTCAGTTTGTCATTGCAAGTTAAAGTTCTCCCCCCAGTTGGGCCTTCATGCCTCAAACTTTTCCCAGCTAAATTTAGAGTTTTCAGCAGGGCTATTCTATTGGTTGCATAGTAGAGAAAGACCAGCTGAAACAATTTTGATCTTCTTTCTGAGTTTTTTTTTTTACTTATTGCTGATTCTTATGAATATTTAAATTTTTATGAATTGAAGTGTGATATATGTTGTTCTTTCTTCCTCACCATTTTTCCCACTTTTAGTCAGCTGCAGGAATTTTGTTCCTCTTTATTCAGCTTATGGTTTGGGTAGCTTTTCAGCTGAAGTAGTCAATGTTATAACACACAAATAAATCAACAAATTATGCAGCTGGGACTTTCATATCAATCCATCCCAATGAAATCAATTCATGAATACCTTTCAAGTCATCAAGTCAAGTGATGAAATATTAGAATGTGGTCTATGTGTATGATCCAACCTGGAGAGAAACATGAGGATATCATTCTCAAAAATGAAACCTGTTCTCAAAGGTACTACTACTTTGGAATTGATAGCAATATGGTAAGTTATTCTATGCTTTATGACTGAGAAATAGATTCATGTACAGGGTCAATCCAGTGACAAATATGCTACAAGCCCCGGAAATGTCTTTACAATTGAAACATCAATTTGTTTTTATTAAGTTTATGAGCACATATTTAAGGCCAGAAAGCCACATAAAAATGACAGAATCATGAAATAAAAAAAAAGAGAGAGAAGTCTTTATTCTTTTGGCTCAACTGTAGTGTGGCTTACCGTTCTTTATGGTAATAGCATTTTCCCTGCATGCAGTTCACCAAGACACAAAGTCAACAGTTTCAGTAAAAGGAGAAATTAACATTTAATTTTTCTTTGTGGCTGGAATACAAAAAAATGTCCTGATGGAATCAGATATACAAGTTAGCTACTTAATTTTGTGGGGGGAGGTGGGGGATAATAATTGTGAAATCGCATATAATATTTAAAAGACTTCTAGTGCAGCATGAATCAATAAGAATAATAGTAGTCTATGTAAACAAACACTGGAAAAGATTAAGGATGTTGAATAATCAGACTAACTGCTGATGCAGGCAGTGCTAGAATTTCAAACAAATCTTTCCCACCACATTTCAGTTACAAGTTATAGCTATTTGGAAGCAAGTGCATTTTGGACTCAGTCTGGAAAAAATCACATTAAGATGTGTGCAAAAATACAGTACTAATTAAAAAAAAAAAAAGCAACCCGGAAACCTAACATTCTCCCCATTCCCTTCTTTCGGCATTTTTCCACTTTGTGAAATTCTTCAGTTAAAAAGTGCTATGAATAAAAGACCTTCTGTGACATCGACCTGAAAATCAGTTTTGTCGTTTATGTACAAAATGCTGAAAAATAAAACTGAATGAAATTTGTACAGTATTTATATTTTTCCTTAGAAAATGTTTAACCAGTTATTCTGAACAGATTACGCTGTTTGCAATATGAAGTGTACAGCTGGCTACACACTGTATAATACTCACATAAAATTCCAGAGAAGAATAAAAGTCAGGGCAGAGCAAGAAGCTTCCCTCCCTCCCTCCCATTCCCCATCCCCACTAGCTGCAAACTATTGCTTGATGAAATGAGGAATGATGTCTGATTGAACAATTTTGTTTCACTTTTACCACCAACATATGGCTTTCCCATATCAGATTTCTGAACAAATCTAAGAAAAATACAGTAGCGAAGGCAAGATAAACAACATGCATCAGTGATCGCCTCCAAACTACTTAATAATGATACAGAATACATCATATTTTCCTGTTCAAGGTTTGCGAACTACACTGATTGTGGTACATATTTGATGCAATAAATATTGTGCACAGGTCATTATTCCTTTGCTCAAACATGCACCACAGGGTTAAAGTAACTATTTACATAGACAGCTTTATCTCATTGACACATACAATGTCAACCTTGCTGAGAGCAGAAGATGGCTAAACAATACTGCAGGAGAAAGTAAAAACTAACTTACAGATGTCCCACTTCCCTTATTCCCTTTTTGGACAGTACAGTGCTCCAGATTAATGTAAGTGATGCTCCAAGATTCCTAAGAAGATTCTTCCCATATCTCCACCCAATTTTACAATTAAGAGTACAATTTATATTTGCTCTTCCTCTAAAGCATGGCCCCTGAACTCAGTGGGAATGACGATAAAGTATGTATGTATGCACATACACTGTAGTCAATGTTCATGTCACCCTCATAATGGAGTCGTGTGGAGGAAGAGGTGAGGGGAAGGAGGGGGAGGAAAAACATCTGAGTTGAACAACTGTTGATTTTATGAGACTTACAGGCACATAAGAATTATCAGGATGAGACATAAAGATCGATATAATTTTTAAGCACCTTGGAATCTGGAGCCATCCTGAAACACAGAAGTCTTTGAAACTCTTGTGCAAAGAAGTCCTGTTTGTTTCCATGCATGGTCTACAAGTGCAACATGCCTTCATGCAAATCACTTCTGCCTATACATTGCAAGAGAATCAGACAGGGTAGCTGGTCCTCCTATTCCCCCCTTGACCCTAGAATCCCCCTCCCCACCCCCGCAACATAAAACCCATTTACAAAAATAGTCACATATAATAGTAAACAACCTGTGGATTAAAAAAATGATAACTTCAACATGGTTTTTTGTAAAAATATGGCAAACGGTGTGGCAGTTGGAATGCAAACAGCGGATACAATTATTGTTTCTGAGTGTTTTATGATCAACACAGGTCAATTCTAGGTTTGCATCTCTTTTCCTGATCCCTACAGTCTGGATAGCCATTTTTCTTTCCTCTTCAGCAGTGTCAGCTGGGAATGCCAACAGGAGACGCTTGTCAAAAGTGCCATCCTGTTTTACAGAGCAGCATCTGAATTTGACAAGGGGTCACTATCTTGTTAATAGGCACTGACCTTAAGTATATAGCTAACATTTATATGCATATATATATATATATATATATATATATATATATATATATATATATATACACACACACACACACACATATATATATACATATATATATATACATACATATATATACATACATATATATATATTTATAGATATTTTTATGCGTGTGTATGTCTGCCTAAGTGTGCAAAAACAGTCAGTTTGGCATAAACCTCCTATAGGAGTCCTTTTGAAATAATACTTTACTTTCTCAAGCTGTAAACAATTTGTCATAGAGGAATCATTCATTTTGCTCATTTTTTATAGTCCCTGACATCTTTACCTCTATCTTCTTTTTCTGATTTGTCTTTCTCATATTTATCTTTGTCGGGCTTTGTAACGCTATCATAGGAAGGTGGAGAGGTGGTGGAGGGAGTCATATCATTTTTTTCAGGAGTAGAATTCTCATTTAGCTTATCAATGATCATGTCTTCTTTGATAACTGTGTCATTGCCTTCTTTAATTCTATCTTTATTAAACATGGAGGAAACTTTTTTAACCTTTTGCCTTAAGAGGTAGCGCCTAAAGGCTCGCTGAATAATAACAGCAGATACTTCCTCTTGTTTTCGTTTCAATGTGGTGGTAATTGGTTCATAGGAGGCTTTTGAAGGGTTGGCAGCCATAAACCTGTCTTCCATTTGAACACGGAGGGCGTCCATTTCATCGCTTTCACCCAAGACACGTTTGGTGAAAGCAAATAAGATGTCAAGGCAGTGAATTCTATCACCACTCACCATGGGCAGGTCCATCGCAATAAGCTGAACTTTGTTTGGTTTTGGTATTAGAAGAGGAGGATCCAAAGAGGCTGCAAAATCTGAGAGTTTGGCAAATTCTATGAATTGGGTTGCATCTGGATCAAACTTTTCCCAGACTTCATAGAACATCTCAAAATCATCCTCACTCAGAGGTTCAGCACTTTCTTCGGTAGCCACGCTGAAGTTCTCCAAAATGACAGCAATGTACATATTGACTACAACTAAAAATGAGATGATAATGTAGCTGACAAAGAAGAAAATCCCAACCGAAGGATTGCCACAGTCCCCCTTGACTGAGCTACCCGGATGGTCTATCTCAGGGTCGCAGTCTGGAGGCCCGCTATTCAGGATGGGCGCTAGCAAGCCATCCCAGCCAGCAGAGGTGGTAATTTGGAAAAGGCAGATCATGCTGTTGCCAAAAGTTTCAAAGTTGAACATGTCATCGATGCCAACTTCTCTCTTCACGTAGGCAAAGTTGGACATTCCAAATATGGCATAGATGAACATGACCAGGAAAAGGAGGAGACCGATATTAAACAAGGCAGGGAGAGACATCATCAAGGCAAAAAGCAGAGTGCGGATTCCCTTTGCCCCCTTGATCAGACGCAGGATTCGACCTATCCTGGCAAGTCGAATTACTCGGAACAAGGTGGGGGACACAAAGTATTTCTCAATAATCTCTGCGAGGAACATACCTATAAACAAACATTGAGTGCCTATTAATCTGAAATGCAGATTTAAAACTTTAATTAGAATGTAATTTTCATACAATCTTGTATGAAAATGTAAAGAATGAAACCTATTTTAAATATTAAAATCATCTGTTAATTTCTCATAATTTTCATTTATAATCATGTTACATCTTTGACTACAAGGAAAATTTTCTTACCTACAATGGATAAGATGACAACCACAAAATCAAAAATATTCCAGCCTATTGTAAAATAATAATAGCGGAGTGAAATCAGTTTCAAGACACATTCTCCAGTGAAAAGGACAATGAAGATAAAATTAATTCGATACAAAATAGTTTCCATTGCATCAGTTTGGTCATCAGTTTCTACCATCATGGTAACCATGTTAAGGCAGATAAGAATCATGATGCTGATGTCAAAGGCTTGCTTTGTTACGAAATCAAAGACCATGCCTTGAAATTTGTTCTGTAGTTAAAGAAAATAAGGAATTATTAATGTATCTCATTATGATCACTTGAAGAAAATTATAACCTATATAATTTTCATTTATGATCTGAAACTTCCGTAAATTCATTTTTTGTGTTAAACTCATGGTGTAATGTTGCCATCACGTGATGTTTTATGATGTTTTTCTCATTTGCAGAGCTGGGGTGGGTATGTCCTGCATGTGATGCATTTGGCCCATGGGCTGCCAGTTTGACACCTCTGTTCTGTAGTATACTAGTATACTAGTCAAACTGCTTTGACAGAAGGTGCAACAAGAAAGAACACCACTATGTTCCCGGAAATTCCATAAGAGTGAAGTTATGAAATATGAAGCATTATAAAGCATATCCATTTCCTGTGGGATTTCACAGTCTCACTGAATATATGAATCAGATAGGAATACCATAACAATTATTGCTGTAACTCTGTTTAGATTTGTTAATGCTAGATTAGTTTGGTCAGCCCCAAACTCATTTAAATATAAGGGACATAGCCTTCAGAGCTCTTCCAATTGCATAATTTTGGTGGCATAATTATTGAAAATCTGTAACATGTTTTTTCCAATGTGTCTAAGTTAGAAACCAGTGAAAATTGTAGAGTAATCCAGGGGTCTCCAACCCTCAAGCCACAGTTTGCTACTGGGTGATGGCTTGTTGGGAACAAGGCTGCGCAAGCGGCAGGCAAGTGCCTGAAGCTTCATTTGCACATGCGTGTCACCACCATCACCAGTCCATGCAGTCAAAAAGGTTGGGGATTGCTGGCAGAATCCCTAAATAGGTTTAACATAGTTTAAGAAAAGAAGAAACAACTCTCCAACATGGAAAATAGCCATGGGATGTCATTCGTTGTCCATCTCAGTTACTTAACTAAAGGCTTTGTTCATTAATTTTTTTTAAAATTTTTTTAAAGATATTCTATTTTTTCTAAACCCTTCCTCAGTTATTATTTTAAAAAGATTTTGGGAGATAATAAGGTTTAAATTGTTTTCTAACTCTAGCACACATTTGCAAAAACAGTGGGAACAATGGGAAAAAACACATAACACTTACTGCTGGTCTGGGTATAGGTTTCTGTGGTTTCTTGGAGCCCAGTTTTTTCATTGCATTATAGTATTTTTTCTGTTCTTCTGTCATAAAGATGTCTTGACCTCCAAAGTAAAAAGGACAAATAAAAACTAGTTACAACCATATATTTCCATTCTCTTTTTCTTTCTGTTTTTCTATAAATTCACTTTTATTTGACAGGCAATTTCTTTTCTTCGGCTGCCTTAGGAGCAACCCCAAATACAAGTTCTGCTCCTTTGTACAAGCGTTGATGTTGGATGCATGGATGTACAAGTGTGCAGAGTTTCAACCTGGAAGCACACCCACTCTTTTGCCTTCATTTCATTAGGGGTGGCTCCCTAATAGCTAAAGAACAACGCATCCTTCTTCCATAGTTCAGCTAGGGTCAGGAATTTAATCTCAACAAAGTTACAGTAAATTGAAAAAAAGTATAGTTATTACAGTAGTCTCTCAACACTGCCACCATCATTTCTGTCGCCATCATTATCATCATGTATTACATTTTCCCCTAAATTTCCTGTATTTTACAACAAAATAAAATACTATAAAATAAAAACAGCCATAGTTGGGGAAAAAAAACCCAAAGATAGTAAAACATCCAGGTTAAGAAATAAATGAACAATTGAAAAAAATATTTTTCAGCTCCCATGATACAGTACCTTCAATAGCTAAAAAAACAAAACAAAACCCAAAGCCCATATTGAAAAATGAAAAGCATGATAACAAGACAATTATGGAAAAGGATCATAGCCCAAATGACTTCAGAAGTATTCATCTTTTGCAAGTTTCAGAAAGCCATTATTAAGAGTAACAATTATTTAGATTTAAGAGATCTTTATGCATATTTATATAAAGTAATCCATTATCTTAAAATGTAATTATTTATATCTCCCACCTTTAAAATTAACTCATGGTGGAAATCTTTCATTTCATGTATTGGTTTTAACATCATATGCTCCTTTTTTACAGTGACAATTTTAGAATTAGTGTTTACAACTTATTTTTAGGTTGTACACATTGGAATAATAATTGATATATGAAAGAAAGAAAAATCCAAAGAAGTACACAAAGCACAATGTTTCTGTTAAAATACAACCTTTGATAGTCTGCTGAAATCACCGTGATAGAATACTTATCTTCTTTTTTTGCTGATTGAAGTTATCTATGATGACACCAATAAATAAATTCAAAGTGAAGAATGATCCAAAGATAATAAAGATGACAAAATAAAGATACATATAAAGGTTATCCTCATAATGTGGCTGTTGTTCCACCTGCAAGGGAAACAAATTTAGAAACAGAAAACTCTGTAAAAATATATTCAGTTCCATAAAAAAATATGGGTATAATTTTTATGTTGTATGAATTCTGAGTCAAGCCTTACCATATTTAATATTTATATGAAACCATTATTAAGAACAGCCACAGAGAAGTGTTTGACCAATTTTTATTTTAACCTTATATAAAGTATGTATGTACAATTATTCAACTAAAGCATTTATCTTCTCAGTTATTACTCACTTTTCTCTATTTGCTCTCACCAAACTGGACTAAAAGATACATTGCTATTTTTATAACTAGCACAGGGTAATATGTTCTCATTACATCCAGTCATTATCCTTTGATAGGAAAGGATTTCTGTATTTCCTCTTGAGCTTTATATACAAAGGAGTATTTGAGAGCCATTTTTTAAATCTTTGCTTACACTGAAAGAGTGGGGCAAGAATTGGAAGATTTAATAGCAAAAATGGGTGCCTTAAACCTTTAAAAAGTTCTACCTCTATTTTTTCTGCTTCTAGGGAAAGGTTATGACTCCATTCTTACCTCTTAAATTCTTCCCTAAGGTAAAATACACTGGGAAACAAACAAACAAACACACACACACAGAGAAGCACCTTCTAGCCATAATCTCCTCACTCCTATCTCTCATCCCAGCATCTTACCTGCCTTGCCTCTTTGAAAAAGAAAAAAAAAGCAGATAAACACAATGATCAATGGCAACTTTGCTTTAATCCTACTTGAGCAGCCTTAATTTGAAAAAGAATCTGATCCTTCTAGGGAAACACTTGCTGATCTGACGAGTAGCTATGGAGGATATGAATCCAAGTGTCCATGTAGTAAACCATGCAGTAAATAGCATTTGGGCTACCAGGCAATTACAAGATGCTACCAAAAAAAGCAAATTTTATGTATGTCTTTTCTGGGTCTTGTAGTCTATTTTTGCAATCCAATATTAGTTTCCCTACCCAATAGCATACTTACATTTCGTGAATCTACAGCTGCATACATGATATCCATCCAGCCTTTGAAGGTGGCCTGCAAGCAGAAGGCAGGCAATTATATTTTAAGCAAGGGGCTAAAAGCATACAGTACATAATTCCTAAATGTTCATGTTGTGTAAATTGTAAATGTCTTTTAGAAGACTCCATGCCCCTCTACATTTCATGAATCTACATCTGCATGCATGATGTCCACCCAGCCATTCAACCCATATATATTCTATTAAGAAGGATTTTTGAGGAGTTGATACCAGATTGTGTTACAAGAAGTCAAAAAAAAACCCAAAAAAGGTAATTTTTCATCAGGCTGTGTTGAATTTTACCCAGAGTTGCATTCTGTTTAGTCATCACTGCTATCCCAGTACAGCTCTGTAAAACAGCCATTCTCTATATCCAATTGCGTCTTCTCTGGTTTTGAATTATTTCCTTTATTAAATAGGGGTAAGTGAGATTGCTTGATTGAAGCATGTGTAGTGAAATAAATAAATTACTTTTCACAGGGGCATCTATATTTTACTAATGATCATTTTAGTTCATGTATAAGATATGATTTATATGGCATGCAAAAAAATTGCTAACAGGTGTATTTAGAAAAGACCTTAGATGAAAAAGATTAAGGAATGCCACCTATGATGTAAATCAATCCATTTCAAAACCTAACAGCTGAATCATTTGTAAAGTTCACATTGATGGGATTTTTTTAATAAAGGAAAAACCAGATAAAAAGAGGAAATAAAATGGTTGTGTTCAAATTTTAACATAGAAAGGACAACCACTTACTACTTGAAGCAGAGAGAGGTAGCCAAGTCCCACATTATCAAAGTTGACTTTCACATTCTTCCATCTGGCTGTTTCATTTCTTTCGATGAGATTCTCACACTCAGTCTGATTATCAACTTCATCAATGCTGAACATTTCCCCAGTTGTGGTGTTTACACAGTGGTAGAACTTGCCAGCGAACAGATTCACTCCCATAATGCTAAAGATTAGCCAGAATATAAGACATACAAGAAGCACGTTCATGATAGATGGAATTGCTCCCAAGAGAGCATTCACCACTACCTGTAATACAAAGTAATAAACACATGAGGCCAAAGAAGTGAAAACATGCTTGCTAAAGTGAGACATGAAAAGGAGAATTTCTAATTCAATTGCTTCTTGGCAATATTGTGCTATAATTTAATCCCAGCTAAAACCAGCAATGATAATAATAGATTATGAAAAAGAGATCAGGACTCAGGTATAACATTGATTTGAACAAAGAAAATTACAAATTTAGGAAAAGATTTGAAGAAGAAAGACTTTCCAGAATGTAGCTTCACAAAATTGAAGAGCTTCCTCTTAATATATGGCAGAAATATATGCCATTATATATGTATATACATATATATATATGCTGTTCAGCTTCCTTCGGGTATTATCCCACGTCATTGTAGTTCTGTTAAAGTTGTAGCAACGTTTCAGCAGAATCTCATCTGCCATCATCAGGCTTCTGTATATACAGAAGCCTGATGATGGCAG
>BLBF01000011.1:12911975-13001997 GCA_015471245.1 Laticauda colubrina | reverse complement strand
ATACAGAAGCCTGATGATGGCAGATGAGATTCTGCTGAAACGTTGCTACAACTTTAACAGAACTACAATGACGTGGGATAATACCCGAAGGAAGCTGAACAGCACACATGTAAGTACCCGCGATAACTTAAAAAAAACATATATATATATATATATATACAATATATGTACTGAGCAATATATACAATTATATATTGCATATATTATATACAATATATGTACTGACCAAAATATATAGCAGAACATGATTGAAGGTTTTATAATTCCAGTGCAGCACCCTATCAGTACCCTAACCCTAGAAATACTCCTTCCTCACATATTTGGAGAACCAAGTTGCAAGTCAGAGGAAAATGAATTCCAAGGAAAGGAAGGACAGTTCAAGTGTCATAATGAAGCAAACAAAGCCTTATGAAAAGTAATTTTTCAGCTGGTTCATATGTTACCCTGACAACACAGCAAGAAAATAAGTAGCTGCAGTTCTGAGTTAGCCGGGAAACATATGCATATGGGCTCTCCAACTATTTCAGTTGTTTTCTTTACTAGTACCATAGGGTAGATAGATCTGTGGAACTAATCTGGAAATAATTGGTTTGTGGTTATTTCTCACTAATGTATATCCTGGCTGAGATATGAACTCCAAGGTTTTGGGTTGGCCATCAACCATGGAGCAGACCTCTATGCTACCTCTTGATTTTTTTGAATCAAGGAGCTTCTTTAAATGATGTGTTTTTTTCAAAATTTGGGGCAAGGATACAACAGAGAGAAATGTAGCACTATTTTAGCTAGCCTCCACCCCCCCCTTTTTTTTTTTGCTTGCTTGCTTTTCTTTAGTCTGGGATATCCATGATTTCAGAGCTATGATTTAAATGAAAATAAATAATCTGACAATGAGGTAAAGAACTGCCTTCAGACATTGCCTAGATATACTGAAACTATTTCTCTCATGTTGTCTAAGGCTAAAGAATAGAAGTAGCATATTGCCCAGGGGCACTTTAAATGAAATTTAAACTAGTGGCTTTGAGATACACATTTGTAGTATACCCTTAAGAAAATAATTTGCTTCAAGCATATGTTATTTCATATTTTTCTTACCCTCATTCCTTCAAACCGTGACAAGGCTCTTAGAGGTCTTAAAGCTCTTAAAGTCCTAAGAGATTTAATTGCACCAAGTTCAGAGTAGCCCAAGGCATTCGCTGTTAAGCTAACGATAGAGACCTACACATGAATAAAAAAGGGGAAAAAAAGCAATTTACTGTGTGAATCAGCATGTGTTTCTCAAGAAATCTCTGGTAATGTCACTTCTCCCCAGTCTGTCAAAGCTGAAGATTATCTTACAAAATCAAACTCGTTCAGAGGAATATAATGAGTGATACCAAAGAAAGAGACGGCAAGAAAACGAACTGAAGAATCTTTGATCCTACTCTGATGTTTTATTTTTTATATTTATTTATTTGAAGCCTGCCTTTATTATTTTTACAAATAATTCAGGCAGCAAATATATCCAACACACTTTCCTCCTATTTTCCCCACAACAACAATGCTGCAGGTGAGTAAAGCTGAGAGAGAATGACTGACGACCCAGCTGGCTTTCATGACTAAGCCAGAGACTAGAAGTCACAGTCTCTGGCTTTCTAGTTTGGTAGCCTTAGCCATGGACCAAGCTGGTTCTCTTTTTACTCTGAAGTTTACTCCAAATTTTGCTCCAAACTTACATTTCTCATAAAGTCAGTTGGCAGATCTGAATCAATTATAGGAAGATACAGTAAAAAGTATTTTTTACCAGATTTATTAATTTTCTGCTTTTCAACCTTGTGCTCGTTTTTGTCTTCTGTTGTCCTAAATGAGGAATTTGAGCAATATTTCAATGTTTTTTAAAAACCATCCTGGCCAAATTACTATAACTGAAATTCAAAAGGATTTGTGCAGATAACAGTTACAATGGATGGGTAGAAATTATTACTTTTTGTTCATCTTGCACTATTCTCTTATGGGAATGGACCACCTTATGTTGTTTATTTGTTTATAAAAATTACTGGCCATCCATCTTATCATAGGGTAACTCTGGGCAGCTTACAGTTACATAAAAACTAAAACATAAAAAATTTAAAACAAACATCAAACCAAAGACACATGGGGAGGGCCAGGCCAGAGTGGGGGAGGGGGGAGGAGGTGGGGTTCTGAGGTGGGGAACTCAGTAAACCAGCTCTTATGGATTGATGGAGGATTCACCAACCCCTAAGTATCCTATTTCAAGCTTCCTGCTGATAGGGGCACCATAGTTCTACTTCTCTGTATTCCAGTTCCAGAAGTTCTGCTTCACCAAGGGAACTCCGCTCAGTGGCAATTCTACTGAATACCATTCACCTAGCTGAAAGCAGAAATTTTCCTTTTCTGAAAGTAGTGAGTTTATTGTATATACAATAATTCTTATAAAAATTCATGCTACAAATGTATTAATTGGTTAAAGAAAAAATACCTACATCAACAATGAGGAAATCCAGCCAGCACCAGGCATTTGTAAAATAGACTTGAAAGCCATAAGCCACCCACTTCAGAAGCATTTCTAAAATAAAGATGTAGGTGAAGACCTTGTCTGCGTATTCCAGTACAGTCTTGATAGTCTTGCGTTGCTCAATGTATATGTCTTCGAAAGCCTGGGGACAGAAGTTCCCCCCAACCCATGGTTTTAGCATGGCTTATTATTTATTGTTTGATTTTCAGTTCTAGAACTAAAAACCAGTCCTCCCCTCTTTCTATTGAAAGGCTCAAATGCTTCACTTTAATAAATATATATATTAAATCAGAATATGATAAAAATATCAAAAGCATTCCTTTTTATATTTATAGAGTCTACTTTATAGAGTTTACTGGTAGAAGCCATACCTTAGTGGCTGATGACATGTTTTATATGTAATGCATTGCAGAATAAATCATTGACATCTTTAATTAAATTAAAATATATCCTTGGGATTCCACTCCCAAATTTCACAAACTAAGCTAAATAAAGTTGTTTAACCATATGTAGCTCTTATGTTTCTTCTGTTCCATTCCATAGAAAAATAAAGTGACAAATTTTTTTTCAAAGGTGGGCAAAGCCAAAGGTCATGCTAATTCTGACTTTAGACCCAAAGTCCTATAAACCTAAAAAAGTTGAACTGATCATTTCCCTCTCTAATCCCACACAGAGAAGTAATAGTGGAGTTTAAAACATCAAAAAATCAACCCTTTTCTATAGGAATATTATATGGAACAATTTAAAGAGAAAATGCGTATTGAAAACCACTTTGGTGCAGAAAGCCAGGTATTTAACTGGTACTGGGAAAACCCAGCTTCAAACCTACCCTGAACTACATAAGTTCACTATGACTGTGACGAATTGCTGTGTCAGTCAAATATACTTGTAGAGGTGTAATTGTGAGGAAAAATGGTAAGGCAAAATGCTATGAGTAGACTGAAAGGTGGGATATAACTCTAACAATTAAGTAATAAAAACATACTACTTTAGGGATAGCTCTGACTCATAGAAAATATAATTCCTACTAGAAATTCAGAGGTTTTCAGATAATTATGTGTCTGGGTTATTTCCTACGCTAAATCTCTATGATAATGAATGGTTTTCAAGTTCTAAAAATTACCAGAGCACCACTGCTAAGGAGAATCATGAAGACAATAAAAGTCTCAAACCAATTATGTTCTACGATTTTGTAACAAGTCTTCCGAAGATTCCACCATAGTTTTCCTTTCCCATCTTCTACACTGACTTGGCAGCACTTGAATTTCCGGATGCAGCCTGGCAAAATATGCAAAATGATATGGCAAATGAAAACAGAATAATAGTTAGAGTACTACATGTCTTGAACAGAATATACTCTTAAATTTAAATTTTAAAATTTTAAATTAAATTTAAATTAAATTTAAAATAAAATTAAATAAATTTAAAATTAAATTTAAATTTAAACTCTTAAATCAGCAGATGGCTTTGGAGCCCTTTCTCATTCTAAAATTAATAGTTCTACATTTGAAATGATGCTTTGGAAATCTACTATATTGTCAAAATCAGTTTTCATAGGACAGTTTCAAAGGAAATTGTTTATTACAACTGAGGCTTTGTATTTCAGCTGATTCAAGATTCTGTCCTGGTGCTTGGAGGTTTGGATGGGGAGGAACTGTCTCTAACTCAATCCAATGAAGATGATATGGCTATGCATATTTGAAATGTCCAGATCTGAAAATATTCTATCTTGAATGGGATTCGACCTCTCCCTTCAAGGTTGGTACACGATACAGATGTCTTCCTAGACTCACAGCTCTTTCTGAAGAGTCAGTGTTACTAGGAAGGCCTTTGCACAACTCCTTTTGTATTC
Source organism: Laticauda colubrina (assembly GCA_015471245.1). Taxonomy (NCBI): domain Eukaryota; kingdom Metazoa; phylum Chordata; class Lepidosauria; order Squamata; family Elapidae; genus Laticauda; species Laticauda colubrina. The sequence continues at coordinate 12,997,633 of BLBF01000011.1, read as the reverse complement.
CAGTTGTGTCCTTTGCTAGATCCAGGGCCCTTAAGACAGCCACAGAAAGATTTGTAATATTTTATATTATTTACCTTCTGTAAAACAGGCTTCTGGTTCAAGAGCTTCTTCGGGTTCAGCTTCAGGTTGTTCTCCAACTTGGGGAAGTCCAACATCAACTGTACTACCTTCAGATGAACTAGTTGCATTTAGTTTCTGCAAATGAATAAAAACCTGTTAATGACAGCTTTGTTTGTTATGGCCTTGGATGTGCTTAGTACATTTCAGAATGCTCTCTTTTTTTAAGGGAATTTTGAAATAAAACTTAAATTAGCCTATGCATATATTAATACCAATTTATTTCCTGAACACGAAAGCATAAGAAATTATATTCACATGGATTTCTCCATGATACATTGTTGTATTCATACTACGAATCACAATTTGGAACCAAATTTGTTAACACCATGAGCCAATTACAGAATTAAAAATTCAGAAATGCTTTATTAGCATGATCCATAACTAGCTGGTTATTCAAATGAGGCAAAACAGAGAGCAATATGAATTGCAGCATTTCCCCAAAATTATGACCAAACCAACCAAAAACTGAAAGCAGCATTTTCATGTCTGATGCAGATAGAATATGCATAAGCAGCAAACTATATTTAACCAGTTACTTTCCACTGACATGAAAACACAAATTATCAGTGTGTAAGTACTTTTAAGTTTCTGTAATTCAGAAAGGAAAGCAGCATATTAATTTCAGAGCAAGAGCCATTATTTTGCATTCTCTTCTGGCAATGCACTTGCACAAATGACTGTGCATTTTAAAACTACTTTTTATTCTTGCATGGTACACATATATGTCCTTTGAGTACATAGTGAAACATAGTACGTATGTATTATTTGGCATAGTACGTATGTATTATTTGGCATAGCATTTAAAATGCAAGTTGACCTGTTTTGGAAGCAAGGCTTTACCCTAATGATGAGAAATGCTTTTGACTAAGATTTCAACTGATTTCCTGATCCTATTCATAGAAATGAATGTTGTGCCCCATGAAGATAATATGAGTACCATTGTGAATAAAAGTAGTGATCATGTCATTTTTAGCCTTGTACAATGTTATTAACATGTATAACATTAACAAAATGGCTGCACTGGTAAGTAGCTAACTTTATGTGAGAATGATGTAAGCAGATGGTGAATTGTCACATACTTGTATAGGTCTTTTTTAAAAATAAGTTAAAGCTATAGGCATTTATTCATAGGCATCAAGCTGGTTTCATGAACTCTAACCAGTTTAAATATTAGTCTGATGAAGAAAGTACTTTAGCATCTTTGTTTTGCTCCAGTATGAGATGTTAATTTTATAAACAGCAGAAAGATTTAGTTACCTTTTAAAACTTACTGAAAGTTCTTTAGATGAGCCAAGCAGTTTTTGTCAACGAAAGCAGGTATTTGAAGAGTTTCATCCCATTTGTACCTAACCACCACACAAACATCTGGCAACATCTTTTTTTACACAGTGCCCCCAGGATGATGCTTGTAACTCTAACGCCAAACCACTGAAAGAGACAGCTTAAACCTTCTTTTGCTGTATCAGTGTGTCCCCCTCCCTGCCCTTTATTCTGACATCATCCAAAAGGAGCCTCAAGGTATATAAAATCTGTTCCCCTGTGGCTCTTATGTCTTTTTAAGGTGGTCAAATGATTTTAAAAACAGGCATCAGATGCAGGACAGAATCATGATGAGGACGGAACACGTGTCAGTCTAATTTTTTGCCATCTCAAGGATAATGGTGAGCATGTCTATTCTGTTATGGAGGAAAATACCTGGCTTATTTCAGCCAGTTTGTGATTAAACATTTGTTTCTGAAAAATATTTAGAATTTCATGTTGGTTACTGCAATCTATTTCTAGAAAGCTTCAAATAATTACATTCCACAACAAACAACAGTTTATTGTTACTTGAATTTTGAAATGTTACAGTAGGAAACAAACCAGAACTAGTCTGAAGGCATTTTTCAAACTCAATTCTCCTAGTTGCTATGTAAACCAATATTAGGTGATTAATTTTGTATTACAAAGAAGATCAACTTCTAAATATCTAAATAAATATTGTTTACTATCAGTAAACAAAGGAGACATTATTGCTTAGAAAACATGCTACTGTATTTATAATATGTATGAATTATAGTTAACTTAAAAAAAAACCTTATTAATGTCATGTAGTAGAGATGTAATAGAAATACAAACAATGCATATTAATTCATAATTATATATTTTTGAGAGTACAAATAATTACTCTTTACTGACCATATTAAAAATAATCATAATAAAATTTACATTTTTTGATACTTTCCATTGAGTTTTTAGTTATGAAAATCTAGAATTATGCTTTAATTACCAGTAATAGTCTAACTAAAATGAAGTAGAATATAACTTCTTGATCAGATGGTCCAAGCAGGCTTCTATAATCAACTGGCATATTTTCAAAACCAGTCAAAATAATAACATTTCAAAAAAATAATATTACCCTGAGAGTCAGTTTCATTATACATTTCTATTCAGGATTTTTTGATATTTTATTGTACATCACCATTTGTGAAGTACATGGTTATAACAATTCTGTTTCTTTTCCTTCCAATTGCATCCAAGAATAGGTTTTGCATAAGAATCATTTCCACATATTATACTCATGATGGCACATAATCAATTAATGCTAATCATAAATGATATATTCTACCATGTTTATAAATTGATCCTGAATGAAATTTCTATAATATATAAAATTACACTATAGTATATTTAAATCAGTGTCTGGCTTCTATGTAAAGCTGTACAATTATGCATATGCATATCTCAAGCAACTCAAAAACATTCCAGTGGGCAGTGCACAATTTATGAAATAAGTACATGTATAGGAATTACAGCATTCACCACCTCATTCATTGTACTAGAAAAGGCCAGATGCAATCTCTTATACAAAAACTGCAATAAATGGAGATTATTCCGATGCACTAAATTTCTCTATTTAAATGAAAACTCTTATGCCCATGACCATTGTTGGACTGAAACATAAATTCCAATCTGGTTTTATATCAGTTATGTATATTTTATGTTTAAACATCAAATCATCCCGTATTTTAAATTTTAGAACTGTATAGCAGTTTGCTTGCATCATTTCATCCCTGTTTTATAGCACTATTGTTAACAGCAATAGGAGCACAAAAGCCAAAATGAAAGTAAACAACAGGCATCTTTTTGCTTTCCAGAAAAAAAAGATGGTATATTTAACATATTCATTTCAATAAAGAGATAAAATACTTTCTGTGTATTGTTTCATAAGCAATAAGGTAAAAGAAACCACAAATCCAAATTTGACCATTTATTTATTTTCTTTTTAAAATATCCTTCATCTGCAAGTCATTTGTATATATGTTGGGTAGTTCATGTGCAAGCAAAAAGATCAGGGGAAAAAATAGAGAAACTGATATCATGCAAGTAAGTACTCTTACATTTAGCCTATGAATTTACAATTAATGAATTGCAAATTTAGGCTTGCAAAATTATTCTCAGAAGAAAAGATGTGTTTTCATAATAACCACAACATCTGAATTAGATGCTGTCTAGAACCGAAACCATTACGAAAATGAAAGACCCCAAGCACTTGAGCTCTGCTCATGCTACTGACCGATAGAGATGATTAAATTGGAGGGGTGCCTCCATAGCCCTGCTGTAATCTCAGAAAGAGTACAGAGGAGAAGGATGATCAACTAATCATCTTCAAACACGTCAGCTGGAGCTATGGACCAGGACAGCTATTAAGAAAATAAGATAACCAAGTCACAGCACAGGTGAACACAGTGCCATATATTCAGACATACATATCACACTTTTCCTTGCAGAATGCAGAAAGTGGTTAAGAAAGAGTAAGCCAAATGAATTAAAAACATGAAGTAAGAAAAAAGAAAAATACACATTTCGTTCCACCTTTCCACACTTTCTAATACTTGCAAATGATCTTTATACATCCATAGACTGATTTAAAACATAGACATTTGCTTGTTAAACTTGTCATCTCTTTCTTTTTGAGAACCTATCCATCCACAACTTTCTGTTTTCACTTTTGTCTTGACTCATTCATTCTTCTTTTATATATTGTTGTACTTAGAGCTTCATTTGTTCTGTTTTTATGACCAAAGCAACTCATCATGTTTCTTTCAGACTAATATTCAACTTTCTATTCATTCTAGATTCACTCAGCACTGGTTCATTCTTGACCCTATTCTTTTCTTTTTTTACAACACATACTTGTTTGCACTGCATTCAGTTTACTGTGATATTTCTCCTGATATCTCCTACCCTCCTTTAATCCAACAAAGTAGACAAGAACATACTTCATACAGACTCTTTTGCTTCTTCTGACCAATAATATGGTTTACAACAAACCATAAACAATCCACTACCTGCTTCCAGCATTTGCACATATTAAAACATCTCCACTCATTTTTCTAACTTTGGTCAATATTTTACCAACAGTATATAAATTCAATAATTTGCTTTCATCTTTGTTACAATATATAACTGTCAGTCATTCACTTGAATACATTTTCCCTCTTCAATATGACTGCCTTGTTATTTGAATAACTGATGGCAGATTCATATTTCTTGGTATAATCTTTCACTGCAAATCATTGGGGTTCTCAACAACATGATATTGTCTCCATACAAAGAAACATTCACAATTATGCTGCTAGGCAATATATACTTGTTTTCACTACAAGCTTTCTTTATACATTCATCCATACATATATCAAACAACGAAAGAGACATTAGACTTTCTTGTCTTTTCCCTTGTTCAAGTTTTGAACAATTCACCAAGCATTTCATTATTTTCTCATGCTTACTTTCCTCATTGTCAAACTTCTCTCTAGATTGGAAACAATCCAAGTAACAGCAAATCTTTCAGAGTGCTGATTGATAATACTTATTAGAAGGAAAGTTAAAATCACAACATTAGAATTTTAATAAATGTTCTACTTTCAAATGAGAACCAGATATAGGCAGTCTTAAGAGGCAAAACCCTGGTTTATTTTCTTGCATGTTTTCAGTGCAAAGTAAAGGAGGTTTCTTTCGTGATGTGGTGTAATCTACATCTTTGATTACATTGATTCTTATTCATGTGAGAATTTGCTCTCACAATTGCATGCATTCAGTCTCCAATTTTCAATATTCACATTTACACAATCATTCTACGATTCAAGCCTATTCATTTTATCATATACTTTCTCCAAATCCACACACATTCTCTCACATTTGTACATTTCAATAATCAAATGAACAGCAAAAAAACTGTTTTATATATTCCTTTGCCCAGCAAAAAGACACAGTAAATCCCACATTTTACCCACTGTTGTCTCCTTATCTTCCCAGTCAAAATTCTACCTACACTTTTGTCGACAAACAGAACAAACTAACCCCCTATAGCTTTTATTTTCATCAGTACTTTTTGCTACTATCCCCTTTAAAAAATAAGAATGGCACTCTTTCAATTGTCAGGTATGGACATATATCTATGTCTTACATTACATATGTTGCAAGTCACCCCTTATACAAATCAAATTTAACATTTGTCCACAAATGCCATCTATATTTTAATCTTTTTTCAACATTTTACAGGCATTATGACTTCCTTTTCATCATTTTTTTCTTGAACATTAATATTTGTACTAGTAAGAAAATAAATAGGAGGTCCCAGTAAAAGCTGCCTTTAGTTTATTTCTTTATTAAATTTATATGCCATCCATCTTGAAGTAACTGGAAATTTAAAAAAAAAAAGAAAACAAAGAAGCAATCATTTTCATTCTGTTCTTAGTAGTCTACATTTGTTCTTATCGTATGTCCAGGTTCTATTTATTTTGTTGGGGAAATATTATATTAAGTAATCTGTTTCGTAGATAGGCTCTCTTTCTGCAATTTTCTTACTTCCTACTGAAAGTAATTTCTTCCATTTCTATTTATTAAAGATCCAACTTGACACTACCTAATAATGGTTTGTCCAACAATGACTCTAGAAAATTATTACACCGAAGTCATCAAAATCATAGTGACATGTGTGCTACTCATGCAAATGCCACACATTATGTAATTGCACCCTTTCTCTGAATGGTCCAATTACCCAATATTACTGTAGATTCACACTTCCCCATTTTATTATATATTAGGCTGATATGCCACCTTACACAAAGCCATCAAAGCCTACTGAACATATACAGTTGACCTGGTAGTTTAATTTAGAAACTTCTAAAAGACAGATTATGAAGTCCAGACAGGTAAACTAAGAATCCAATATTATGTAGAATGGTAGGACTACTTTTACTGTAAAGCTATATGACAGAACCTTGAAAATCTTAAAGGGCTCCCCCCTCTCTTCCTTATCTTCATGAAAACTATGGAATGTCTCATGCTGGATTACATTCCTGCCATAGTTCTTTTTTAGCTGACAGTTGTTTTAGTAGTAGTTCTTCATCCTGTCCTTCAAGACCATTTCTTCTGCTCTCTACTGCTAAGCCTGCTTACACCGGTATTCACATTCATCAGCAAATTTAATTACCCCCAATAATTAGAATTGCAAAAAGAATATACAATAGCTGTAAATAATTTAAAATTACATTTAGGTTTCAGTCAAAGACCATGTGTTGGACTATGAATGGGGAGACCCAAATTCTAGTACTTCTCATGGAAACTCATGCTCTCTCAGCCCAACCTACCTGATAGAATCTTGTATTGCGCTTAGATGTTAAGCATTCACTAAATAAGTATACTAATTATTTTTCTTTTGTGAGAAACACTCTTATTTATATAAAGACCCCAAAATGCCAAGATGAAATAGAATAATTGTTAAAATAGGGTGCCAACCTCCACCATCCTTTGCAAAACATGCAATGACTGGCATCTTACTGAACAATTTACTATGAGAAATAGGCCTTTAAAAATGTTATTCAAGTTCAGAGGCTATATAAATATTAACATATTCTTTCTCTCTGCATAATATATGCATCAGATTATACATTGCTAATTATGTAATGAGTATATTCTGATATATTTTTCACTGTTGCTTTAATTTTCAGAACTCTATCATATATAGCAATAAAAGATACAAATACACAGACACAATTAGAAAATATTCTTGTTCAAATACACATCAAATTTGTTATCATGCTTTCATTCATTCAGCAAAATGACATGGCAAAAGGAAACCGCTTTTCAGTTTAGAAAAGTGAAGCTAATATCAAAGTTAAGCATGATTGCCAGAGAATACTTTTAGAAAAGCAGCAAACCAGCCTAATTAGTTTCAGAAAGCAGCGAACCAGCCTAATTAAAGCGTTCTGAAAATGTCCTTTTTATATAAAAAAATAAAATCAACTACTGCTATGATTCCCATAGTTGTATTCATATTCATCACTTTGAAAGATTTTTTTTTTAAAATAAGATTTTAAGCAAAATGTTAAAAAGAACTCTTCGTGTTATATTCTTTAATTATAATTAGAAATTAGAGAACGGGATTAATGAGAGAAAAGGCTAAATGGGGATTATCACAGAATGATGGGAGTTAGAAGATAGCATGTAGAAACTCTTTGATTATTGATATTTATCATATATCTGGGGGAGAAGAATCTTAATTTAAAGGAAATCATTTTTTCTTAACCTAGCTTGGTGGCAACACTTAGTCTATTTAAAAATCTGGGCAGGATTAACTCTGGATAGGAGTTGAGATAAGAATCTTCCAGAAACACCCAGATTAGTCTAGGAAGTTGGCAAAACATGAAGGCAATGTCCAGCTACTTGTATATCACACCAAGAAAAGTCAAGACTGTCCATGTTGTGACTAGTTTTTGTTGTAGTCTAGAAAAATAAACATGATGTAAACTCATGGAGATTTTTTTCCTCAGCATGAAGGGCAGCTAATGATCATAACACCACAAGGGAAGGATAAATCTTCTTTTGATTTGGAACAATGGATTGTTTATACAGTATATCATGTTAGTCAACATTTTAATTATGACTTGTTAACTTGAGACCTTCAAGAAGAGATTGGACTGCCATTTGTCAGAAATGGTGTAGGATCTCCCACTTGGGCAGGAGGTTGGACTAGATGACCTATAAGATCCCTTCCAACTCTGATTATCTGTTATCTGTTAACACAGGGGCAAGCAATATTATCAATGGTTTTAAAGTGGTTCTATTTATAAAATAATTTAATAGCCCCATTTTTTCTTTTTAAATTATAGTGATTATAAACTTTGAAATGTCATTATTTCATTACCTCTGCTGTATATATGCAGACTTTTCTTTCAGTACAATAAAAATTATTTTACCCAACATATCGTGTTCTGCTACTTTATATGGATGTGTTGGAATTAGATTTTCAATGAATCTCTCTAAATGTGTTGCAGTTGCCCATTAATTTTGTCTAGAAATGACAGTTTTTGGATTGGTATACAAGTCTCAGGGCTAAACTATATTTTATTAAATGCAACTTTTTGCAGGTATGCGCAGGGGAAAAAAGTGAAATGGGAAACACAGGGATGAATCTTGAATTCATGTCCAAATCACAATTCCTATGAACAAGGAGATGAATCTTTACATTTGTGAATAAATTTGAAGCTTTAAAAATAAATCAGAGGCGACTTGATGAAGGCCATCATGAGACAATATTATTTGTGCTACAGTTAATTAAAATGTCTCTGGTGCAAAAAAACTGTCATTTTATCACCTCCAAAGTCAGTGAGAGGAACTATCATGATTGTGAGCTTGGTTGGCAGTGTTTCCACCTTGTCAACATATTTTCATTGAAAAGTTTCTCTTTTTTATAAATGTCAGACAACTGGGAATATGTGGCATTGAAATTTATTAAAATGATGATCCTCATTAAAAAAAACTCAAAGAGCATGAAGATAATCCAACAATATATAATTGTAAGTAGAATAAAGTTCACTCCAGTTTGATAAAAATAGTGAATATTTTAGTTTGTCCAGAATTAATCTAAACCAATGCTTTCAAAGTTGAATACATTACATGCAGCTTGTTCGCATTGCTAAAATTGTATGGTAAAGAAGCACAGGTGAATTAAAGTCTGAAATCCTACAAATGTTCTAGTTGCCAGTACTGCCTGACCATGCTGTGATGTGAGTCATGTGACTCAGCAGGGAGTAGCGGTGAGGTTTCTATAATACTGCAATGAATGGGGAAGGGAGATGGCAGAGTAGCATGCGGGCCAATCAGTACCCATTTAAAAAAATATCATACAGAGGTAGAACTTGCTTAAGGAACCTGTGTAATATTGGTGCTGTTCGCTGCTGTCTGACAAAAAAGCACCAGAGTTGCATTCTTGAATGATCCAGCTTGATTTTAATCCTGTGAGAAGAATGGTAGGAAATAAATTTGCATACAGTATCTTGGCGTTTAACTTGGGTAGGTAGATATGATTTGACTTACCAATATGACTATTTTTCTTAAATATAACTGCTTATTTTTATGTGAAGAATGGCCAGATTGGCCCTGAAGCATGCACTGCTCAGTCTTAGAATTCATAATAAAGAACCAAGATGAAATGGAAATGAAATTTTACGATCAAAACTATATTGACTTGTTGAATTGGAATGTTTACTTGAAGACTTGCAATTTGTTTGAAAATCATGCACAAAGCAAGAACATTCATATGTACTTTAAAAATCTAGCCTTACAGTTAGAACTCATCATAAAACATGACCTAGAGTTTCACAATCAAACTCAATAAACAAATGTCTTTGATCCATCTTATTATCACTAAAATCTGAATTGGATCCAAATTTAGATGTGTGCAGTGGAGTTGATGCAAATGGACTTCACTCTCTCCTTACTCGTCAAAATAATTTATCCTGTGAGATGGGGGCAGGAGACTTTATAAATCATTTAAATAAATATTTTAAAAAATTAAGATCAAGAAATCAAGACAAGGGTTGACTTATGTAATGACAAATTAATTATGGAAAATTTTGCATAACTGAGGTTTCTAACAGCAGGCCACACATGTTATTGCCAAGGCTATTTGCCAAGGCAGTTCCAATTATTTGTATTATTAACATGGGCTATGCAAAATAGACATAGATGAATAGCTTACAGGAGCACAGAGTCAGACATGAGTTTGAAAAATCAATTTTCATCATTTTTTTTATTTGCATGAAAAAATCTTCAGAACTGATGTATGTATGAAGGGAAAGTTACATGTTTTCTCACTGATGTCTCTGCAAAATTTTAGCACAAGCTTAAGGGTTCATTGTATTTTCTGTAGATGAGGAACATGAAAGGTTTTATTATAATTTCTCAGAGGATATTAAGATCCCACTAGGCTTTTCTTTTGATAAGAAGCCTGTCATCACACAAGGTGCAATGCCAATCAGGAGTAAAAGGAAATACAATCCTTGATGAAACTCTAAACATCTCAATAAGAGGAGTAATATGAGTTGAGTGGCAGCCCCTTCTTTCAGGGGTGGGATTCGACCAGTCCGGATGATTCTATAGAACCAGTAGTTGTGATTCTGCACAGTTCAGAGAACCAGCAAATCCTGCACCTGGATGGCTCTGCCCCTCTCCACCCACCTCTCCCATCCTCACCCAGTTAGTCCTTTTCGCACGCATGCCCAACATCCCATTGCAGTGCCCAAGGGGACTGCATTGTCCCGTGCCCAGTCACTCCTTAAGTTATTTCTTCCCCCCCCTCCCAACGATCAGTTGTTTCTATGATCAGTTGTGCCAGGATCCCCCTCGCTGTCTTACTGCTTTTCCCAGGAGGCTTCCGAGGCCCAGGAGGAAAAAAGGGGCATGGGTAGGGGGCATGGGGGCACGGGGGGACATGCATCCCCCACATTCCATTTTTTGTCTTCCTGAGCCCCAGGAAAGCTTCCTGGGAGCAAAAACGCCCCCAGGAGGCTTCCCTGAAACCCAGGAGGCAAAAAAATTGGAGGGGACTGTGCTGCATAAAAGCCATGCCCACCAGTCACAAGGCCACACCCACCTAACCACGCCCACCTAGCCATATCCACAGAGCCGGTTGTTAAAAAATTTGAATCCCACCCCTGCCTTCCTTCCAAATCTTTCCTTGTTCACATGGAGAATTCCTGTAAAGAATGAAGAACTGTGGCCTAAATCTCTCCTTTGGAAATCAAGGACAGATTTACAATCAATAATCTTCGGAATTGATAATTCATGTTATTAGATTTTGGTTTTGAGAGACTGGATGGAGACACCCAGTGGTAATAATTAGAAGAGAATGCACAATTATTCTCATTTTCTCATTTACAAAAGTTCTTTTAAAAAATAATAATGGGAGAAATAGTGAGAAAAGATGGGAGGGTTAAAATGGTGAGTGGAAACTTTCTAATTTCTCAGGAAATATTGACTGAAAGTATTTGTGTGGAAATATTTTCTTTTTTTCTCTGTCCCTTTCAGCCTTCCAAGTACAAAGAAAAAAAAGCTGCTCTAGAAAGGTAAATGGAAAGAGAGGCTGGGAACTCAGAGTAAAAGAATGTTGAGCTGTGAGAAATTGGGTGGTTTTGAATTACTATATTGGAATGGATGAATGAACAAATAAATGAATATTGCCTTTTTTCTCACCTCTGGAGATGGCAGAAATTTCAAAAGTTTATCTAACAGAACAGATGTCCAGAATTTAGATGTTCAGTATTTAGCAGTATTAAAATTCAATCCTTGAAGAATTGCATTTATGAAATGATGGACAAATTATTTCCAAAGTAACTTAAAACAGTATCAAAATCTTAAAGAAATGCAATTATATCATATAGCTATATGTTAATAAACATTAACAGAAGATGATTGATGATTATAAAGAACTCAAGAAGTTCAAACTTAAGGAATAGTCAGTGGCTTTTTTAAAAATCATAATATAGTTAGTGAAATATTTATGGATTCTGATGAACCATGTATAAAAAACCTTGAATAAATCAGATAAGCCATGTTTAGAAGCAATTAAAGTTTTTCATTGCACAAATGTATGAAAACAAATCTGATTAAATTTTTATTAGAGCATAAGGGAACTGGATACGGTCATTAAAAGGTATAAAAGTATGGTCATTAAAAAGTATAAAGTGTAAAAAGGTATAAACATCATGACTAAAAATAAAAATTTAAATTTGAAAGAGAGAGATTTAACCAATTATTAAATACTTTTATGGAAATAAATGAGATTGAAAATTTAAATTTGTCCGGATTACAAATTAAAATATCAAAAGTTGAAAATATTAGAAATGGTTTGATAGGAAAATTACCATAATTTTTATATTGCCTGTAATATAATACTAGATTAAAGGAAAGGAATGTAAACCTTTTTGGCTTTGAGGACTTTGCTTTTTATCTGTAAATTACCATTTAAATTGAACTACTATTTTGTTGATTTTTTTTCCCATCTCTATTTTATTTTAATTACAATTTTTCAATTATTTCAATTACAATGATTCTATAAGTTGCTCTGGAAAACCTTTGCCATGAAAATAGAATACAAATTATAAAAGAGCTAATTATCAAATTATATATCATTTGGTATTTCTAAAAGCTGGGGTTGCTCTAATCTAACCCTTTATAAACCAATCAGTACATTATAAGTGGTTTCTGTGAGTATCAAATGGCTCAGTTTTTTCATAGCCCAAGGACTATTTTATTTCAGTTACATCCCTCTGGAATGAAAGAGATCACTATCCGTTACCTAAACAATTGAAAAAAATTTCATAAATAGCTAGGTTCTAACAATAACCAGGTTCTAAGTCTGGCTTTAATGAAGCAGACTGAAATTTCTCCTCAAAGTAATACCATAAATGCAATTGAAAGCTCAATAGGAATGGCTGACATACTTCACCAAGAAAAACTGGGAAAAAGAAAAATGGCTTTATAGCTGATTTGCAAAGGATTTAAATGTGCAATTCTTTGATCCTTCATTAAAAAAACTTCAACCACAAATGATTTACAAAACAATACATAGAAAGCAAACCAAGTAAAATAAGTGCACCTACTTTTTGTGTGAATGCTGGTTTGATTGTGCAGAATACTGCAATTTTCATCAAACTTGTCATCAATAGCTCATTTAGAAAGTATAAAATTAACACTGAGAACATGACTGATTTACTTAATGCTGCAAGTTAGTTTCCATCCCATTTGAGCCAATTGTAAATGCCGAAGAACAGAATGACTCTTGAGTCGCCTCTGAATGGATACAGTTATTAATATAAGCTAAATAGCTGTGGAGCATTTTCTAGTATTTCCTGAAATCCTGCTATGAATAATGAAGATTTAATTGCAAACCTGTATTTTTCTATAAGTTAGAAAAATAAAAACATTAATGATGTTAATGTTAAACTTCTAAGAAAGGCCAACATATCTAGAATGATCTTAACGGACAATTATAATATCTTGGCATTCAATACATACTATATTAAGATAAGTGGATTTATCACTGAACAGTACTTGTCAGTTTAACTTTTTAATGTGCAAATATTGTTTTGAAAAGAACACAATATATGTGTTGTGTATTATATAGGACTTACCTCTTTGCTTTCTTCCAGATCTGACTCACTGCTAAACTCCTCTGTGTTTAAATTTTCAAAATCTGATTCTCCAACAGCAATGGGTACTGTCACAGTTACACTTGGGTTATTTATGAATGACATATAATCACTTTCATCAATGATGTATTTTTCCACGCTGCTTCCTATGCCGCTGGTAGTCCCATTGCCATCTTTCAGATAGTTAAAATCTTTGCCGATATCTACTATCACATGATTGGAAATGCAACTGTCTTTCTTATTGTTTAGATCTTCAAGGGGCTTTATTTCATCCAAAGCCTTTTGTTTTCTCACAAACGCCTTTTGTACAAATTCATGAGCTTTTCTTTTTATAAAATCTATTCCTTTCTGAATCCTAGCCATTGCAATTTGGAGGTTGTTCATTTCATTATCATCATCTGTAGCAGCAAGATTGTCTGAACTGAAGGAGCTCAGGAGCAAGGCCAGAAAAAGATTCAAAACCTATTAAAAGAAAAACAGGGTCACTCAGTTTATTATGTTATTGGCCACAAGGTTTCAATATTTTGTGTAAGTGTTGCTTCTTCTTGATTACTCTTATATCAGACTATTTTAATGCCTATGATGTTCTTCCTAATCTCACATCTTTTTTGAACAAAAGGAACCAATACTGAAATAGATAAGCATTATTATTAACCCACTTCTGTGTTAGGTGATATTCTCTGATATTCTCAATAATAATTTGGTTATTTAAGATTCTCTAACACTGTTACTGACTAAACGTAATAATTCAGATTTCCTAATTATGATTTGCACTTTTGATCTAAGATTAGCATCCTTCACAGCCAAAAAGATTTCTCTATGTGTAGCATAGACATCATAGAGTTAATTGGATCAATGATCTGACTTCATATAAAGTAAAGTTCCTGTGCTTCCCTGATAAAAAAGAAGAAGTAGTCCATGACAATTATAACAGAAGTACCCTTAAAAAGTATCTCCTGCCCACCTAGCAGTTCAATAGCATGTAAAGATGAGTAGATGAATAGGTACCACTTTGGTGGGAAGGTAACAGTGTTTCGTGTGCCTTTGGCTTATAGTTATGCTGGCCACATGGCCATGGAAAATATCTTTGGACAATGTTGGCATCCTTGGCCAAGAAATGGAGGAGAGTACTACAACCTCAATAAGGACACAACTGGACAGAACATCTTTATCTTTTACTCTTAAAAAATACCCTACTATTTTTGAATGTTGAAGTGGAAAGACTTTGCTAGGTGTACAGAAAGGCAAAGATACCATATATATATATGTATATGATCATATATACACATATATAGATCATATATACATACATATTTATTTGTTTTTTTGGTTTTTTTTAAAGTTTTCGAGGGTACTTACATGTGTGCTGTTCAGCTTCCTTCGGGTATTATTACTACAATGACATGGGATAATACCCGAAGGAAGCTGAACAGCACACACACACACACACACACACACACACACACACACACACACACATATATATATATATATATGTGTGTGTGTGTGTGTGTGTGTGTGTGTGTGTGTGTGTACAATATTTGTATGACCTTCTGATTAGAAAAGTAAAAAAAAAATCAAAACTGTTTTAAATTTAAATTTTTTGTCAATTTTCAATGTCAATATTTAAATAATCCAGTTGTAATGTTCCACTTGTCTTAAGTGGACATTTGTTTGATACGTACCACCAAATTGCCAATCACCATGACCATCATGAAGACAGTAAGGCACATGGGTTGTCCAGCAACCTCCATACAATCCCACATAGTCTCTATCCATTCTCCACAAAGAACTCGAAAGACAATCAAGAAAGAATGAAAAAAATCATTCATGTGCCAGCGTGGGAGTTCACAGTCATTGGAAATCTTGCAAACACATTCCTTGTAGTTTTTGCCAAACAACTGCATTCCAACCACAGCAAAAATGAAGACAATGATAGCCAAAACCAAAGTCAAATTTCCCAAGGCACCGACTGAATTGCCAATAATCTTTATCAACATGTTTAATGTTGGCCAAGATTTTGCCAGTTTGAAAACTCGAAGCTGAAAAAATAAAAGCACACAAGCATCGATAACAGTGTTAATTACTTTTGATTTTAATTACTTTTAATTCATAATAAATATTGATCAATATTTTCTTAGGTATTCAGTTCATCAAGAATTTAATCTTGTTTAGAAATTCTGCTCCTGAAAATGGACACTAGATTAGAAATCCATGTGAGGGTTCTCTAGAATATGTAAAATCAATATATATTGGTGGCTTTAAATAATTGTGTTTGAGACTCAAGATGTGTACAAACCTATTTTGGAAAAGATCTTATTGGTCTTAATGAATTTAATACCTAAGAAAATATTGGTCAATATTTTTTTATTCTGCTGTTATATTTTTTATGCTGTTAGCTGCTGACTTATTTTATTTTTGTACAATATTCAGATATCATAATACAGTATGTATATTCACAATTTGATTACTCTGAATACATAATATGATCAAAATGTTTCTTGAAACCTCCTATGGATATTTACCAGTCTGAAAGATCTTAGAACTGATAATCCTTCCACATTTGCAAGACCCAACTCCATCAAACTCAGGCTGACTATGATGCCATCAAAAATATTCCATCCTTCTTGGAAATAATAATAAGGATCCATGGCAATTATTTTGAGAAACATTTCTGCTATGAAGATGCCAGTAAACACCTGCATACAAAAAAAATCATTTGTCATCATCCAACAGTGAACAGTCTATTCATAAAAATGTTGTTGAGAAAGATAAAGGGAAATATAAAAAAAACAAAAACCTCCAATTGAACAGCTTGCTATTTTGAGAAGTGGAAACACATATCTTGATATGTGCACACCACAATTTTTGTATATCCTTACCACCAGGCATAAGATTCAGTCTCACACACTTCCCGTTCATAAGGAAGCTATCCCATAAGTTTTTCCCCAGTATTCTTTATCTAGTAGAAGTCAGACCAGGATCTATAGGTCTATCTCTGGGCATCTATAATAAATTATTAGATTACATTTCTGATTGACCTTCCCTCCATTAGCAATAGCAACTGTTAGATATTCAATGGGGAAAAGTCAGTGATAACAGACTTCCCCCATTGGTTCATTTTCCAGGTGGGAAAATGAACAGCCATCAATGGCTGAAATTGTGGACAGCAGTCTGTAAAAAGAACAGCAGGCACACCGGGCAGCAGTCTTTTGTTCAGAGCTAAATAAAGAAATCCTTTCCTTCTATCGTTGTCCTGCCTCTTCAATCCAGCACATATCTAACACTGGCGACGAAGGTGGGATTCTAGAAGAAGAAATGAGGCGAAGACAGAAAATTCTTACAACAGAATGCTGCTATCACCGTGCTGATCACCAGAATGTCCACCCATGCTCAACCAGAACCTTTTGCCCAAAAAAACATGACTGGGTCACGTACATGGGACAATTCAAAAGTTTTTAGAAGCAAATTCACTGCAGGATACAACAGAACAGAGGAAGAGAGCTCTATTCCTGGGATATTATGGAAATCGCCTCTACAAAAAACAGCTAGAACCCTAGCTGCTCCCAAAGATGTGAAAACAATGGAATGGAAAGAATTACAGAAGATTTTAGAAGAACATTATGCTCCCACTGCATCGTCACTGGCTCACTGACTTGATTTTTACCGCAGAGAACAGAAACCAGGTGAGACCATAAATGATTATATTACAAACCTACGAGATATTGCTGCAGGCTGTGAGTTTGAAAATATGGAAATAACTTTAAGAGACAGAATTGTAGTTGGAATGAGGGAGCTGAGATTGCAAAGGAAGCTGATAACTAAAAAGAGCATCTCTTTAAAAGAAGTAGTAGAGGAAGCCCGAGCAGCAGACATCTCAGAAAAACTAGCAGCTAAAATTGAGAAATCCAAGAACTTCAGCATGAAGTTCACTCAGCATGGGGGACGACCAGAAAATATCAGGGAGAGGGGGAGATTGGAGAATTCTCCAAAGAAGAGGAGGAAGAAATACATAGAATAAAACCTGATAGAAGATCAGGGCCCCAAGGGACGAGCCAGAGCCCCCTTTGATATGCAGGCTGTAAAGGAAACCACCCCCGGGTGGTTTGCAAATTCAGGGATACAACCTGCCATTGATGCGAGAGAAGGGGGCATATTGCTGAAGCATGCAGAGCAAATCTGCCAGCATACCCCAGTCAAAGACAAGCAGGGTTCCCTAATCATCCACGTGGCGCACAACAAAGGGGATTCCAGAGACCTCCTCATTCAAATTACAGGAGGGAAGAGAATAGAATGGAGAAGGACAAAGGCTATGAGCACACAATAGTGGGGCATTCTGATTACCATAAATCAAAGAAATTCAATATCACAGTGAAAATAGGAGAAAAAACTTGTGATATGAAAATTGACTCCGGATCCTACATGTCTACAGTATCCTGGACAACTATAAAAGAAGCAATCCCTGGCATAACTCAACAACAGCTAAAACCACATTTAATACTAAAAGATTTCCAAGGGAACAGAATTCCCATGTTAGGAAGAGGAATTTTTCCAGTAAAATTCAGAAACTTCACTGGTGAATTGCCTTTAACCATCATGGACAAAGAAGTACCAAGCCTCCTTGGAATAGAAAGATTTAGAGCCATTGGAGTGGATGTGACCATTTACACCATGCAAGTGAAGGAGCACAATCAAATGAGAGAATTCAGTCTGAATTCAAGGCTGTGTTCAATGGAACCGTAGGCAAGTATAAGGGGACCCCTATTTCCTTCAACCTTGATCCAAAAGTTCCACCTGTCAGAATAAAACCAAGGCGAGTCCCTTTTGCCTTGAGTCCCAAAGTGGATGAACAATTAGATAAACTCATAGCCCAGGGAGTACTAGAGCCAATTGATCACGCTAAGTGGGACACCCCTATAATCACTCCAGTTAAGCCATAGGGGTCAATTCGAATCTGTGCTAATTATAAAATTTCCCTGAATACTGCATTGCAACAGAGAGCATACCCAGTGCCAGTTGTACAACATCTGTTGCATTCACCCATATCTAACAGCAACTATTAGAAAAGTCTATGGAAAAGTAGAAAAAAATTGGGAACAAAAATTTGTGCAAAGAGAGCTTTTGAATTTATTTCTGATATTCATCACAAATTCCTGGACTGAATATATATAAAGTACTCAGATTTATTATGTACTTTATTCTTTTAATTATCTGTCTATGCCATTATTTTGCTTCTGAAATTTTTGCTGGAATTTCTAGATTCTGATCTCTGCCCTCCCACTAAAGACCCCAATCATAAACCATTTGTCTATTTTATATGGTTATGCAACTCTAGAATTTCTCACGACTTTTTCTTTTAAACAGGTGATTCCCTGGATTGAATATAAGCATGCAAAGCAAGGTCTTTACAATCAAGCTTTTTCTGAAGAGATGATTGTGAGCATTTATATTTCTAAAGAAGTTACAGTTTTATAACTCCAACTCACCATTATGTATTCAGCAATAAAAGAGTTAAAATCAAATTATACATTCACCTCCTTTACATTTTACCAACTATAAAATTGGCAATAGAAATTCAATGTCTGTGTCTGTCTGTCTGGTTTACAATTAAAAAAAAATATGTTGCTTCACTAGTAGTTTCTTTCAGCATTTTGCCTCAAGACAGGATTTCTGATGGGCAGCTAAACGTCCATTGGATCTAGTTCCTCTTATTTTTCAGTGTTTATCATTTGTCCTCCTGACTCCTCTGAAGCTGCTGCTGGAAACAGCAGTGAAGAAAACAAATCCTTCCAGAAATTGCCAGATTTTGTAAGCAGCAGATCTCATGCCCTCCTTGCACTTCAGCTTCATATGTAGAATTCAAAATATTACTAGTAGTAAAATCAATCAAATTTCAGTCATGGCATATTGATTTGAATGGAACCCTGAAGGATGACTTAAACTAGATCTAAGCAGAGTCCAAGAATTCAGCAATCTATCCAATAAATGTAATTCTTTGCTCTTTTATGCGACTCTGGAAGACTTACCAAGTTTCCAACGGACAGTACATTATTAAACTGTTGAGTCATTGGGTAATGTTCCATTGCCATAAACAAAGTATTTAAAACAATGCAGATGGTAATAGCAAGGTCAACAAATGGATCCATCACAATCAAATTAACAATATGCTTTATTTTCAGCCAAGGAGTGCAGCAATCCCAGATTAAGCACATGTTAGCAAATTTGTACCAGCAGGGAGGACACTTCTGCCTGGATTCCTCAAGTTCTAGAAAGAGTGAAAAAGAAAGCAAATGGAAAGATAATGTTCAAAAAGTTACCCAGTTTATCCATTCAACACATATGTTAAGAAACCAACATGGCAGCGATTCTAGGAATAACTTCCCTCTGCAAACAAGGGCTCATCTTATTTTTTACAAATGGCCAGAAAAATGCAAACAACTATTCTTTACTAAACATGGATTGAGAGAAGAGGCATGTTAGCAATATTTTTCTGTTATGTGTACTGGGGATAAGGGATCTTCCTCTGTATTCCTCTCTGGTAGCCACCTATCAATGACTTGTTTGACTATAATTTAGGGTTGGGCAAGTTCCGAGGAGAGAATCCATCCAAAGTTGCTTCATGAAACAGCTCCACATTATTTGTATCAGTGCAGCAAAATGGCTGCATTACTTCTACAAAGTCCATAAGAAGATGTTTATACAGCTTCCTCCAGGACTCCTGCAACCTTCTCTGGCACCTTCAGAATATGAAAGAGGATTGAAAGAAAGAATATGAAAGAGGATGTGGAAGTGTCAGAGAAGCTTCTGTCTACCTGTGCTATCTCTCCTAACCCTTCTAGTTTTTGCAAGTGAGGATGAGGCAAAGCGGAAGAAGAGATAAAAAAATACACTGAAGTGATGAGGCAACAGGAACCACCTTATCAAGGTAAATTGCATGCATCTTTGTTGAGACATAACACATCATTTCTGGCAAAAGGCCTACTGTAGTTAAGAGTTTCAATTGGCATTTAGGAAATAGGACTACACTCTGATCTGACACTACACACTCAACCAGTGATTGGTGTTATACCTAAATCTGTGCCAATTTACAGAAATATTTGAAGCTACTTTGCAAATCATATGTATTCATGTTAACTGTGCTTTGCTGTTATGTTTGCATTTGAACATTATGAAAAACCAGAGTAGGCAAGATCTAATTAGAACCCTGTTTTACCTGAAAAAATTGTTGCAGCATGAAAATCAGAATAAACAGAGAAAGCTGAAAGCAGAAAAGAAGCACTGTTCTGCTCCATTTTGATTGGCTCTTTGAACTAAATAATCCAGAAGATTATTAGAATACTCTACCTGACTCTGTGGTTTCTTCCCCAAACCCCAAAAACTTTAACCTTAGACTGTCTACTATTCACCTTTCCTAAGAGGTGTGTAGGGGGTGTGTATAAGGGCACCAACGTGCCTATGGTCCCTGTCCTATTGTTTCTTTATTTTTCTTACATGTATCCATTTCATGTATTCATAACTATGTTTATACTTATACCTATTATCTTGTAAGTGATTGACTAATCAAATAAATAAAATAAACAAAGATTAGAACGTTAAGAATTCTCTCCTAGAACAAATCTGGTGTCTTTATTAGATACTTTTTTAGGTCTTAACATTATATCTTCAGTACTAGTAATAAGGAAAAAAGTTTATATTGAGAAAACAAAAACCAATAGCCACCAACAAATTAATAACATTTAAATTAATGACTATGAAGATGTTTGTTTTTGAAATGGAAATTCAGCTTTTGCCCTCTGAATTTTAGAAGTGTTGTTTACATGGGATGCTTACCTTCCATTGTGTTGGTAAGTATGCTGGCTATACTCATTGCTCTTTGCCTTGCAGTAGGATCAGAGAGAAAATCCATTGACATATGATAGGAACTGGAGCGCCTTTTTCTTAGTTCTGTTTCTGTAGTGGTACCCTGAAAGTATAGGATTTATGAATTGGAAGAATAGGGTTATTTTTGACTTGTAAAAACAGACTACACATGAACAGAATACTAAAGGTGGCAATATTCAATTCTTTGATATATTTTCCACATATAAAAAGTGAATGAGAGAGATAATTTGGCTTGAACAATCATTTTTATTATCAAGCTTAGTGCATCTTGGCTCAATGCTTGTTTGCAAAAGTTTCCCCAGAAGTAGTGACAGAAAATATTAACTCTCTACAGTCATCTGTCATCTGGATTTCTGCTGCTCAAACATTCCTAATTAAGGAAGCAATTGATTTAAAGATGCCTTAAGAATTTATTAAGGACCTTAAGGGTTTAGTTAATTATATTTGCATACAAATAAAAAGTTACATCAACTTAAATTTATAATGCTCAAATTTATTGTGAACTAGGCTTATAATTTTCCCCTTTCCATTTCTCCATTCTATTTGTATAGTATGAAAATGAGGTTTTTTTAAGAGCAGAGAAACAAGTCTGGTATGAAACTCATTGATCAGCATCATTACCCCATCTAGCAATTGTCATTAATGACTAAAGGTACTACTGGGTAGGTCTACTTTGTATAAATCTGCACAACAAAGGGTCTCTTTTCTGTATTTTTGCTGCCATTTAGCGGCCATTTGAATTTGTGAAGCCTGAATTTTCATTTTTTTTTAATCAGAAGCATTTGGAATCATATTATATGAAGAAGCAGCATTGCTCTGACACTGTCCTTGAGTTAAATATTCTCAGCCTAATTTTCTGTTTTTAAGAACATTTTTTTTAAAAAATGAGAACATTTCCATCAGAGCAGTGCATCATCATAAATAGTGTTGTTCTTCTGGATCAGGGGTGTAAAATTCTTGGCCCATGGGCCGTATGCACCACACGCTGGCCACACCCACCCCTGGTTTAGCAAAGGGGAGGAAAGTCATGATAAGTCACATGATGACAATGTGATACCCATCTTCTGGATTAAAAAGAAAGATGACTACTGACTGGTATCCTTTAGGGAAAAATATTGAATGTCTTAATCTCACTTCAAGAGAGTTTTAGTTCTCCGTTGCCCTTTAATGTTAATGTTTCTTTGATTTAGTTACATGACAAACTGCTGAAACACCGCACATGTTAACACAATGTTCCAAGTTGTGATTACAGCCATTGAAAAATTGAAAAGGAATACAATGAAACAAAATTCCTTTATTTAAACTACATTTTTTCAGTCTTTTCAGTCTACATGCCGAGTCAGATGGCCACATTAAAGAACTAACCACCGGCCTCTGAGTTGCCAGAAAAGTTATGCCTGAATAAAATTTGCTGTGTCAATTGTCAAGCTCTATTTTGCCAAAGTAATATGGCTAGTGATAAATGTTGCTCTTACTGTTTTGATGAAAAGTAGATTTAGGAAAGCAATTTCTCTATCTTCATTTCCCATCCTACCAAACACTGCTTTCCAGTATGGAAGCTATCAGCAATCATTCCCCCTGAAATTCCCCCTGAAAGGGCAGGATTAAACAGGGGTCTCGAATAGGACACTGAGCCACCAATCAAATTGCCTCATAGTTTGCAGCTGATCTGGGCTTGGCTTTGTCAAGTTGGGCTGTTTCTGAATGTGAAAGTAGTAGTCTTCTGAAAGAACATTCAACCCTGAGTGTGGGGTGAAGTTGGAAGCTTCCAGGTCAACTAGGGCTGCAAGAAAATGGCAGTATTGACAAGTCCTGTCCTTAGAGAGGGCAACATCTAGCATGGAAGAGAAGGTGGAATGAAATAGGCAAACCAGTGTTCCTTTCCCCCCAAAATAATAGGAACAGTACAAGTATGTCCACACAAAACCTCACTGGCAGAAGCAGAAAACCTATAACCAACCAGTCTTGACCGAACACAGCTGGAATAACCTGGGATGATATGATTCTTTTCAAAAAGCTGAAAGGAAATTCTTTTAGTTCACCCTATGATCAAGAATTTTTTTTGTGCAAGATTCCTTATAATAGGAAAGCTCTGAAATTTAGCTCCTGCATTCTTCTGAAAGCCTATTTCAGGGTACTTTTTTTAAAGTTTAATTGAATTTACAAGCTAATATAGTAGCGAAGAACATTTCTAGTTTAATCTGCTTCGACACCAAACTGCAGGTAGATCTGAATTTAAGTTTCAAATCAATGCTGTTTTGTCCATTGCAGAAAGCTACCACCAACCATTTTGGGATTGATGGTTTGGGGGTTTGGGGGAATTTAATAGATCAAATGAATGCTTAAGCATTGCAGGTGCATAAAGCATTCATCCCATCCTTTAAAATTCCTGAAAGCATCATTATCTTCATCATCTTCTTTTAACAACCCCTTTTAATGATCCCTTGCAGGGTGGAGTCTGGGCAACTGAATGGAGCTAGGAGATTTTTTTAATGGCCTGATGCCCTTCCTGTCACCAATGCAGGGGTTTGTTCAGCAGATATATTCTCAGTGTGCCCAGAGAGAGAAATATCTGCCTCTACCTAGGATCAAACTCACACTCTCCTGATTATGAGGCAAAAGCTCCATTTCTAGGCCATTGCAGCACTCCAAAATTCCTGAAAGCATCTCCCTGTCAACATTGGTCCCCCATCTTTCTTCACATGCTAGGCAAAATTTGGTATAGTCCTTGAACCAATGATAGTTGCACTTCTGATCTCTTATTACCTCAGGAAGAAGCTGCCCAGTAGGTGACATAAGAGGAGGCGGCCCGCCAACTAAGGAAACCACCCCATTACAGTCCACAGTGCTGTGCATCTTCCCATTTGCTGGAAGAATAGGCATCATTCTAGACGATCGGCTGGCCTGACTGATGGTACTGTTGCGACGCTCACTGTGCCGGTGAGGAACAAAGAGGGAATCTCTCCTACTCTCGTTGTCTTCAAAAGTGCTGTGCTCATCATCTGCAAAATCATTCTCTGATCCAAGATCCTTTGCTCGGCCTCTGAAGCTGAAGAGACTCGTTTTGCTGCTGCGCCTGGGGGAAAACAGCGATCCGCGGATGCTCAGCAAAGACTGAAAGAGAATGCAAGATCAGAAACATCCATAAACAGATTGAAAGGCGATGGGAAAATTCAAGATCCTTCTTAAGTATAAGGAAATGAATGAACACAGATATTTTTGGGTCTCTCAAGAGTACAGGAACAATCTTCATTATTTTTTTAAAAAAATTAAATAAATATTTATCAAATAATTTCCAAACTAGTACCACTATTTCTCTTGGCTTTACATTCTATATGTAATAAATCATAAAGGGTCTTTCTTTGACGGAGATGGGTGGTTCAGAAATATGAAAAATAAATTAGTAAAACCCTGACTTATCCGTGCTTGCATCATTTTAGCATTTGCTTTATTGTGCAAACCAAAAGTTGGTATTTTGTGGGACCAGCCAAGCTCTCCAAACCCCTTTTAAGAGGCTACAGGTTATTCCTGGAGCTCTCTAGCATTCACTGTTCCTTCTTTTTGCAGCTGCTTCCTTGCTATTGTCTTCTTCTAAGCAAGCAGAGGAACACGAACAAGAATGGCAAAAATTGCCAGGAGATTGAGGTATATTCTTCTCATTTAAGATGTACCCCAAAGAATTACTTTACGATTTACTTAGTAAGTTTTTTTCTTGAGGCTTGGACAGAAATTTATATAGAATATATAAATGACTGATGGTACTAATTCTGCACAATTACATACCAAAAGTAACCAACTAAGAAGACTCATGAGAAGAAAAAGGGTTGAGGCATAACCCATAAAGTGATCCAAAAATCTACAGAAGTATAACGTGCGTTGAACTTCCAGATTTACCTTCCCCCTGTATATTCTCCATACCTGGTGTGGGGAAGAAAATCTTTTTTCATAGGTTAATCTGTTCCCTTCAATAGACAATCGAAAGCCTTTTCTGCAGATGCTGTCCTCTGATTCTGATTTTTGAAATTCATCCTCATCTTTTTCATCTCCTTCAGACTGTTCCCTCTGCTTTCTCTTTTTCCGCCTGTTCTTCCTCTCCTTGGCACTCTTGGAACTCAACTTTGATGTTGCTGAAGAACTCTCTGAGAATCCACCTACACCACCAACTTCACTAAATTCTCTTGATTCACCAACTGCGGCGGCTAAAGCTGCTGCCTGAAAGTTAAAGTACATTTAAGATACATCATACCAATATATTAATTGAATGTTTCTTTTAAATAAAACAGGTGAATATGATGCTCATTATAGTAAGCCTATATTTCAAGGAAAAAGGAACTTGTAAAATAACATGGCATGTTTATGAAGCATACTTTAATCTCATTAAATTTACCTCAGTATGTTAGGATCAATCTTTTCCCAACAAGGATACTGCTCTGAACTCCCAGGAAATCTACAATTTAGAAAGCCTTACGGCAATCTTGAAATGCCAGTCTTTGCTTTTATCCATTACCTCTCAATTGCATAAGAAGAGAGGTCGTTGTTCAGTTTACTGTACGGTCTTTGCTATAGTGAGAAGCACAATATTGAGCACAAAGATCAAGCAACAAAAATGGTTAAAGAACTGGGGAATCACTAAAAATACAACCTTCCTGGGCAAAGAGGTCAATAAAAGAAATGGGTGAATACCTTCTGGCTGAGGGCCTGTATGCAATTCTCCTGCTCTAAGATTCTTGTGTACTCCAGTTTCCTCCCTAGTTGTAGCTAACTTTCATTAACGATATTAAAATTAAACAACATGGTTTTAAGACTAGTTAAACTGGTAAAGGATAAAGCCCTGTATGAAAGGAAGGTTTGGGGGGATAGGATGTGGTTATTTTTCTGGCCATGACTATTAATTGTTTGGATTATTGCTATGCCTCTTGCCCCACTAATATGCTATCCTCAATTTTAAAAAAATAACTCAAAGACAGGACATTTTCCTTTTATTGGTGGTCAGAGCGGCCTTATTAAAATAAGAGTTTCAGCCATAAGAGAGAGGGGGAGAGGAATACGAGGAGGAAGATGGAAATCCCCTTGCCTCTTTTACTAGGAAGCATCAAAAGGAAAGTACCTTGTCCACTTCTTTTTAGCAGATATGACAACAAAATTGTATTAGGTTTTTTTAATTTTATATATATATATATATATGTGCTGTTTAGCTTCCTTCGGGTATTATCCCACGTCATTGTAGTTCTGTTAAAGTTGTAGCAACGTTTCAGCAGAATCTCATCTGCCATCTTCAGGCTTCTGTGTGGATATGGGTCTTAAAACCAGGAGCTGTAAGACCCATATCCACACAGAAGCCTGAAGATGGCAGATGAGATTCTGCTGAAACGTTGCTACAACTTTAACAGAACTACAATGACGTGGGATATATATAAGATATATATTTAATATCTAAATATTTCAACTGTATTTTATTTCTGATGGAGGGATATTTAATTCATTCTGAAACTGTAGGAATAATAGGGCTTCATTTAGCACTATTAGTTGAAATTTTGCCTCAAGACAGAAGTGCCTTTAAAAAAAGGAATTGAACAGTGGCATAATGACAAAAGGAGTAGGCAGTAATGATATTTAGGGTCCAATGCTTCCCTTTGGGGGTGGGAACAATTTTTGAGGACAGAGTTTTAATTTTTTATAGGTACACAAAATCTATTGGAGACTTAATGCACCAAGTTTTTAGTTTCCTGTCCTCAAATGGTTCAATATTGTGGGACACAAGAGAAGGAAGACGTGGTAATTTTCTTCCTATTCCAATGGCCATCAGTACATATGTTTGAATATATGTATACTCATGCCCACTAGATGTTGCCATCTTGAAATGTTCTAGTTCTCCATGACTCTGAAGTCAACCAGCTGGAAGTCACAAAATTTGATATAGTAAACCCATGAGTTTACATATCTTTTGTAAGTACAGGTCAAAAAGTAAAAGATATATTCCACTCATTAAGTAACCTGAGCCTCTTCTTGCTGTTTTTTCAGCTGTTCCAGCATCTGCTGGAACTCTGCCTCTTTCTGCTCAGCTTCTTCCATGGTGGCCTGATTCTGCTCTTCATAAGCCATGGCAACAACAGCCAGGATCAAGTTGATCAGGTAGAAAGAACCCAAGAAAATCACCAGGACAAAAAAGATCATGTATGTTTTGCCAGCAGCACGTAGAGTCTATAAAAGAAGATAAAGAATACATATTTTTAAAACAGTCCTCCAAAATATATTAGCCTCCTTTCTTCTTACAGACTAGGGAATGAACATAAGACAAACACTGTTCTAATCTTATGAGATAGTTTGACTATATTGGGTACATGTGTGAGTTTATGTACAAAGTTGCATGTTAATCTACAAATAAACCTACAGTTGCTGAAACTATCATAGATAAGACACATTTGGGCTACTAAGTTAGTACAGCTGGAACTCACTTCCCTTTATCACTGAAACAGAGGTACTTCCACTATGTTAAGAAGAGATTAAGGAAAACTGGGACATTTTCCAATTCTGTCAGCATGCACAATAACACAATAACAGCAGGGAAGAATGTATGGCCCTACAGGCATTGCTTAATTCCAATTCTTACCATCAGTAGCTAGGGTGACCAATGATGAGAACAATAAAAATTGAAGTTCAGTAATATCTGGAATGGAAGTGTAAATTACCAACATTTGCTTCACTCAGCTGTGTTTCAAGATAACATCAACAATTACTGGCTAGGGACCAAATTAGGAATCATGTGTTAAGGTTAACATGACTTTATGACCAAAATGCTAAGCCACAATGAAGATTAACACTAACCAAACTTGGCATATCACTCAAGCAAATGTATTTGCTACCTCAAGGGCTTTCAAACGCATGGGCTGTGGGCCAGAAGTGTCACACACTGGCCATGCCTGTGCCTGGTTTAACGAAGGGGAGAAAGTCGTGATACATCGCATGATGTGGCCATAATGCTGCAAGTTTGACATCCCTGGGCTACCTGATCCTGCCAAGGAGGTTGCATAAATACAGGTCATCTGTTATTTCTGTACTTGTGCAATACTATGGTTGCTTCTAATATGCACATTTGGAATTTTACTCACTGAGCAATATGGTGAGTTGGAGCATAGGCAGTACACTGAACTACCAGCAAAGCTTTATTTTGTAGAGAGCAATGGGATGCTGTTCTATTTCGATGGTCAATGATCAGTGTTCTGTATTTCACTTCCTCTTACTCACTCAAGAGCTTTTTTCCCCATTTCCTTTCAAAAAGTTATCCATAAGATGATGTCTGAACATTATGGAGTTCATCTGGAGGGTGTTTAACTGGGAAGAGGATACTATCCTACCCCTTCACTTTTATCTGATTTGTTAAATGAATTCTTTATAGGGCCAATGTAGGAATAGATTAAATGGTGCCCTGCAAATAGTCAAGTTAGCTTGCTCTTATGAGAGCTATAAAGAACTATGGGAGCTATTAGAGCTCATGAAAATATTTGAAGTTTTCAAGTTGCTGACCATGAAAGTAATGTTTGTCTTTTGCGAGGAAAAACCAACGGTAAAGATAAACGGTAAACACAACAGGATCCATTGAGCATATGCAAAACACTGTGCTTGGGTGTTTTATCTATAATCTACAGGGCTATAGGGAAGGGTCCCACAATCTGGTAATAGCTCCTGCTCCAAGGATTGCAGCACTCCATGACATTGTGGGTTCATTTCCTTCATATCTCCTGGTAAGAGAATCCCCATCTCAGCATTCTTTATGGCTATAGGGGTTAATAGCATGAAGGAGTCTAATACAGTTCCATATATTCCTTTGAGAAACGGAAGTTGGAATGGTTCTCTGTTGCACAAGAGCTCCAATGTTCATGCCAAAATGGTTACCAAAGTTGGATACCAGTGATGCAAAAAGTGCTGGCTTCATATAGCCTATCACTATTCCTTTTCTGACCAGCAAGTGATTCACAGAAGATAGGGAAAAGTATTGGGTACTTGTTTACATTGTGGAGAATTTGGACATCAAAGGAGAAAAATGCCTCAAGATTGCAGACCGCTATTTGTCTCCCATACTCTCCAACCTCTCAAAATGATCACCAATTTGGAATCCCATGTATCTTGGAATGCAGGCCTTAGTATGCCAAGTAAAGCCTAGAGTGGCTCTCCATGATCAAAATTAAGACCTTGTTGTATATATTTAACTCTTAATGAAATAAGTAGACTCTGAAGTTCTTTATTTGAGCATTTGAGTACACAACTGTTATGCTTCAGAAACAGTTCATCATGGCATAATAGTTGTAAATGTTTGTTCACAATTCATTCAGGTGCTCATATTAAAATGCTGCTTTACATAGTCAGCCTTGGTGCTACTACTGGTACTTCCTGCTTTCAAAGACCCTCACCAGTTGATAAAGATTTTCCCAGAAGTCCTGAGTCATCAGCCGAAAGAGTGACAAGAAGGCCCAGCTGAAGGTATCAAAACTTGTATAGCCATAGTTGGGGTTTCTACCAGCTTTTACACACATATATCCTTCTGGACATTGACTAGAAAAAGGAAAAAATTGCCATTTTTAAAGATTATCCTAATCAATATATGCTTTACTATAGACTGAGGCTTGAACTTGAGCTTATCAATTTTCAATAGAATGAAAATTATACTCACTTGTAAATGTATTATGAAATCATCCAAGAATACCAATTACACACAAAGACTGGCCACAATTTAATGCCCTCCAGAATAATGGATTTTAATTTGGCAATGTGGGATGAAGGATTAAACCAGCTAAAATGTAAAACACTGGAGTGCACCAAGTTGAGAAAGGCTGGTCTTTTTCAATATTAACTAGGGAAAATTATTGATTGGCTAAGCTAAATCCTTAAGACAGTATCATAAAATGCAGTCCTATCAGATCAGTATCTCTTTAAATAACAGTTCAAGACCAGAAACAAAGAAAGAGGCTTATTTTAACTTTAGAAATGTTTCTAAGTTTCAAGATAATTAAATAAAGTTAGACTGATAAAGAGAAGTAGAAAAATGTCCATAACTCCTTCCATTTTCAATATTTATGGCTTAAGGTTAGCTGCAAATATTTAAGCAGCAAACTTCTGCCCCACCTGAATACTATCAAATCTGAAACACTTCAGAGTGTAAAAAAAAAGTTAAATTGTTTACCCTTAATCATAATTTCAGCAGCAATTTCCAAACAAATAATTTATTATATAAATAACAATATATAATATATAAAACAAATTGTCCTCTTACCCTGCATCTGAACCATTGCCACACAGCAAAGCATCATTTTGTCCTTCCAAGAAGTAAAAGTGACCTTTTTGGAAAGAGAATTGGCTATATTTACTTACACTAAAAGTCACTGTTAGTACAAATAAGCTAAATAGACTTGGGGAATCCTAAAGACTAACAAATATATTACAACAATGTTATTGGAGAAATACAGTGCAAGTCTATGGTACTTAAAAAACAGAAATTGGTAGCACTGTTTCAAGCTAACACATTTTACTAAAAGGCACAAGCTTTTCTGAGCTACAACTCTCTTCAGGAGATGCGTAGGGTAATTAAACTGATGTGAGATTGGAATAAGCATGAAACAAGGAAGTGGTTATACAAATGCAGATTGTTACATAAAACAGATTACAGTTAAGAATTGTAATGTGTTAAACACTCATTTGTTCATAAAGACTTTGTGAAACAGCCTGACATATGGGAATCCAGCAGTCTCTTATTCTGTGAAGAATCATTTCTTTGCTTCAAATAGCAACTTTGAGATCTGTAATCAATATTCTGGGAATTTAAAATACTCTGATATTACTTTCTCCTTTCTTGAGTCCTATTGTCAAACCTGTCTCCATTATTTTGTGTGTGTGTACAAAGTCTTATCTGTTCAATGTCGCACCCAAGGGACATTGCCTTGCTACTAATGCACTAGATGCTACAACTGCGAGCAATATCTAAAAAGGTCACACCGGAGCCATTTTGATTTTTGCATCTGCTGGACTTGGTGTCCATCTGCATGTCAAAACAAATCTGTAAATCTTTAGATATTTTTCAATTGCATTTAATTATGGCAATTTTTCCCCTGGCAACCTTTTCCCTTTTCCCTGTGTATGATGTTGCCTTCAAGACATTGCTAGCTGATGAGTGCTTGGAATATATCATTCTTAGCTGTATAAATGTTTTCCTGTATTCTGAGATCATCTAAGGATAACCTTAAAGTGTACAAAAACTATTAGGCTTTGCTGCGATTACTTTTCAGGGAAATGAAAGGCTGGTAGTGGTCTCTTCCATATTCCCTCCTCATCTTCATATCATAGTGGCTTATTCATTATTTGTTGAGGAGATAGCAAGCCTCCAGTTCAGTGTTAGATTGTTACAGAGGCCAGCTAAAGGCAGATCAAATCTGTTTTCATCATTGGAAAAATGGAACAAGCCCTTATCTAGCCTTTTGGGTCCAAAGGAGACTGGTGACCTTCAATTGGCTCACTGATGGATGTCTTCTGCTCCCCCTCCCCAATCTTGAATCTTAACATAGCCCTCCCCAGCCATTTCTCTTTTGGCTGGATCTCAGAGTGACTAGAACTTTTCTAGCAATTAGGTTTTTCTCCTTGGAGACATTGGTTTTCCAACTCACATGCTTTATTTCTTCCCGTTTTGGAAGGAAGATCCAAGTGACTGGGAGCAGAAGCAACAGAAGCACAATAGCAACGGTGGCAGAAATATAATAATGGCATAACGTTTTGCTGATTGAAGAATGGCTGGATAGTATTTCAACTCAGCAAAAAGGAAAGGCCTTTTAATGGCTCCCAAATCACACTTTTTGGGGGTTGTGCTTCACTAGATTGATATGGCAATCTCTCTGGAATGTGTCATTATTATTATTTTTAAATCATCCAAAATTTAAGAGGGTACAAAATGCAATTTTTCCACAATTTAAACCACAATTTAACATATTTTCTTCATGTTTATACCACTACAGGTAGTCCTCAACTTACAACAGTTCATTTAGTGACTGCTCAAAGTTATGAAGGCACTGAAAAAAGTGACTTTTGACCATTTTCAGAGATTCACTTAACAATTGTGACAAGAAAAGTTGTAAGATGGGACAGAACCCATTTAACAAATGTCTTACTTAGTACCAGAGATGTTGGGCTCAATTGTGGTCAAAAGTCAAACACTGCCGTAGTAGTAGAAAAGAGAATAACTAATATTCCTTGGATTGGAAACATCATGAACTAGCAAACCAACTACAGCATTTGCTTACAATACATCGTTTCTGCTAAGGAAAACTTTTGGAAGAAAGGTTAAAACAGAAAGAATATGTAAGTTTTAAGGTTTGGTTTTAACATTTTATGTTTTAACTAAGATGTAACTGTAAGCTGCCCAGAGTTACCCTAAGGTAAGATGTGTGGCCAATACATTTTATAAATAAATAAATAAATAGTTCTTACTGTCATCACTGACGTAATCTTCCCAGTTAAAAGTGGTCACTGTTGTATTTACAAAGGTACCATTTTCTCCCATTGTGCTATTGAAATAGGAAGTGATGTTTATTTCAAAAGTAGAATTGTCTGGTGGCCAAATCAGGCATTTATGCCTCAGGTTCCCCATGAAAAGTTGGAGCCCTATTAGTGCAAATACACTCAGACAAAACACGGTCAAGATCATGACATCTGAGAGCTTCTTCACAGATTGAATGAGAGCCCCTACAATTGTCTTCAGGCCTGCAAGCCAAGAAAAAAGAAAGAAAGCAATTTTGATATAGTGTTCAAGACTTCATAAGAAAGTATTGATTCAAGTAACTTTTCATGCAGTATGGCGATGAAATGAATTGTCTTTGTGACAGTTTCATGAAAAGCCTGATTGCCTATGAACATGAATGAGAAGCTGTTAAGTATACGCTGAGCTCAAATTTTATATATAAATAAAATATATTTATGTTTTTTGATAAATATACATTGTACGTAATCAGAGGAACACTTGGCCTAAGCAAAAAATATGATTTTGCTATCCATGCTATATCTCTATGGAAAAGCACATTATTTTCACTTGCTGTGTTTTTTGCCCAAACCATTATTGTGAGATCACTTTGTAAAATATTCAACAGTGTGCCTCAATTTATGCTTATTCATAAGTGTATATGATATAAGCTATTTGAATGACACTGGATTAAATCTTATGGTATAAAACAGGTGATGGTTTGGAAAAGACAGACAACTTCTAGGAAATCCCCATGCATGGCCCATGCTATATTTCATGTTCTGCATATATAACACATTGCATTTTCTTAAAAAAAAAAAAAGCATATAAACAACAGATTGTAAGTTTGTCTGAAGTGCCTGCAAAAAAAAAAAGAAGATAAAATTTGCATCAATATGAAAGCCTCACTATATTGGCCTTTAATTTAAAAGTAGAAAGCTTGATGTCATAAGATGCAAATTGTATAGCCACCTACTGCAAATGTCTCATGCAAGAATGTGTTAAACGCAAAGGCTGGACTGGAAAGAAAACGTAAGCTGTAATATTTAAAAAGCAAAGAATCACATTAGACTGAAAGCCATGTGTTTGATTCTTGCTTTTTATTTTTGCTTCTACTGTGCAGTGAGCAACATGGCTTATGCTTAAAAAGGTGGTTCATATTCTATGGAATTCTAAAAAGTCAGCCTCTGGGTTTAACCTAGCTCTCACCTGGAATGACTGATATTGTTTTCAATGCCCGGAGAACTCTGAATGTTCTCAACGCTGAGACATTACCCAGGTCCACAAACTCTGTCACATATCTGTAATAGGGGAGTTCACACACAAACACAATGACAACACACAAAAAACAGCTGGAAATACCAAGGGGCCTGGCCCTTCGTCAAGCCACTCCTTACCTGGGATTACAGAAATAGTTTTCAAAGCTCTCAATACTCTGAAAGTTCGAAGAGCTGAAACATTGCCTAGGTTTACAAATTCTGTTACATACCTGTAGAATTAAACCACAGTTATTCAGAATTGAGGCAGAGCTTAGGCTACTTGCTGGGGCGGGGTCTTTAATTAACACCTTGTCTCCCTTTGCTGCAGTTGCCTTGTATTTACTAATATGGCTTTCCTGACCTTCAAATTAAATAAATCAATGCACAAATCACATTGTTTGTGAAAATTAATTTGGGAATTTGAGAACTGTATTAATTTATTATAAGCAAGTGGCCAAACACATTATTTTGCCTCTAGAGCCAAGACTGTTTCTGACATGCTAAAAAAATAAATAACATGAATAAGCAAGATTAGATTTATTGTTATAGAAATCTTTCAAAATACTTTTCCTTATTGAATAAACTTTTCTCCTGAGATCACTCCCTATTAAATTCTTCAAAACACAAAATAATCAGAACACAATGAAATACTTACGCGAATGTTATAACTGTGAAATCCAACCAATTCCAGGGATCCCGGAGGAACGTAAAACCTTCTAAACAGAAGCCCCTTGCAAGAATTTTTATTAGTGATTCAAAGGTATAAATTCCAGTGAACGTGTATCTAAGGAAAATTTCAGCACAAGAATTAAAGGAAAACAATTGTTTATTATAACAATTATATATACCACATTTTCAAAGGTACCAATAAAAAATTAAAATGGAGAAAATGCCAGAAATTTAAAATAGAAAACAATTCTGTTCTGGGGAATAAAGAAATGGCCCGGTTATAATTCAAAAGGACAAAAAGCAGGTGGGAGCAACAGTTCAATTTTATGTTACATTTCACAGGTTAAGTTTCTGGAGGTACACCAAACCAGAAGGAAACTGCAAGGAATTAAAATCCACTATGCAAGGATATACATGAAAGTTATATGCAAGTAAATATAAGCTTGCAGATGATATAAAATACATATATCTCCACTGGTGATAATCATGCCAATGGAAGTACTCAGTGGTGGGATTCAAATTTTTTTACTACTGGTTCTGTGGGCATGGCTTGGTGGGCGTGGCCAGGGAAGGGTACTGTAAAATCTCCAGTCAGAGATGGGATTTGCCATTCTCTGAAGTACTCAAAATTTTCACTACTGGTTCTCCAGAACTGGTCAGAACCTGCTGGATACCACCTCTGGAAGTACTTGAAATGAAGGTAGTACACTGTATCTCACTGTATAGAACAGGGGTGTCAAACTAATGGGCCATGGGTCAGATGCATTACACTCATAACATGCCCACCCCAGCTCTGCAAAGTGAAAAAATATTGTGGAACATCATGTTTGATACCCATGGTATAGAATATAGGTCTTGGTTTCAGGGCCAGTTTACATCACGTTTTCCATGCATAACCTTAATGGGCACTAAATACTGTAATTAGTAATCCCGAACAGTTTGCATAATTTGTAAAAAAAAACAATGTTATGAAACTCATTATTGAAGTTTGCTTGCCATTAGAATAAGTCACTTGATTATTGCAAATAAAAACAACCTTTCTGGCTTTGTTAACATGTTGAATGGAAATAAAATTTGACTTACTCTACATTCTTTGTCCATTCTGGAGGATTACTCATAGTCATAAATACACAGTTGGTTAAAATAGTGCACATAATAAGCATGCTGAATAATGTATTAATAGTTAAGGAAAACATATTTGAAAAACACTTCTTGTAAATGATCACATCAATTTGGCTTATTTTCAGAATCAGTAACTTCTTGTATATTTACAAAATAATGATAATGCTCAAAAAGAATTTCCAAAATTTTTTACACATTGCTCCAGGTTTTTTAAAAGTAAACATTTACATAAGCTGATTTTTTTTTTAAACATGGATTTTTATACAAATGAAAGATGGAAAAAAGTTGTTACCTCTTTATTAAAAGTAAAACCAGATAACTGCAGCCAAGATGTTATTGGCCAGTATAACACCAGAATGCAAATAAGCTGACCAGGCCCAAACAAAAAGGACAGGCAACCAGGGAAGAACATTTTTGACATGGAAGAAAAATAATATTCAGTTCAATATCCACTGAATTTTTATAGAGCTAACCTATGCTCTGTAATACATTGATTAGTGAACACTAATAATTCTGAACCATTAATGTTTCAAGGCTCAAATACAGTCTGATAACCAAGCCTCTGTGAACTGATTTAAAGTTAGATTTATACCTTCCAAAGGCAACTTCATACTAGTCCCACCTCTTTAAGGTAGTCCTGGTGGAATAATCAGATCATATTTTTTGTTCTTTTAGGGAGAATGCAACAAACATTTGCCTGACTTCAAAACATCTGTATGCTTATTAATGGAAGGACTTAAGAAAATGGTGCTGGGCCATGAGGTCTACCTGCCTGAAAGACTTGCTCAAAGGGAAGGTTGAGCAGCAGCAATTCTAGGAGTGTCTGCAAAGGATCAAAAAAAGTAAAAAAAAAAGTGGCCTAAGACAGGTGAGCACTACTTTCTTTGTTTAAATGTTCGTTGTGACAAATATTTTTTTAAAAAAGGTTAGGACACTGATGGCATGGCCATCATCTTGACTTTTTTGCTTTCCTTCTTGAGGTAATGGCTGAGTCATGCAAAGAATAATTCAAGGTTTGTGTTAGAATTCTTCCCTGTCACCATCTTACTAGAAATGTTTTCTTTTATATGGCATTAAATGGCCATATGATGGCAGCATAAAATAAAAGATGTTGAGAGTTGCTTCATTTGAAGGGCTGGGGATTATATGTGCATTTCATCTTCCTAGTGTGTGTTCAGAACAGTATACAAGGGATTGTTGGGATGAACTGCTGAATTAACATGCACAATTTCTATTCAGATTTTGGTAAAGGTTTTCAGCATGATGTTTCTTAGGATGAAAGAAGGCTTCTTCCAAGGAATACTGGTTCAAGGACCAGAGGCCTTTCCTGACAATTCATAGGGATATAAAAACTGGAATTCGGGCCCTCCTTATAATAAAAGAGAATCTTAACATTTAGTTTTTTATCAGATGTTTCTCTTTTAAGTCTGTTTCATTCCCCCCATAGGTAGGTACCACCAAGTTGTTCATTAAGAATTTTCTAGAATGTAGCCATCAAGGACTAGAATGTGGCTGTAAGGCTCAAAATAATATTGGGGGGGGGGGGAAGCTCTCAAAACCATAAAAACATGAACTCATCTGGAATTGTATATACATTTTTATACACTGAGAATAAGTAGCATGGAATATATGAGACATTTTAAAATAGGTATGTGTTTGTGCTGAAACAATGGAATCTATTCATTCTCTAGAGCTGCTCCAATGTATTACATGTTCAAATAGTAAAAAAAAAAAGACATACACATCAATGTATTAAAACAGACCAATAAAACTTAATTGTTCATATGGATCTGATGTGATAGGATTCCACTGTAAGGTACTGAGGTTAGCAGCATAGAAATTGCAAAAACTGAAGGCCATGCTGCTTGACATGAACATTTGCTGTTCATTAATATTTTGTGTGCCCTGAAATTGGAGAGAAACTGCCTTGAAAAACATCTTAAAAACTTTACAGTTGAATGGAGTAGTATAATTTTATTCTCCACATCATATTTGCTCTAATTTATCTAAGAACCAGTATTCAGAATTCTCTCACGATTTTCAAAATCAATTGAAAAATAGATTCAGAATAATTATACCGTATTAAAATTACAGAAAAACATACCAGTGCTTTCTATCTGAAAAATAATATTTTTAATTCTGTATAAAAAGGAAAAACATAAAGACTTACTGTTTGGACTTAAGTTTGGACTGAATGCTTGTAACAACTTACAAGTTATAAATGAATTTCAATAGGCATAACGTCTAGATTGCTCCAAATTTATATTTTGAACACTTATTTAACTGTCTGAAAATAACTCTGAAATATTTAATAAATCAGTTTATATATAGCATCCATCTATACACGATCCAGAGAATTTAGCAAAAAATGCAGGGATATTTTTCACTCAGTTCACATGGAAATTTGATTTGTCTTGATATGCCTAATTAGAGCCCCAGGAATTAGAAATGGCTCTTCCAATATTAGCCAAATCTCCCATTTATAATCACTGCAGGGAAAGAATGATTGACAGATGAATTCATTTTAAGAAAACATATTGATTTTATTGAGGAATTCCTGATAACCAAAAATCATAGATCAAGAGTCCAAATCACTGGTTTTTGGTATAATAAAGCAAAATTCAAAAGCAGGATCATAGAAATAAAGGCTACAGCAAGAAATCATGGGGAAGAACAGAAGAAAAAAAGGAAGGCTTTTTAACATCTTTTTTTTTAAAGCTCTGCACTTTATAAATGGGTAGAGGGCAACATTGGCAGAAATGGGTTTTATAAATAAAATAAAAAATAAAAATTATAGAAATGGGTAAGAGGCAAAAAGAGAAGACGAACAGACAAAGCAGGAAGTAAACAAACAAAATCCCCATGGTTTAGTCAACTTACTGAAAACAGAAATAGCATTATTTCAATCATTATGAGCAAAGAACTTGAAAAGGATATGAATGTACCAAAATCTTGATAGCTATTTTTCTAAGAGGGTTGAAAGGAGTTAACAGGTACACAGCAGATGTGGCACTGAATCGAAATATTGCCTTCCCTCTATTCAATACTATAAATGTCTAAAAAAAAAGGTAACAAAATTAATGGAGAAAATTGGATCCAGAACCTGTAAAATGGGTTCTGCACTGGTCTATAATTGATACAAAAGACTTTATTGAAGTAGCAGTTACAAACATAGAAGGTAATCTCTCTATCCCCCTATCTAATTTTGTTCAATCATCTGTTTATGATTCAAAGTGGGCTCATCATCTATGGTAAGCAGATATTTTCTTTAACATGGAGCCAGACTTGTGCAACCAGATAAAAATTTAAATATTGTACACTTAAATTCAAGAGCAAAACCTAGATTTTGACAGCCTGAGAAAAGCTCTTTCCTTCTGTGGTTTTAATTGTAGACTCGCTTCTCACCAGCTTCAGCATCAGTAACCCAGCAGTTTCTTCCCCCACTCTCAACATCTTAATCTATTAAGATCAATGGATTAGGCAAGTCCAGTAATGCTGCAGAATTCTTCACTGCCAAATAAAAAAAGCTCATTAAAAACTTTTTTTTATCAGAATATGCCTAAAAGGTATTATAGCTGCACTTAGTCAATATATCTGAGTAAACTTCATAAAGAAAAGATGATATGTATGGTGCACCATGCTTAAACTTCACCTTACATTATATTTCACTAAAAATTGTTTTGCTTCCAAAAATCTCTGTAAAAATGTACCCATGCTCTCATCCATGAACTAGAACCTATCAGTATGAATTTAATGTTACAATTATCCTACCAAGATGTAGACAGATGATAAATTTGGTATCATCTTCATATTTATAATATCTCACTCTCAATGAATCAATGAGCTCTCCTCTCCTGTACAGTATATAATGAACAGCAGCAGCAGAAGGATATCCACAAGTGACTAACTGATGGGCTGATTTCTATTCCCCATCCATCACAGATTGGATTTGCTCCCTCAGAAAATAAAAGATAACACATTTAAATCCCAGTCCTCTAAACAGCCAAGCAGAATAACCTGGCTAATAGTATTAAATACCCCTGAGAGATATAAAAATATCAGAATAGATGCATTTCCTCAAAAGTATTGAAGGTCATCCACCAGAGTAAAATGCATTTTCATTCCATAACTGAATCCCAACTGAGGATATGAGACTCTATTCACTTCATCGGAGTTCATAGATCAAAAGGACTCCTTGATAATATTGCTAGTGGCGCTTCAAGCATACAGTTCTGATTGAATAATTAAGATTACAGAGAAAGTGAACAATGTTAATAGCAAAATCTTGTACTAATAAGTCACAAGACTTTCTCCTGCTCCTATTTCTCTATCAGGAAGCAGTCAAATTTAAACAAGTTTCTCCCCACACTTAAAAGTAAAAGATGGTAGGCTTGACCATACAGGCTTGACTTACAAACATTCATTTAATAACCATTCAAAGTTATGACAGTACTTTAAAAAATGTAAAGACAGATTCTTGCATTTATGACTGCCACAGCATCCCTTTGGTCATGTCATCAGAATTGGCAACAGACATGTATTTAGAATGGCTGCAACGTCCTAGAGTCATGTGATCACCATTTGTAACCTACCCAAGGGGCTTCCAACAAGTAAAGGTAATGGGGGAAGCAGATTTGTTTAACAATTGTGGTAATTCATTTAACAATCATGGCAAAACAATAACAAAATTGGCATGACTCACTTAATAACCACATCACTTAGAGACAGAAGTTCTGGGTTCAGGTACGGTGAGAACTACGTGTAGTTCATACTCAAACTCAGTCGGATTACATTTTAATCTACTTTCCTTTCACTGGCACTTCAACTGTTACACATCTTGTCCCATAGGTCCTAGTAAAACAAAGAACACCCCAACTCCAATCCCAGTGTCAACTAGTATAGAAAGAGGCTGCTTTGGAAGAATCATATCAAGCATCCCAATTACCATCTCATGCCAGAAGTCCACCTGGCACTCAATAGAACAGCCTAACAGATGATATGATACTTACCAGGAACCTTCCAGAATCAATCAAGATCATTAGATCTTGAGGAAGACCTTCTTCATGGGCCCATTTATGAGCAGTGAAAATATCATCTGGACCAGGAAGTGATCTGACCACATTAAAGGACTCAATCTAATATCATCCATATGCAGATCACATACTAATAATTCTTAGTTAAAGATGGGGTCAAACATATGTCTGTTGAGATGATTATATGCATGATCATATGGTAAAAAAAAAAAGGCCCTCCTAGTTATATTCAGTGGAGTTAAAAAGATTAACTCCAATTTTTTGGAATTTTTTAAAAAAACATCCTGCTAACTGAGTTGCATAAAAAGGAAGTTTATTTAACTTTTACTTCTTGTTTAGCTCTTAGCAAAAGGGATCTATTCAGAATAAAGAAGTGGAATGAAGTTTTGGAAACTACTAATTGAGCAGGATTTGATATGCATCTTCTGAGGGAATAAAAATATGTATCTTACTGTTTGTATACATTTTCTTATAGAAGAAGTTAGAAGGAAAAATAATTTTGCTCTTAAGGCTTACAGTGGCCTTCTCCAAATGCTGTGTTAACATATGGGATTCCTAAAAAACTTGACCTTCCCCTTTCTGGCGATGAATTCTAGGAGATGGGCATGTGAATGATACCAGGCTAAAGATGACCAGGCCAAAGAATTGTTTTTAATTTTAATAAAATTGAAAGCAGGATTTTCTGACTGCAAGAATATCTTTTCTTTTTAATAGCAGAGTCAGGGTCAGGTTGTTCTAAGGCTACGGATCTAACAGCAACCCACATAGCTGTAGGATAATATAGAAACAAATCAAACATTTACATCCATACTTGTGTGAAAAGAAGAATTCGACCAGAGGGCAATTGCTAAACAGATTCAATCATTTAAAAACACTGAGTCTGTAAAGTGAAGATTTGTTGCAAGTGCCATGTAATTTTTGTGAAGTAATTTCCCCCCACAATCATTTTCTTCCAGACATGTGAATACAAAATATATTATAAAACTACTTCACAATAATGAGGTGGGGACATGGAATAACATATTTACAATATTGTAATATTATCCCCGAATAATGCTTTAGTTGTAATAAATGAATGAAAGTCCATATTTATGAGATAACAATATGAGGTATAGAAGTTGTCTATCTATGGAGGAAAGAGGACTGTGCAGAATTTCCCCCCTCCCAAATTCTATGTTAAAATCCCAGCACTCACTTTTTTGTTAATGTAATATGGGTCCAGGTCCTCCAATGGCTCGGACACCATCCCCGGAGGTATGTCTCCATATATAAAGGGCAGGGATTTGCCTGCTTCCAAATCGCTATTCGGTTTTGGTCCATTTTCATCATCATCAATGTCTTTCCGCTCTTGTTTGGACTTCTTCGCCTTTTCCTCGGTAATGCGTTGTTCAATAGCTGCCAGTGATTCTTTCGTAAAAAAGCGGAAGCTGTCAGGTCCTGGTGGTACCAGCACTGACTGTGCCATCTTTTCATCCTGCAGCTCTTAATTACAGTTGTGCCCCATGCATAAAAAAATGCTAGGATGCAGAAAAACATAAAAGAAAAAAATGAATGTTATGCTGCTCT
Organism: Laticauda colubrina; assembly: GCA_015471245.1. NCBI lineage: Eukaryota > Metazoa > Chordata > Lepidosauria > Squamata > Elapidae > Laticauda > Laticauda colubrina. The sequence goes on along the minus strand of BLBF01000011.1, from coordinate 12,955,008 downwards.
CTGGATCAACACTGAAATGCTAGCTTATTATTTTCTTCAGGGATGGTAGGTTACAAATGGTCGAGTAGGGCTTTCTTGTCAATTTATTTTTGATTTTTGTAGCAACCAGTTTTCCTCCTCTTTTTTATAGCCTTTAAACACCTAAGACGGGTGTCAAACTCAAGGCCCGGGGGGAGGGGGGGAGAGTGCTTAAATCTGGCCTCTAGGGCTGCCCTAGAAACAGCAAAGGACTGGCCCACTGTGCCTCTGCCAACAAAAACAAAGCTTGGGAGGTCCATGTGTGGCCCTCCCAGGCTCCGTTTTCAACCGCAATGACTTCCTGCTATCCTCTTCTACCAAAACAGAGCTCTGTTTTCACTGGCAGAAGGCAGCAGAAGGCCATCACGGATCAAAACAAAACTCAGGAGCCCGTTTTCACTGGCAGAGCTATCAGGCCACCACAGATGCCCCCAACACGAGTGACATCACACTGGCCATTCCCAGCTTGGCCTCCCAAGGTCAAACACAACCCTGATGAGCCCCTACATAAAATCAAGTTTGACACCCCTGACCTAAGAGAGTGGAAATCAAATCCATTCTCAAGGAAATCAGCTTTCTTTTGAACAGCAATGCATTGGCAGTCATGTAAAGAATGTTCTGCACTGAGCTCACTATTTTCCTATTTTTTAAAATAATAGTGTACAGCAGCTTTGTTTGCAATCCGCAGCACAAGTGAACAACCATATTTTAGTTTACAATGTTGTGTAAATACAGCCAGGGTACTTTATTAAGACACTTCTAAATGCCAACATTTATGTCTGTCTGAATTCAGTATAAAATGTTGATCTATTTGATGATTAGAATATGACAAGCATAGGCATATTTATATATCTGTAACTGCCAGAGTACAGCCAGCCAATAACTGATCACAATAATTCCAGGTTATTAAATGAGCACCTTACTTTAAGCCTTCTAGCTCAAGTCAAAACATATTTTCTTTACCCTTATCATAATAAATTTCTCGTATTCCTTGGTTTATACAGCCACCTCCCCGTGGCAAATCTCTATCATCTTCAACATTTCTAATGCTGATATACCAGAAACTCTGCATATTCCTTTGCTAACCACCATGCTACTATGACCAGATCCTAGAAGGTGGGAAATGGGGTGGATAAAAATCTCTCCAATTAGAACTCAGATAATCCTTTCAGAGGTAAAGCTGTAATATCATGGAATTTTGCAATGGATGTAATTTTTCCCACGGTTAGAATATCACTATCACGGGAGTTGCTCAACAATTTTGATTGAATTGTAAGATCAATCTTGCATGGGAATTGACATTGTGCCCTTATCTAGATCTCAACTAATGACAGGGCACTACCATGGATAACTTATTGCCTAATTTCAATCAGTGAAAGTTAGAGTAAAAGGTAATATGTAGTGGAAAAGTGAAGCATAATAAAATATATGATTAATTTGAAATAAGATACCATAAATAGAAAACATTTAAGTTGGATCTAGTAGATCCTCTGATTCCAACTGCTCTGGTCTGCAAACGTTTAAGTCAGATTCAGTATTGTTTATTCCATTTTCTCCTTTGTATAACATATCACTATATATACATATCTTGTTATGATAAAAATACAATTTATTCAGGTTTAACTAACTGAGTTACAAATGGCTAAAATTCAGATACAAAACTCTACATTCACTCAATATGCTTAACTGGTTACTAAATTGATTCATATATTCCTCTGAACAGTACACTGAGCAACAACCCAACCAAATTAGCTAGATTTGAGTAAAATAAGCAATGATTTGACTAATTATATTTATCATGACAAGCAAATGTAGCTGTTATGTCTTCCTTAACATGATCAATGATTAGAAGATGACATTTCCTTGATGCCATTCCCTCTCCCCACCGTTATAAATGGATTTCTCCTACTACACTAGCGTTTTGGGGGAACCTAGATAGGATGGAAGGGAAATCTTCACCCCCACATAAGTCTGACTAATTACAGAAAGGAAACCAAATAAAATTTGGTCATTAACTCAGCCCAGCTGAGATGGGCAATTGACAACTGGTCAATTGAAACAAAAATCAACTTTATGACATGCACCAAAAGAAACTTCTTCAGCTGAAGAAGTTTCTTGGATGAGAAGTGAAACATCTTCAAAGAAAACCAGACAGTCCAGTTGCCTCTTGAAAAAGCACCTTTGGGACAACCATGACCTGGATGACTGAGAATCTCCATAGACATCAAAAGAATGTTTCTACTTACATAACAGTTTAAATACAAAAAAATTTCCAACAACAACCTTAACATATTTCTAATTAAGCTAACTTTCCACCTGGCCAGAGATCATTCTTCTTTCACTACATACAAAATTCTTCCTGCACCAAACTTGACAGAACCCCTTTATTTTCTTCTGATAGCTCTTTGGGCATACCAGGCTGGCTTGTTCTTCAAGGGGCCAGCTGTAGGAAAAAACTGCTGTGCAGCATCTCTTTAGCATGTCCCTGCAAAGATGCATCAATCCCTACAACTGCTTCTCTGGGGGCTTGATAGTGCAGAACAGTCAGAGAATGTGGGGTGCAACCAATCCTGATCCAACTTTTGTTAGCAAAGTCTTCAATTCAAGACCTCCCAAAATGACCACTTGGAACTAGCTGATGCTGGAGTAGATAGCACTTATTAACACTGAAAAATTATTTTTAAAAGAGCCAAAAAGTGGCTGGCCAGCTGGGAGCATAATGATAGGAGCTCCATTTATTATTTCAGATCAGAAATATACCGGTATTAACTTTTCTCCAGTGAAATTGTGTTTTGTTGTAGGACCATGTTGCAATGCAAGCAACTTAGTTTTATTTCTTACAGCCGTAAAAGTACTAAGATATAAAAAGTAGAACCGTGCAAATTTACAACAATTTTTCTCATTGGGGTTGGAAAACATTTTTTTTTTTATTTTGCTGTATGATCAAGATTGTAGATTCAATTGTAAAGCATTAAGGGGAAGAAATAAATTTTAGTGCTTCCTAATGGAAGTATTTTGCATGGTTCTCTAAAAGATGTCTCCTGAAGATCATTAAGACCAGTGGTGGGATTCAAATTTTTTTACTACTGATTCTGTGGGTGTGGCTTGGTGGATGTGGCATGGCTTGGTAGGCGTGACAGGGGAAGGATACTGTAAAATCTCCATTCCCATCCCACTAACCTGCTTTCCAGCTCTGTTCTCCTGTGCAGGGCAATAAAAGAAGACTCAGCCAATCAGCTGGGATTTGGGAGGCAGAGAATAGATGGGGGCGGGGCTAGTCAGAGGTGGTATTTACTGGTTCTCCGAACTACTCAAAATTTCTGCTACCGGTTCTCCAGAACTGATCAGAACCTGCTGAATACCACCTCTGATTAAGACTATAACATGTGAAATATCTCGCCCTTCTCCTTCGGGCTCATCATCCAGCAAGTGTTCAATAATGGCAGCATTTACAACCCAGAAATTCTGGATATCACTGAGGAAACTTTGCACAAGGACTTTCTGGAAGGCGTTCATAACATAGCCAGTGTTTGTCTGCAGACCAGCTATCCTACTGTGGCCTCCCTCCACCATTCCTTCATCAATGGATACAAGCGAGTCCTGACTGTGGCCGTGGAGACAAACTCCTCTTTCCCATTAGATGAAAAGGTGAAGGCCTTCCTGGTTGATCAGTCAGCTTTTGCTACTGCTGCTCTGGCAGTGACCGAAGCAGCTGCTCCTGCTGCAGCAGTGCCGGCTAAAGAAGAAGTCAAGGAAGAATCCAAAGAGTTTGATGAAGATATGGGCTTTGGGCTTTTTGACTAGCCACCTGTCTTAAGCTGAGTAGAGTGAAATTCAAAAGAAATAAATAAAAAGTATACTTCTTTATCACACACACACACATACACACACACACACACACATACACACGACTATAACATGAATAGTTAAGCATACTATTTTTTCCAAGATCACAGATGATATGCCTCTGAATTCCAGAAGATGAGAAACATGAGCATACTTTGGGGGTTTTCTAGAGCAAGGGTCTCCAATCTTGGTAGCTTTGCTGGCTGGGGAATTCTGGGAGTTGAAGTCTGCCAGTTTAAAGTTGCCAAGGTCGGAGACCCGTTCTAGAGAAATGAGAATGACACTTTGGAATAATCCAGCAACACTGTTGTGTTCTTTTGTTTATTTCCTGTTTTATATATATGCTATTTTCCAGATACTGCTATTTTTTTCATCTCTACTTCAGGTACGTGTGAATTAAGTAAGCTTTTGGACCAGTAAGTTATTATGAAACAGAGAAATGTATGTTACCAAATTGGATGCAGCCTGTTTTGTATATATAGCAATGGGTAAATAGCTTTTTAAAAAGTAAATGGTAAGTTCAGAAGGATTTACAGACCTCGGGAGAGGAAGATTTTAATACTTTGCATCCTGCTAGGTTTCTGATCAAGACTGAAGGCACTACACCCTGCTATTGGAATTGAGGGCAGAGAGCATGTGTATCCTCAGATGCATGTCTTCTTTTCTGAATACAAATAATGGATCTGGCCAAAAAGATTGATTTGCAATAGATCACAACAAGGGATAAATACCCCTATGTCCAAGTGGCAGACTAGATTGGTTCCCTTTGTTTGAAATTTATATATTAAAAAAACATTCACACTATTAGTACTGATATAAGTGGCATACTTCCCAGTTCAGGGGTTCCAGAATTTTTAAAAAGTACAGAAACAAGACGTTGATAGCTGAACAAGTAGATTTGTAGCATGTTCCCCATTCAATCCTTAGCATCTTCACTGGGATCTAGGAAAAATCTACTTGAAACCTGGAGAAATAATCACCTTAAATTAAATAGATCAGTTATAAGGCAAAATCACTTTCCTACAGGAGTGCAATACCTGCAAGATTTAAAATCAGCATGGAGCCTGAAGTTCATTCTGAAGTCATCACTGTTAGATCCAGGAAGTAGATGTGATGCCACAACATGCCTCTGGAGTATATCAGTGAACAAAACAGCTTATTGATTTTTTATCTGCACTTCCGTCAGCTTCTGGTTGGTTAGGGAACAAACTAGCATGCTTGTGTGCCTCTGTATAGCTCTGTTTCCTGTTGCTTTGACAACAAAGCACGGCAAGGGCAGAAGAAGGATAAGGATAAAGTGAGGCGACAAATGATGGCTTACATAGTAGATCAGAAATGGAACTTTAGAGCTCATGGTCAAAGGGGACAGGACACCACCCCTGAAAAGAGGCTTCAATATTTGCATCTGCCTAAGCCCTTCTTGGAGCTATCCAATTAGCATTCCCAGCTACGGAGCTGTTTTTCTCCATGGTAATCAATTTTCAAATATTACATAGGAATGGCCAAGTAATTATTAATATATGGACTGGTGTTTCTATGGGAGTTGTGGCTGAGTCTTTTCATATGTGCTTATTTCTGCATGGTGAATTTTAAAAGAGTGGGACAACAATGCATTTGCACATCGGCATACTCCCTTCCAGCAAGAGAGGAAAAATTGTCTGGATTTTTGTATGAGCAAACAAATGTCCTGCTTTTTGATCAATGGTCAAAGAAAGTAGAAGGCCAGCAGTAGTAAAGATGCTTTGGAAGATGAGAAACAATGAGGGCTGGAAAGATTGCTGAACCACAACTTGCAGGAGATCTCGCCAGTATGGCCACAATTGAGGGCAACAGCTGGAAAGTCACCGGTTCCGCAATCTGGATGTAGGATGCTAATTTAAATTTATGCTGGTTCCATCATTTGGATGTAAATGTTTATGGATAATTTTCTGGAACAATAAAAACAGGTTATGGTATTCTGGATAATAACCTTTCAGATACTTGAAGAATGCTATTATCCTCCCCACATCGTCATTTTTAACATTTTATAAATCTTTAACTCCCTTAATCTTTTATTGCGGGACATTGTTTCCAATTCTGAAGTAATTTTTCTTGCCTCTCTCTGGACCCATGTGAGTCTGAATTTTTTTCAGCTGTGATACTCAAAATAAACAACAGTATTCAAAGTAGAAAAGAATGAAACTATTCCTATACATCACGGGTGTCAAACTTGTGGCGTCAAGTTGCCATCACATGACGTTTTGTGGCGTTTTTCCTATTCGCGGAGTGGGATTGGCATGGCCTGTGTGTGATGCATTTGACCCGTAGGCCGCCAGTTTGACACCCCCTGCTACACATGATTCAGAAATTGATCAGGTCCAGATATTGTGTTTGTTTGTTTGCTATAGATGTGAATACCAACTTGTTATGGCAAATGTTTTTCAACCACAACAGTTGACAGCTAGGGATGAACAAGAAAGACAGACCTATTATTTGTTAAGAGGACCCAAAGACTCAGAGTAGAACAAATCAGCAAGAATATTTACTGCTATGTTGATATTAAAGGATATTTTCATCCTGCCTTATCAGTATCATCAAAAACCTAAAAACCACAGCATACAACACAGTTTGGAAGAATGGTTGTTATACAGACTGTGCATATTATCCCCTGAAAAAATCTCTGTCAACTAATTAATAACATGCTGAGTGACAGGTCCTGTCAGATAATAATGGGGGACAACCAGGGGTGGGATTCTACTGGTTCGGCCTGGTTCAGCCGAACACCTTGCTCCAAAAATCAACTGGCAGTGAACTGGTTCGCTGCAACTTTTAATGTGGGCCCACATGCTTTACCTACCTATATTTTCTTAGCTTATTAGCACGGCACAGTGGATTGCCACTGTGTTACTTGAGTGCTATGCGTGCGCACACAGCATGCATCGGGCATGCACGATCACCAAATCTGTTGTGAATCCCATCCCTGAAGACAACATAAGTAAGGTAAGAAGATTAAGCAACAGTGTCCCACAAGGGTCTGTAATGGCACCCTACACTATTCAACTTATACATATCAGCTATGCTGGCAACAAGGAAATGCAAATTTGGATAAGCTGATGACTTGGCCACAGCAGTACAAGAAAAACACATGGAAGTAGCAGTCTCCTGTCCAAAGATCTTAAATCTTGGGAAAATTTTCCCTGACTAGAGGCTTACTCCTAGCACCAGCAAAACAGTAACTACGAGCTTTCACCTTAACAACAAACTAGCCTATGAAATCCAAAGGTCTACTTAAACAACTTACTCCCATCTGAAGTACCTCAGAGTAATAGTGGACCAGGCTCTCTCCTATAAGATACATCCAGAGAATACAGTGGCAAAAATCAATACAAGGAACAACGTACTCCAGAAATTATGCAGAATTAAATGAGGAAGTTCAGCTGCCATCCTCGGGTCATAAGCACTAGGGCTGCTCTATTCCAGAGCACAATACCATGCCCCTGTATGGCTTAACAGCTGCCATATTAGTAAGTTCCATAACAGACTTAACAATACCATGAGGACTATAAGCAGATGTATTAAAACCACTTGGATTTGCTAACTTTCTGTTCTGAGCCATATAGCACCGTCAGTTTTACAAAGGCAAGAGGCAGTAATGAGAAAATACAGAAAAATATCTCCTACTAATGCACGCTGACCTTCCTCATTTATCAGATGGAAGACTCAAATCCCATTGGCACTTGCAGAACATCTGCCAACAATTTTAACATCGATTCCCTATGGAAAGCCAAAGAGGTTAACTGAACACCCAGACATAAGTAGACATGTAAATGACCCCACAAAAAAGGTACCAACCTTCAAACTATCACACCAATAATGGATAATACTGAATAGGAATCGTACCTCACACTGTCTTAGCCAGAACTCATTATATAAATGGGGCATAGTTTCTACCCCTCAGTGTGACTGCAGAGTCCCACATCAAACTATATGACCAGCAGTAAGCTGAGGGTATCTAGCTGAGGGTGTCCAGAATCTGATTTTTTTCATTACAAACGATGCTGCGCTTCAATGACCTAGACATTGCTATTTGAACACAGATATTTTTAACATTTACATTTTATTGTGTTTTATTAATCTAGGTGAAATATTGCTAGTCCATGTATGATATGTCATATGCTAAATCAATAAATATTGCCAAAATATATATTTATTTTATTTACTTTTTATTACAAAGAATTCCTTCAGATAACCAGTCTCTCAACTCTTAAAAATCCATTTTAAAACAGAAATTGATCTAGGTTTCCTTGCCTATTTCCTAATCTATTCCAGATATGTGGGTAGGACTGACTGAACCAAAAGTGGCTAGCAGAGGAGTGGAGCTGAAAATCCTAGCACTCGTCTTCCTGCCTTATTTACTGCCTTGAAATGGCATTTTCCTACCCAAGGAAATAAGAGATTTCTTGGAAATGCTTATAGTGTTCAGCTTGCATAAATCACTATCATATGACTGATCCTGCATGACAACTCAAAACGTAGATTTATCATGTATTCCTATCAATGAGAACCTACTTTATTCTCCACAGTATTCCTTGATTTACAACAGTTCATTTAGTTACCATTCAAAGTTACAACAGCACTGAAAAAAAGTAAGCAAAAACCATTTTTCAGTCTTATGACTGCTGCTCATGGTCATGTCAACAAAATTTAGACGCTTGGCAGCTGGTTCATATTTATGACAGTTGCACTGCCCTTGGGTCATGTGATCAGCTTTCATGACATTCTGGCAACCCAAATCAATGGGGAAGCCAGAGTCACTTAACAACTGTGTCATTAACTTAACAGCTGCAGTGATTCACTTAACAACCTTGGCAAAATAGGTGGTAAAACGAGTCAAAATTCACTTCACAAATGTTTTGCTCAGCAACAGAAATGATGGTCGTAAGTCCAGAACTACCTGTATTCTATTCTCATTTGCCAGGAGCACAAATAACATACGAAGTCCAACAATGAAGACTGTGAATATTAAGGAACAAGAGCAGCTTTGTATCTCAGAAATAGTCCAATTCTTTTCACACTGAATTTGAATCTGGAACATTAGGGACGACTCACACACTGGTCAGCACTTCTTCACTTTCCTACCATTGGGTAGGAGATATAGAAGCATAGCCAGCTGTACCAACAGGCTGAAGAATAGTTTCTATCCGTGGGCTGTCAGACTTCTGAATGGAAAATAACTTCATGTCAGCATACTATGATAGACTTGCAGCGCATTGAGCAATAAGTTCACATGGAATAACAAGATTGTGTGTTTGTTAGTAGGATTCACTGGGTTAGAGACTTTCTGTCTTCACTGTGAGTTGTGTTGGGTGTGTGTGCACGAAGGAAGGCTCAGCCAATTTCATTGTACACTTGTTGTATTCTGACAATAAAGGTTAATTTGATTTGATTTCTGTCCAAACCTTGTCTCCTATGATATGGAGAAGTGAGGGGCCAGGTGAAAATAGATACCAGGCTTCATGGACTAACAATTGCTATGTCTTTATTGGATTCTGGTAGAAAACAAAATGAAGAATCAATGGTGTGGCAGGCAAGTGTATCTTGAAAATAATATTTAAAATACTGTTTGACACTGATACATTAAGTACATTAAGTATTATCATTTGAATGTCCTAAATGTTTTTTCCCATTAACCAAAACTAGTTGAAGTTAAACCTTTGAAGGGAAATCAATAAAATCCTTGGTGTGCTTTAAATGTTACACCCAAATCCATTTACAATATTAATAAGACAGTAATTCATTAGAATGATTGCACCTGTTTTAAAATACAGCTGTTCACTAATGTATAAATCTTAAAGTGCCTTACAGTACCAAAATACATAAAAAGCACTCAAATGCTATCACATAATGCAGTGTTTTTCATGACTTCTTGTACCTTAATAAAACATGGTGTATGGTACAGCTAGCAGTTTTTGTATAGTGATTTACAATATAAACTATGCATCTTTGCTCAGTAATGCTTAATATCCCATTAAGTGCTCTGGAGTTTACAGTCAGGTGAGTCTGTAGAAGAGAATAGTTTTAGTAAGGCCAACCTAAATGACCCAAGAAAACAGATTTTTGTTTTCAAAGTAAAAATAGGGGGGGGGGAAGCTCAGATTTCTGACTCTCCCAACAAGGCAGTTTTTGCAATGCTTATGTCAACAAAGTGTGAAATAGGCGGAGAATAAAAAAAAGACCAGCTGTACCTAAGGCCTTCAGGTTGCTGTGTTAGCAATCGATTCATATTTATTCATGATTAGTAATTTCCACATAATTTTGCACCAACTTCTGTGAAAAATAAAAACATATGCAAAAACTGTGGGGTGCTTCAAATGAATAGCTCACCACTTAAAAGGCATCAACTTAAACTTTTCATCCTTAAAGGAATGTTGGCAAAATTCTAAATAGGCTTACAGAGGAGATGGGAAAGTTTTATGAGGAATATCGAACTATTTGGGAGTGTCTCCCTCCAAATAAAGCAGGATGATTGTGTAATAAAAATGGATCTGCAATAATCCAGACTATTCCTTTGGATTCCATACAGCAAAGATACGGCCTTTGTCCTGCTTTAGGGGTGGTTAAGATTTGGGCCAAGGCTGATCACTTTTTTTATTGGACACAATGACTCTGTACCTTCCACAAACACCTGCCATATTTTTTGAGAAATTGCCATTCTTCCCCATAGTCCTCAGCTAATGGCTCAGCTCCCAGAAAGGATTTATTTCCAGGCTGGGAGAAGATACTTACTACAGATTCTCAAATACCCAACATTAACTTAGTTCATTTACAGCATCTAAATGAACATTAGCACTAGTTGTAAATGACTTTCAGTTGCTTTACTCACCTTCAGTTCTCCATCAAGCTCAGCCAAACATACTTTTCCTGCACCTATTATCTGACTAGTAATATTTCATGACAGAAGAAGCTTTTCCAGTATAATAGCCAGACAGTCTGACTGCTAAGAAGAACATCATCAGGAAATGACTGGCAGATTTTCTTATAGAGTACTCCGAAATCCTACAATGATTACTAGTCTTTTCTGAAGTCAGCTGAGTAAGAGAGCACAAGATGGAGTCTGCTTGACCATTTTCTCCAAATGGATATCTGTGTATATGCAATGCCTCTTCCACAGGACCTTGCAACAAAAGATTTCCCATTTCTGCTTTGAACTGCAGGAAGACCACAGTGACTTCCAATGAATTCACCGAAATTCCTATAGTGCGTTTGACATGTTCCAGATCCTGCCAGCTGGGGAATGTCGTATGATGGGGCCAAGCAAGAGACCCATTTCTGTTGTGTCTTCCATCTTATGGAATAACAACCCTCTGGAGATCAGATTGGCCCTTACTCTGTTGGCTTTCTATAAGGCCTTAAAGATGTATTTTACCATGGGAACTCAGAAGTACAGCTTGCACAATGGCTGTGTTGAGAGATGTGATAATAATTTTGCTATAGATTCTGCAACATCCAGCTATATAAATTGAAAGAAGTAAATAACATCTGTAAGGGTACTTAGGAGAACATGAGGAATGTATAACCTAGGTGTCATACTCGTGATGACACGTTGTTGTCATGTGACATATCACAACTTTTTTCCCCTTTGCTAAAACGGAAATGGGGGTGGCCAGCATGTGATGCATCTGGCCCATAGGCTGTAAGTTTGACCTAGGGTATGTATAATTTACGTCTTATTCTCTCGCATGTGCCAAAATGGCATGTGCCATTTTGCCTTTTGGTTGAAGAGGAATATATTACTAGTGTTCAGAGTAGGTAACATAAGGAAATACTTTGTGGTGTGGGTATTGGGAATGGGGTTATTTTTTTAAAAAAATAATTATTTACATACAAGTCTTCCCCATCCATGGGCTGAAATATATGGATTCCCCCTCATTTTGTCCCAGTGCATATGCATGCAACTTTTAATAGATAGGCAAGGAAATTTGTCAGCTTATAAACCTCTTATTTAGCTGATACACTGCAGGTTGGAATTCAACAGTTGCAATTTCTGATGAAGGATGTATTTTTTATTTTATTTTTATTTGTCAATTGCTTGCAAGATAATAGGTATAAGTAAAAATATAGTTATGATTACATGGATACTTATAAGAAAAATAAAAGAAACAATAGGATAGGAATGGTAGGCATGTTGATGCGCTTATGCATGCCCCCTACAGACCTCTTAGGAAAGGGGTGAGGTCAATATTAGACAGTCTAAGGTTAAAAGTTTTTGGGTTTTGGGGAAAAAAACCACATTCAGTATGTGCAACCTTTTCATATCACTGATTAAGGTGCATCTGCTAAATTTTTGCCTGTAGTTTATTTGATAAAAACACAAAAATTGAAGTCATTAGGATATGATAAGTAAAAACGAGAGTGGAAAATGTGGTCTCTTCACAGAATCACTTTCAACACACATTGATTTCATTTTAGCTGTCAGGGAAATATTCTAAGAAATCTTTCTGCAAGAGTAGCACAATACCCTATCGTTCTTTTAGGTTAAAAATCAAAAGCAATATACCTTGACTCACAACGGTTCATTTAGTGACCGTTCAAAGTTACATCATAACTGAAAAAAGTGACTTATGACTATTTTTCATGCTTACAACCATTGCAGTCTCACATGGTCATTGATCAAAATTCAAATGCTTGGAAACTGATTCATATTTATAACAGCCACAGTGTCCCAGAGTCATGTGATCAGTTTTTGCAACTGTCTGACAAGCAAAGTCAATGGGGAAACCAGATTCACTTAACAATCGTGTAAGTGCAATGATTCACTTAAGCCCATGTCACACTGCACCAACGGATGCAAAGAGGATGTAAAATGGAGAGAAATGCTTGCCATCCATTGGAAAACGCGATGCATCTGTTGTGTACTCACTGCGTCCGTGATTCATACTCTCTATCCGTCCAGCATCCGTCTAGTGTGATTTCATCCGCTCAAAAAGTTTTGAGCTGCACAAAACTTTTTGAGCGGATGAAGTATCTAATGTGTCCGTTATACATCCGCTACGCACACGGGGAACATCCGTTATACGTCCGTCATCATCTGTTATGCGTCCGCTATATCTGCTAGGCATCCGCTGCGCATCCGCGCAACTCAAATCCACTTCAGCGGAAAACGGACACAGGGAGGAAGTGAAACGGATGCGGAACGGACACACAGCGTTAGTAGCACGGACGTAGATAGGATGAAAGCGGATGCAGCTACGCATCCACGTCATCCGCTACGCATCCACTCTGCATCCACTCTTTCCGCTACGCGTCCGCTTTGTTATGCTCCCCCGGAAGCCCTGCGGACGTGCCATCCGCTTCCATCCGCTTTCGTCCGCTAGGCTTCCGTTGAGCATCCATTTTACATCTGCGCTACGTCCTCCCCCCATCCGTTCTTTTCCGTTCTGTTTTTGCAAATTTTTGCCCCTTTTGAGAGCGGTTAAGAACGGATGGAGCCACCCCCAGATTTTTGGCCGTCCTCTGTGTCCTTTTACATACGTTTTGCATCCATCGGGCGATGTGACCTAGCCTTAGAAACTGTGGGAAGAAAGGTGGTAAAATGTAGCAAAACTCACTTAACTGTTGCACTTAGCAAAAGAAATTTTGGATTCAATTGTGGTCATAAGTTGAGGGCTACCTGTATTTCTAATTGTGCATTTCTACTTGCAAGATGTTGAATCTCAGAGCACAGAGACATTGACAGTGCTTTAAAAAATAGCATGTCTACTTTGAATACCCAATAGAAAGCAATGGATGACAAAGCAATATTGAATTGTTGCTCATTGATGCCATAAACTCTATTCTAGAGTAGTCTGAGTGATCTGCAGTGGTTACTGAAAAACATCACAAAACGTAGTGCTTTGTTCTTAAAAGGGGATATTTGGAACAAGTGCAAGCTGCTCTGGAAATATATTTTGAATGTGCAAAGTTAACAAAAAATATCCTGTGTGGAATCAGTAGCCAAATGTGCAACAAAGAATTTTTTTCCCCCGAGCAGAATAAGCCTTGCTAAATTTTGCTGGTTAGTTCTTGTTCTTTGCCCACCTACTTAGATTTGCTTGCAGCCATCTAATTTAGGAGCTGTAGTGTGGGAAAAAAAATCATTGCTGAATCCTGTCTGGTGGTCTTTGTGCTGTGCCACCTGAGAATTTTAAACCACAGCTCCAGATGGAATTACTCATCCAGCATTGCTAAAAATGCTGAGGAACAAATGTTTAGTACTAATGGTGCTGGAATTCCAAGTGAGGTGTTACAGAGGGCTGGTAAGGCAAGGGAGAAAGTATTGTTTTTTTCACAGTACCCAAATCTATCTCTTGTGGAACAATTTGCTACTCAAAATGATGGCTTCTTTGGGATATGACTGAATCCTGGTTACAATGTACCCAGATGTCACATTACCAGAAAACAAATCAGAATCTTTGGCTTGCTAAAATATCTTCATGAGTTCAAATGTGTATTTGTGCCTACTCCCCCATATATGTACCCATTATAGGATAACCAATTTCATCATTATCAAGTTTGAAAAATGTCACAAAATAAATGAATCTCATACAGGTAGTTCTTCAATTCACAACGTAAATTGAGCCCCAAATTTCTGTAGCTAAGTGAGACATTTGTTAAGTGAATTTTGCCCCATTTTATGACCTTTCTTGCCACAGTTGTTAAATGAATCACTGCAGTTGTTAAGTTCGTAACATGTGAGTCTGGCGTTACTTATCAGAAGGTCTCACAAAGGCAATCACATGATCCTGGGATACTGCAACTGTCATAAATATGAATCAATTGCTGAGCATCTGAATTTTGATCATATGACCATGGGGATGCTGCAATGGTTGTTAGTGTGAAAAACAGTCATAAGTCACTTTTTTCAGTGCCATTATTACTTCACTAAATGAACTGTTGTAATTTGAGGACTACTTGTACTATATTGCCAAAATGACTATTCACCTCCACTCATAACTTAAAATACTTTTTTTCATCTAAATGGCAGAGGTTATAAATAAAATTTTAATTTTAGTTCTTTCAGGTAGACGTGTCTGTCTGGTTTTGTCTGAGCTTGGAAACTGAACAGGCTTGGATCCAGTTAGCACTTGGCCAGAAACCAAATGTAAATGCCAGAGCTGGAGGCAACAGACAAAGCAAAAGTACTAAGGTATCTTGGAAAAAATCAACAGAAAAATTCTTGGATGTCTTTGTCAACTCAGGTTATTTCAAATCAAGCTTGACTCAAGTTTATGTTTATCATTACAATTAACAATTACTTCTCTCCCAGTTTCTACCTGGGATCTGCATGTTTCAAATCCCATTGGCCAAAGAATGCCTGTTGGTGACATCTAGAAGAGATAACTTTTCTGATGAAGCACTTGCTTTATAGAACATTCAGCCTCTGGAGGTCAGGATGGCTCCAACAATGATGACCTTTTGTATGACCCTAAAGACTTGGTTCTGTGCCCATATCTGGGAATCTGACTGTCCATAGGAATCGGTTTCTCCTTTCATTTAATAATTATGTGTGATTTATTCTCAGCTGTTGTGTATGTTGTATTATTGTAATTGCTTTCATTTTTTAAAATGTTGCTTGGCACCCAGAGTTACTTGGTAAGATGGACAGCTATACAAATTGAATAAATAATATCATAATACAATAGTAAAAGTAAATCTACATGAAATAAACTCAAGAAACCCCTTTGCTGTGTAAGATGGATTGGGTGCCAGTTTATTTCTGAATTCGAGGTGTTGGTTCTCACCTTTAAAGCTCTTCATGGTATGGGACTAGCCTACCTGATGCATTGTCTTATCCCAAACACATCATTCCTTCTTATCTGGTCAAGCAGGGAGGGTATGTTGCAAATCTCATAAGTTAAATAATTACAGTTAGAGAAGCTTTTCCATTGTTTCTCCTGTCCTTTGGAATATCTTATCCCCAGAAGTCAGACAGAGCCACCACTCCTCTGGCCTTCTGAAAGAGTATTAAGACCTGGCTTGGCCAATTGGCATGGGGTTGAAGAGTGATATGCAGCTTTGTGGGTGGCTGGTAAGGTGAGGGTGCTCCCTTAGCTTTTCTTAATCTTAATTTTAGCTTTGTTCTTAACTCTCTTTTAACTTTGTTGTATTTATGCTTTTATACCACTTTTTATCTTTTTATTGTAAACCACCCAGAGTCATTTAGGCAAAATGGCTAGTGTAGAAATGTGGTCAAAACTGTACGACATTACAGAACAATTTTGTCCAGCTCTTTTTTGATTGTAGCCTAGAAAAAGCAACTTATCTTTGGGTTGGATATGGGAACATGGATATAAGTCAGTGAAAAACCAAATGCCATAGTTTAATTCCTAGTATTACAATCTAGGTATATCAGTATGGACGTAATGACCAGAATCCTGCCCCAATATAGTCCTCAACTTACAACTACAATTGGGACTGGAACTCCCATAATTAAGCGATACAGTTGTTAAGTGAATTCCACCCAATTTTAAGACCTTTTTTTTTTCTATAATTAAGTGAATACTGTAGTCATTAAGAGAATCACAGAGTTGTTAAGTAAATCCTTCTTCCCTCATTGACTTTGTTGGAATTTCTCTGGGAAGACTGGAAATGATAATTATGTGATCTCAGAATGCTGTAACCATTGTAAATACATACCAATTGCCAAGTACTCAATGTTTCATCATGTAACCATGGGGAACATTGAGATGGTGATAAGTGTGAAGCTGGTTATAAGTCACTTTTTTCAGTAGCATCATAACTTTGAATAATTATGTAAGACAAGGAGTACAAAAATACTACTGTGTCAGAAATCCTCTATTATCTCATCCTTACAGTCTATCTTTTGCACTTGAGACTTAATATATTGCCATAAAGTAGAAGTTTTGATTGTTGTAGAATATTGTCACACATTATGACAGTGCATTCTATAAATTAAATACAAATATCAATCACAACAGATAAATTATGTAAAATACCAATAAGACTTAACTTTACAAGTTTTTCTTATTCATAGGCCATTATTGCTCCAGGTATCCCTTACCTTGCTTACTATGGTGGTTTAAATAAATCTACTGCTTACAGGGGGAAAGCCTCTATTAATCTACTTGCCAAAGAAGCATCAGTGAGTTTTATGGCACTTTAAACACATACATGTATTAAGGCTTACTTTTGTGCAACTTCTGCTTGCTTCATCAGCAGTATGAAGTGTTGCTGTGATTTATGAATATATACATACAAATATATACATGGGGATAGGGCAGAAGAGTGTGGTCAGAAGAAAATTAACTGCAGAAGATGCATACATTAATAACATTAATAAGAATTGCTACAAATATTATTAACCCTTTTCATTGTGTAACTGTGTGAGTCAAGATCTCTCGGGCCCTGAAAGAGTTTAAATATCTGTTGAGTGCCTTTTCACTGCAGAATTGATTCATAAACAATGCTCACAAAATAGGATTGTTATTCTATGAGAATCCTCCTAGCATATTACCATTATCTAAGCTTGGTTTTGGAGATGCAGACATCTCATTATTCTGCTACATAACATCTTCAGCACAGGAGCTTTGAAAAATTACTTTCTGCTTTGCCTGCTTACTGTGCATACTTGGACAGGATGGTACCTAAGCACACACCAAACCAATAAAGCAGAAGAACCCTGCCAAGAATCCCCCAGAAATGTTCCATTGATACCATGATCACTGGGAAGGATAATGAAAATGTGCGCAACTCAAAAATCAAACTTGGAGAATTCCAGTGGCACAATAAACTGACCCTGTGCTAACCGGTGTTTGCTATTACATTGCAGGAGCATTAGAATAAATCTCAAGCCAAAACTACATCCAAACTGCCATTTAGCCACATAAACCTCACTAGGATTGTGAGGCAAATGCTCCCTCTCAGCTTCTCCTGCCCTACAAAGTTTTTGCCTTTATATAATTGGAGAAAGGGTGGGGCATCGATCTAAAATCTGTCTGGAAATGTCTCATTCGGAAAATTAAGCAAGTATGTAGGTTAAGGAGTACAATTTTTCTTTTTTTTTGCAAATGAAACCAAAATGGATCTTAAAGGGGAAACAATCCTATCAGCTATTGCAAGAAGGCAGAACAGATCATAGTGCAGATGCTGCACATCAATAACCTGAACAGGAAGAAATGCTTTTCATCACATTTTCTTCCACTGAGCTCGCCTCTCCGTCTGGAGAATTTAAAAAAAAAAAACAACTCATCATAAACGGAGGCAACAGACTAGCAAATTAAAGAAAGGCTGCCTGGAATGAAAGGGGCTGGAGGAGAGATAAAACTAAGGTGGCCTACTCCTTCATATAAGTAGGGGAACCATGATTTTCTGCCTGCACTCTGTAAAAGGGGCCCAGTAGCAGTCATGCTGCACAGCAAAGGGAGTGGGGAAGGTTGCCTAGCAACTGGTCCTGGAAGCTGCAGCAGGGAATTGTGACCTGGCAGCTAGATGAACAGTGTGGGGAGAAGGAGGAATGCAAGGGGGGGGGGGGGCTTTCCCCCTCCCCAATAGCTGCTACAGCATATTAAGCAAATTAGCAGTTTTTAAGAAAGTCTTTATCATGCAAAGCATTGTGGTTTCCCCCGACCTCAAGTATCTGCATGCTGTAAGCGAAGCTCCCAGCAGTTAAGGGATGGAAAAAGTAGCTGTACCACCGCAGTGAGGGAGGGAGAGGGGGGAAACTCAGTGTGCAGGCAAGAAAAGGGTGGAGGGATACCCCTGTCGTGTTGTGGGTAGGAAGATTCCCTTCGCTGGTGAAAGAGAAGCAAGGCTATTTATACATACAGTGGGATGCAGAACAACGAGGTGCGATCTAATGAAGAGGCAGAAAGAATCCGCATCATCTGCCCAACGGGGAAGCAATAGGAATGGGAGCCTTTTGAGAAGGGGGACTGCCCCCCTCGCTGGCCTGATTGGCCCTGGCAGCTAGACTCTGAGCGATTCTGCAGAACAAATATTACAGGTCGTCAAGAGGAACCTTGGAAGGGTTAACTTGATTCTCCAGGGCACCAGCTGCCAGGTTTTGACAAGAGTTTCTATTGGAAGTCGGATACAGCAAGACACCTGTGATGTCCAAGCAGGGAGGAGAGGGAAAAAGAGAATACTGATAACTGTCAAAGGGAAAAAAATCTATTTTAGGTTTCCTCCTCTGACACTTTATATGAAAGATGGATCCTGCAAACCAATGTGTTTAGAATTCAAGGTGGTGCTTGACAATTGCCTTGCTGGGTGAGACCAACATGTACCAAAAGTATTTGCTTTCCAAACGTAATCAATCAGGTGCCCTCTAGGAAGCAGGAAATCAAGGAAAAGGAAAAGAGAGATATCCGCATTTTTCAACCTCAGCAACTTGAAGATGTGTAGACCCCAACTCCCATGAAGGCTGGGGAATTCTGGAAGTTAAAGTCCACATATCTTGAGTTGCTGAGGTTGAGAAACACTGAAAATTCTATATTCAGGTGTGCTGAATGGAAAGACATCTGATATTTGCCACCCCAGATGATTCTGAAGTTATTCATACTGTGTTCTATATGGCTGACATCTTAACAAGATGATTTTGGATTGAACATTGTGACTACTATTCCTTAAAGGCTATGTCAAAAAGCATTACCTTTTTCTGCCCTAAACCTACCTTTATTCATACTTCATTTAACCCACTTTAGATACTAAATTATCTCAGGGGGCATGCATCATAATAAACACAGTCTGCCCTTCTCAGCCTTTAATAGTGTTTGCGGTGTTAAAAAGATTATTATTATATTTTTTTTTTGCAGAAAATGTGGACAGGGACTTGAGAGAAAAAGAGAATATGTTGGTTTTTATAAAATGTACTGGGCCATTTAGAATCTTGGATTGTAAGGAATAGTCTTAGAACTGATGCTTTTTAGTTATATTGGGACCATAATCCCTAGTCATTGACAATGTGTTCAATCCTGGAGCTTGTAGTTCCAATATATCTGAAGAGTAGCAGCACGGGCAAACACGTTGCATAAAACACAGTGTAAGGGCTGCTGAAAAATTAAAATGCAAACCACTGGGGTATTTTAAAAGCATGAGATTACCTCTGCTAGACTGGACAATACTTCAGCTAGTCCTTCCTAGATATTTATGGCAAGCTATAAACAACACACTTTCTACTATCGGTAATCCTCAATTTATGATGACAATTGGGAACAGAATTTCCACTACTAAACAAAGCTGTTTGTAAATGGATTGCATTTGATTTCACGACTCTTTTTTGCCACAGTTAAGCAAATCATTGCAGTTGTTAAGTGAATCATATGGTCATTAAGTGAATTCTGGTTCTCTCACTGACTTCCCAGTTGACATGTATCCAAGATGCTGGAACCACTGTATATAAATGCCAGTTGGCAAGCATTCAATTTATGAAGGATAGGACTGGAGATTGCTTAATTTGATATCATTCTAAAGAATCACATAACTCAGTCAAAATCTCTTGCACTTGACATATCGAATAACATAATACATTTGTTTATGAAATCATTTACTCCATCATTTTTTCCCGTATTTCAGACTCTAAAAGGCCACACAAACATACTTGTCATTGTTATATATTATACTGAATGAACTAATGTACAGTTGGGCAACTCCTCCAGAGACGCTTTGCATGAACAGAAGCATACAAATATTTTAAATACATAAATAACAAAAGTGCGCACACATAAAGAAAAGTGCTACAAAATCAGACTACATATATTATTGTAATTAATGACTGTCCTAATGTTATATGTTTAAGTATAATGCACTGTAAGATATAAAATATAAATACTACAAGCAAAATTTCAAAATATTTGTGCAGCGCAAGTACATTGCTAGACAGCAAAAGTGGATTTGCTACTGCTGTCTGTTAAAAATATTAAGTTTGTTGCTTTTTAAAATATAAATTAACATGGACTGATTTTGCTCTGTTTGGCCCATTTAAGAGTGGTTTGCAGTTAGGTATAGCATGTGCATATATACCAGTAGGAAATTAAGCGTCTGCTTTTTTATATCATCCCAGGAGTTATTTCAATGAAGCATAAGGAGAATAAACATTTTTGAAGAGAGACATATGTCACTGCCAGTAAATTACATGAGAGGAAAGGTCTCATCATACTTCTGTATCTATGAAATGACTTACAGAAAGAGATGCCAGATCTGCAACTAGCCACTTGTTCAAATACTTTGTGAAGGCTAGGATTATATGGGAAAGGAAGCAGAGAACAAGAGGAACTACTGTAGCTTGTATAGTATATTTTATGTATGTCTTTGCTAGATTTTAGTTGATTCCTTAATGGGAATGAGAATGAAGAAAGTACATATCTTAGTGGGCTAAAATATTAAAAAACATATATTTATTCAATTTGATGCCACCCAATTCTGAGCAACTCTGTGTGGCTCACAATGCACTAAGCAAGATAAAAACAATTTCAGTTTTAAAACCCTAAAACTAGAAAAGAGAAAAGGAAGAAGATGGTGAATCCAGCAGACAAAACATTCCAGTAACATCCAACATCCAGCGAATGTTAGGCCAAGGTCTTAAAGGCCTCCTAGGCCAAAACCTTAAAGGAGTGGGGAACTCTGAATTTTCATGCCATGTAGACTTCAACTCCCAGAATTTCTGAGCCAGCCATGTGGGGAATGTAACATTTGGAGTAATAAGAGGCAGAATATTATACTTCCCCAAAGGAGAAATGGAGAAAAATGTTCTTAGAAGCAGAAAGCAGCCCCAGTTTTTCTAAATGTGCCCATTAAGAAAGACTGGGCCAGCCTTTCGTAAAAAGACAAAAATCTTTCACCTCCAGCGATGGGATTAAACTTTACATTTTTCTCCACCCAAATTCTAAGAACAGGGCAAGACCTTTTAAGACAGGTCTTCAAACTTGACAACTTTAAGATTTGTGGACTTCAACTCCCAGAGTTCCTCTTCCAGTGAAGTTCACTCAGGAATTCTGGGAGTTGAAGTCCAACAAATTCTAAACTTGCCAAGTTTGAAGACCCTTATTTTAAGACATAATAGCAGGGGGTGGGATTTTTTAACAACCGGTTCTGTGGGTGTGGCGAGGTGGGCATGGCCATGTGACTGGGTGGCTATGGCTTCTTTTTTGGTGGCAAACACCCCCCCCCCCCGTTTTTTTTGCCTCCTGGGCCTCAGGGGAAACCTCCCGGGGAGGGCCCAAAAAGGCAGAAAACAGAGCTGGGGGGGCGCAGCACCCACACATGCTCTGTTTCTGGGCCTCCTGGGCCTCAAGGAAGCCTCCTGGGATGTTGTTTTTGCACGATAAGGAGTGACTGGGTGGGGAGGGGAGGGGTGGGCAGAGAGGGGCGGTGCCAGCCAGGGGCACAATTTTCTGGTTCTCAGAACTGCGCAAAAATTATAACAACTGGTTCTGTAGAACCAGTCCAAACTGGTAGAATCCCACCCTGCATAATAGGATTAACCACCACCATTGAAATAGCAAAAGACACAGTGCTTACTACATTGCACAACCCCTAAAGGCATTTCAGATATTGTAAAAACCCCAGCAGCATAACAGAAACCAATAAAGATCCATCCACTCGTTCAATCAATTGGTCAGCTGAGCTGCCCCAGAACCACACGCTGTGGGTGGTTCTGCTCATCAATAAACAGAATCTTTCTTTTCAATTAGCCTCCATTTTATTTCCTTTCTCCCAGATTGAAACTGGACCTGGATTTTTCTTCCAACACATGCTGGGTCAGGAATTCTGGGAGTTGAAGTTCACAAGTCATAAAGCGGCAATAGTTCCCCATCTCTGCCTTCCAGAATATGGGTTGATAGGAGGAGAGAAAAATAATATTTTGAATAAAGTTGGAAAGAAGAGATTCTAGGAAGGGTGAAATCTGTAAATTTACCAAATAGGAGTGTTTGCTGTAAACATATGGAGTGCATATTATTATTCAGGGGCCACTAGTATTTTAATGGTTATTATATGAAAACACTCTCTTGGGGACCAGCTGCCTGTGAGTTCTTTGCAGCTGTGCAGTCCCCAGCTGTTGTTGACAGAATCAGCTGAACTCCTTCACAGAGAAACACTGGGACCCAGAAGGCTTGCTTCTTGGCTTTCTTTACCTGCTGTAGACATGCTGTGGATTGATTTCATCCATTTATGACCAAGAGAGCTTCAGCAGGTTGCACAGTAGGTAAGGACTCCTGGTTCTAAACAGAAACTGCAACTTGTTTGTTTAGGATTAGATTCCCAGACCGTCCTACTTAAGTTTCAACATTTAAGAACTTGCTATGTTGGCAGTGCTGCCTTAATTCTAAGGTGACTGCTTACAATCATGGTTTACCACCACAATGTATAGCATTTCTTTTCTAATATAAGATTTTTTAAATTAAAATACTACCCTTAATAATTATTGGGCAGGACATTTTTAGCATCTGTACAATATTCCAGGGGAAATAAAATTCAGACCATGGTTTGTTTTCCTCAGTGGTATAATCAGTGGAGAGAGCTAATATTTATCTGTTTATTATATTTCTGTATCCCAGCAATTAAAAAACAGAGTCATGGCAGGTTACAATACAGTATAAAACCCTTAAAAACAAGTAATAAAATTCCAAAATGTAAACAGCAACAAAAACAAAAACTCTCTGGAACCATCAGTACCATGACAGCTGACTCTAATCTCAGTTAACAGAGACCCGTTATATCGGCCCACTACTACCGAGTCACAAATCTTCACTTCACTTCGTGGAGAAAACTTCTGAGAACTTGGTATGTGGAGCTGGCCTGTTGCATATAGTCATCTGCAGTGGGAATTCTCAAGTTTCCCTACATATTTTAGAAATGTTTCTTATAGGACAGCTGTCACAAGATTTGATTGGCACTTACCCCAGGGGTAGGATCCTACTGGCATAGCAACGGGTTCGGTGAGCATGTGCTTTGCATGCGCATGCGCAGTACTTGCAAAACAACTTCTGCAAGCAACCACCATCTCCTGCTGATGCATGTCATTCAGCTGTGCTGCACAAAGCAACTAAGGTAAAGATAAAGGAAAACCTCAAGCTCAGGTGGGCAGGTGGGCCCAACCAAAGAAAAGAAGATCTTTGGAGAGAACTGGTTCAGTGTCAGCTGCTCTTCAGAACTACCGGTTCTATAGAACTGGGCCGAACCAGTAAAATTCCACCCCTGACATACCCTGATATCTTTTTGGAAAACTGTGGACCATAAAGAAAATTTTTCCTTTGGTCTTTTGAGGTTTATCTTGTCTTTGTTCTTGAAACTAGGGTTACGTACTAAAAACTGAGAAGGGATTTTGTGGTTGTTGTTCATAAGATAAATTTCTTTTTTGTCAAATATGCATCTTGATGTTATTTACAGACTGACAGATTAACTACTGGTAGTTACTACTCTTTTGACTTTACTTATGATGTAAATTGCCTTTTATTTGGAGAATTTGGCTATAGTGTTGAAAGAGGAATTTATAGAAGATGTTAAGTGAGAGCTGAAGGGATTTGTACAACATTAAAAAGGAGATTGTTAATTATCTGTTGAAAAGAAGGTTTGAAATCATTCATATATTTCGTAGCTTTAGTTTTTTTTCCTGTCATTTCCGTTCTTTGTACTTTCCTATTTCTTTTTTTTAGAATAGTCTTTTATTCTATTAAAAAACTTAATAAATCTAAATTAAAACATAAGAAAAGCTAATGTTCTAGTGAAACTAAACATCTGCTTTGGAGTACTTAGGCTAATTTGGATTCCTGTGTCTGTCATAAAATGGTTTGCGTCACATTTGCTTCAGATTTATGACTAAAGTTATTAAAATATAATTTTGACTTTATACTGTTTAAAAGAAGAGAGCAGGAGAGTGATTTTGACCAAAGTCATCAGGCTACTGTGGTTCACAGCTGAATGGAGATTTGAGTTGTTGGTTAATGATTTAGTGAATTCTAGCCCACTATGTCATACTATGTGTATTTCAAAGGGTTGCTGCAGAGTAAAATAAAACAAACTATAGATAATGTTGCAAGCTTTTTGTGTTTGTTTTTTGGCACAAATCTAAATCAGAACAACAGAATAAATGAAGTAACTTAAGTCTGTATCAATAAAGTTTTGACCTGAAACCAATAGATTGCAAAATTGGTAAGTGTCAAATATGGACAGCAAAGCTTTTCCACAGATAGGATATCAAGGAGAATGTTTTTCTCCTAGATGCCTCATGATGTATCTTTCCTACAAGGATGCTTTGAGAAGAGCTTCTACAGATTCTCAAGACATGAGGACAGTCACATATAGAGAAGCAATCCTAATACTTATCTCAAGCAGTTAGTATCGATATTGTGAACTGGGCTCAGGAGTAATTTGGTAGGAAGTGCAAGTCCTCTAAAATTCAGTATGATACTCAGTGTTCCCCAGATGTTTTGGACCACAACTCCCATAATTCCAGGCCATTGGCTGTGTTGGCTGGGACTTATGGAGTCATACTCCAAAATATCTGGAAGGTATCAATCATGATGCCTATCTCCGGTGATTCCTTCAAGCTGCTTCATTTAATGGTAGTAGCCACATTCTGTACAAGCTGAAATTTCTGGGTCATCCTTGAAGGTAGAGCCATGCATTGAGCTTTACCTCACTTAATTCATTAAGGAGGTTACCAAGTTATCTTGAGCAGGGACATCTGGGTCAAACAGTTTCTACTGAGAAAAATGATACATACAAATCTGCTGAAACCAATACAAAGGTTCTTTACTGGCAAAGCTGGATCTTGTAGTATCCCCAAAATCATTCATTGATAAGACTTCTCCAAAATAGTCTGCACACCTATTTTGAGGACATACTAATTTATTCCTCATTGGTCTTGCCAGAATTCAGCTACAATCTTGTGTGTCATCTCTCTCACTATGGAATGCAGAACTCTCTTGGAATATGAATTGGGAATCATCATATTAATATGTGTGGAAATTCATATATTTCAGAGGTATGCAACAATATTGAGAATTTCTAGAACGTTTTTTCAGAAGAGTTTGTGGACATTGTGCATCTCTTCTAACTTGAACACCTGAAGCCACATTGCAAATATAATTGTAGAAGAGATTGTAAAGAGTCTTTAAGATTATCTGGTCTAACCTGCTGCCCAGTAAAGAAATCCATGACTTTCAGATAGGCACACTCTGGTTACCTCA
Source organism: Laticauda colubrina (assembly GCA_015471245.1). NCBI lineage: Eukaryota > Metazoa > Chordata > Lepidosauria > Squamata > Elapidae > Laticauda > Laticauda colubrina. The sequence goes on along the minus strand of BLBF01000011.1, from coordinate 12,928,978 downwards.
TGGCTTGATTATCCATGTTTTCCAGAAAAATAAGACCCTGTCTTATATATTTTTTTGCCACCAAAAAAAGGCACTAGGTCTTATTTTCAGGAGATGTCATTCACTGACTAACTTCACTTGTGTGCATCAGCCCCGGCCTCCTTTTCGCTGTCAGGGGCCTTCAGGAACTTCTTCTTCTGCAGCTGGCAAGGCTTTCCTGAAGGCCTCTGCAGCTGATAACAGAACTCCGGATCAATCTGGACCTTTGTTATCAGCTACAGAGGCCTTCAGGAAAGTATTGCAACCTTGCTGACTGCAGAAGAAATGGGCAGGCAAGGCAAGTGTCAGGGTGTGCGAAGCCTGGCTACAACTGTCCAAACATAAGTAATAAGGTAGCTCCTGCCCCTCCATCCTCAGCCTAAATTTTTACCCGTGCACTCTGGAGTGGGTGAGATCTTAATTAGGGCTTATTTGGGGGGTTAGAGCTTATATTGGGCTCACGGGTAAAAATCAAGCTACTTTCAGCGTAGATTGTATTTTCGGGGGAACAGGGTACTGTTGAACACTATTGTGCTCTACATATAGATCTGCCTTGAACACCACCCAGAAACTTCAACTGGTCTAAAATTCAGTGGCATAGGCAGTGATGTGCCCACCTATCAGATTAAATTGTAGTGCTGTCAGATTGCATTATCAAATTATGAGATAGCAGGATCTCTCTGTCATATAACCATTGCAAGCCCCATTATATAAGTTGTATCCCACCCTGATGCAGAACATTACTTTATTACTTATAAAATAATAAAGGCATGGAAAAGATCTAGTGAATAAATGTGCTCCTTCAAAGGACAGATGATATGGGGTTTCCAGTCTTGATTTCCATCTAGAAAGCTATCCATCCCATTAATTCCATTGACCTGTGCAAAATTATGCCCTGACTCTTAGGGCTATTGTTCCAAGCAGAAATCAAGGAGCATAGTTTAAATAAGAGAACAAGAAACGAAGGAGTAAATGTGACTGGTACTGGCATCTGGCAAAATGCTGGGAAGTAGTTCTGCAAAAATGATTCATTAGTATATCACCTTAAAAATTAGTGACTCCTGTTCACAAGACATTGTATTTGAATTGCTGTAGGCCCGGTTGACAATAGCTTAATAAAAATAAGCAGGTATTTTGCTGAAACCATGCCTCAATTTCCTCCCCCCTGCCTTCCCTTTTTTTTCCTGCAATGTGGCAGGTGAAACACCATATGCAAGCTAGTTAAGCATTGTTTCTTTGGTGTAACTAAAATGGCTGCTTGCTACCCAAAGATTAATCCATGTTCTTCCATCTCTTTGCAGTCATTCTGGTGCAGCTAGGTTAATCGATATCTTAACAACAACAACAAAACCACAGCCGTGAAGTTTGTTCTGCAAATATATATTTGCTAAAATTCTCCAAGTTCCAAGGAGATGCCAGATTCCAGGAGGTTCAGAATGAGACTTATCAATTCATATAAAGAAACACTTAACAAAAGTTTCAGCTTGTTCGGAAAGTGTGACAGCTTCTCTTAGTGACACTATGTCACATTAACAACGATCATAATTGCCTTTGTGTTGGTCTATAGATGGTATGAAGATGAGTATGAAGTACATGATAATCCAGGGCAGCCAGAGTATGTGTCTACAGAGTGAAGGATCAGAGACAGTTCATAATACAGTACATCATAGAATCAAACCCAATGTAATCAACCGATTTCCTATAACAGCCACCCAAAAGCATGATTTATGTTGAGCAATCAGCAAGCCAGAACACATCACTGTCATATTGCTTTCAGTCTGATTCCTTATTTATTACATCTCACCTTGCCTTGCCCTCATCCCATCTCATAGACAAAAAGGAGAAGGAAAGGGTATTAAACATGTACATCATCCCGAGTTACTTATAAAGTAATAAAGGCAGGAAAAAGATCTAATAAAAAAGAGAAATGTGCTCTTTCAAAGGACAGATGATATGGGGTACCTATTGGAGATAAATAGGATCCCACATAACAATAGAACCTGGATTTCCAGGTGACTTTGGAAGCCAACAAAATATTTTGTGCTTCTCATCTTTTCCAAACTGAAGGATTTATTTTAGGCTCAGCATAATGTGCTTCCATCAACGATTTTTGGGATTGATATTTCAGAACACACTTTCCCAAAAGTACTTGTTATATCATATGTGACACTCCGATAAACTTTAGAAATTTTTCCTTATCTCTTAGGCATACTCTAAGAGCCATTTAGAAACAGGGAAGGAGTTTTGTGCTTCCACCCAAAATGGATACAATTTGGCAACCTTTTGATGATTGGGAGCTACAGAACTAAAGGGCCTGTCACATAGGCCGACGGATGCAAAAAGTATGTAAAAAGGACACAGCAGACGAGAAAATTTTCCATCCGTTGTTATCTGCTCTCAAAAGTGCCCCAAATTTGCATAAACAGAGCAGACAACAACGGAAAAGAATGGACGGGGAGAGGATGTAGCCAGGATGTTGAGCGGATGCTCCACGGAAACCTAGCGGATGGAAGCGGATGGCACATCCACAGGGCTTCCGGGGGAGCACAGCGAAGCGGACACGCAGCGGAAGGAGCGGATGCAGAGCGGATGCTGAGTGGATGACGCGGATGCATCACAGATGCCTAGCGGATGCCTAGCGGATGCAAAACGTTCACTGTGCATGCGGGGAGGATGCATTGCATCAGCCCCGCTGATATAAAAGGATGCAGCTCGCAAGCAGGTCACCATTCAGAGGAAAGACCTGCTGCCAGACACATCTCCAGCCAACAACCATGGGGAAGAAGAGGAAACCTGTGCCTACTCCTGCCAGCCCTGACAAGAAGGATAGGGCCACCATCCCACCCCCTGACCCTGACTCTGCTTCTGCTGGGGCTTCTGCTGCTGAGGCTGACTCTGCTGGTGCTGGGGCTTCTGCTGGTGCTTACTCTGCTGGCGCTGCTCCTGGTGCTGGTGCTTCTGCTGGTGCTTACTCTGCTGGCGCTGCTCCTGGTCCTGCTGGTGCTGCTGGTGCTTACTCTGCTGATGATGATCCTGGTCCTGCTGCTGCTGCTGGTCCTGCTTTTTCTGCTACTGTTGTTGTTGCTGCTGCTGGTGGTGGTGATGTGGTGGAGCAGCCCCTAGAACCTCGAAGCCCCTCTGATGAGGGCCCAGAAGGCCCTGCCAGAGGGAGAAAGAGGCATACGCGAGAACGGGAGAGGAGGCAATACTCCATCGAAGAGGAACATGAGGATGAGTTGCTCGAATGGCTGAGGGAGAACGAGTACCTATGGCGGAAGGGACACAGGCTCTATCGAGACACCAAGAGGAAGCAGGCGGCTTGGAGAGAGAAGGCGGAGAGCCTGGGCTACACTTCGGAGGTCCTCCTCAGCTGGTGGAAGCACATGCACACCTGATACGGAAAGCTGCACCTGAAGAAGTCTGGCCAGGCCGCGGTCAAGCTCACCAATCGGGAGACCTATGTGATGGCCAAGTGCAGCTTCTTGGAGGGTGAGATCTGCCACCGAGGAGTAGCCCCTCTGTCTACCCTCTCTCTCAGGCAGCCCACAGAGAGCCAGTCCTCTTGTGGCCAAGAGTCAGCTCCTGTGTCCAGGCAGGTATCTGTGGAGCATCCCACGATGGAGACCCCCCCGACAGCTGCACTCCCTGTGGCAGATCACATGGAGGACCCCCTGATGCAGTGGGAGCAAGGAGAGGGCACTTCCACCAGAGACCAACCGACACCCACCCCCAGCTCCACCTCCACAGAAAGCAGGCAGAGAGCCAGACCGGAGGGACAGAGCCACGCTGTCCTGCTGGAGATCAGGGACACCATCAAAAGCAGCGTAGATCTCCTCTCTCAGCTGGTACACACCGACATACCATCCTCAAACCACAAGCCCTTCCTCACCTATGTCAACCAGACCCTCATGGACATGTCCAAATCACAGTATCAGGTGATCAAGGAGAGGATCACCAGTCTTCTGCACAACCCTCCAGGCCCAGCTGAACCTGCTCCAACCCAGTCCAGGTCTGCTCCTCCACCCCAGGTGATGTCACAGCCCTTCCAAGGCTTTCCACAGGCCCTCACCTACCAAGGCTACAGCTACCAGGAGTTCCAGCAGCACAGACAGCCCTTCCCAGTCCAGGCACAGGTTCATCACATGCCACCGATGCCACCGACACCACAGGAGCCACCCACGCCACAGATGCCACCCATGCCACAGATGCCACCCACGCCACAGATGCCACCCACGCCTCACCTCGTTCAGCTGCAGACCAGACAGCCCCACTACACTCCTCCTTCCTCAGAACATCTGTCATCAGTCTTGGAACTGACACCCCACATCATGGAGGAAGGGGCTCTCAACATCACAGGACTGAGCCAGCTCTCTGAGAGCTGCCTCCACACACCATCCCCTGTTGTCCTCTCAGGGCCAGGCACCCAAATGGCGCCTCAGACCAGCACTCCAGCAGCAGCCATCTCCACAGCACCTGGACCCTTCACCCCTGAGATGATGGGCACACCTCAGAGTGACTGAGAAGAGTGCCAGAGACTGGGTTGCTACCTGTTGACTTTATCTTTGCTTGGGACACTTTTTGGGGTCATTTTACTTTTATAGTTTGTTATTAATAAAGTTTATCTTTCCTTCACACACTTGCTTCAGTTCTTTTAGTCAATAAAGTCTTGGTGGAAACTTTTAGAAATGGTTTAAACCTTTGCATGCTTGTGGGATGGGTAAGGATAGCAGTGGGATGGGCAGGGATACCTGTGGGATGGGTAATAGCTGTGGGATGGGCAGGGATACCTGTGGGATGGGAAGGGATACCTGTGGGATGGGTAATAGCTGTGGGATGGGCAGGGATACCTGTGGGATGAGTTAATAGCTGTGGGATGGGTTAGGATAGCAGTGGGATGGGCAGGGATACCTGTGGAATGGGTAATAGCTGTGGGTTGGGTAAGGATAGCAGTGGGATAGATAAGCCTCCAGTGCAAGCATAGTGGGACGGTATGGTCCACCCTCCCAGGTGCCACACCTATGGCCCTTTAATATCAATAATAATGTAATCATTCATCCACACATTTGAACATAAACAGAACTCTTTATTAAATGCCCTGTTCATTGTTGGGTCACTCAACATACATGGCACAATCTCATCAGTGTGATGAGACAGGCTGAAGAAAGCATCCATTAAGCATCTACCATCCTGTCTTGCCACTCCACTGCTCCAGCTGGGGAGTTGCACCAGTGTTTCAGGAGGTTGCGCTGCTTCTTCCCTTCACGTGAAGCTCTGTTGGGGCCTTGCACATCCACAGTATCTATCAGGTTTCGCCCTTGCCTCCATTCACCAGGCTCCATGTCCCCATTCCCTTGTTGGTGATCCACGAGCCTGTTCTGCAACACTGGGTAGCGGGTGCGCATGAGATTGTGCAGGATGCAGCAAGCTTCCATGATCCTCCTCACGGTCTGTGGGCGATGCTGCATGGTGGTGAGAAGTAGCTGGAACCTGTTGGCCAGGATGCCAAAGACGTTCTCCACCACCCGCCTTGCCCTGGACAGCCTGTAGTTGAAGATCCTCTCTTCACGGGTGAGGCATCTGGAAGTGTAGGGCTTCATGAGGTAGGTTCTGAGGGAGAAGGCGTCATCCCCCATGATGAAGTAGAGCATATCTTGTGTGTCGTTGGGCAGGGGGTCTGGATCTGGGAAGCCCATGATGAGGTTGCGTTCCAGCCCCTCCTTGAGATGACTGGCATTGTATACCTGGGCATCTGAAGATGACCCGTTGCCTGAAGCATCGATGTACATGAACTTGTAGTCAGCATAGACCATGGCGAAGAGGATGATGCTGAAGAAGCCCTTGTAGTTGTGATAAGTGGACCCTGAGTTGGCTGGAGCTTTGCAGGCCACGTGCTTGCCATCTATGGCTCCAACGGTGTGGCGGCAGTTCCACTTCTGATACCACTGCTCTGCAACTTTCTTCCAGCCTTCTTCAGTGGAGGGGCACTGGAGGAGCTCCTCCAGATATTCTTCGATGATGGCCTGCACCACTTCTCTGACCACAATGCTGATGGTGTTGTGTGGCACCCTCCAGGCATACTGCATGCTCCTGTACGTGGTCCCTGAGGCCAGGTGGCACAAATTCAGTGCCACCTTTAGCCCAGGGTCCAGGCTGGGCCGGAAGTTGGTGTTTGCCTTGGTCAACCTGGGTCTCAGCCGCTCCACAACTTCGTCAAACATGGCTGTCGGCATCCTCATGAAGTTCTGGAATGCACGAGAGTCTTCGTTCCTCAGCTCCACCATCAGCTTGTTATACAGTGTGTACTTGGCTCTTCTTGTGATCCATCTTCGGACCCAGACACTTCTTGGACGCCTCCTTTTCTTCGCGTAGAACAGGTGAAAGAGCCTGTAGAGGGCTTCACACTGTTGTAGAACGATGGCGGCTACCAAAAGGAGTGTGTGACGATCCATGGTGGAGATGACTGGATGCTGTGGAAGAGCAAGAGCCAGATGAAGGCTGAAGAGGTCTGCACCGCAGGGCTGCTGGACTGAAAGAGATCCAGGTGATTTCTCCCCCTTTTTATAGGAAATATAGGTTTTCCGCTAGGTGTCCTTTTGCATCGTCTAGGCATCCTGCAGACATCCTAAATATCCGAGATACGTCCCCTATCCGAACATTTTTTCCGTTTTAATGCTTTGTATGTGAGCTGCATCCGCTTTCATCCTTTCTATGTCTGTGCTACTAACGCTGCATGTCCGTTCCGTGTCCGATTCGCTTCCTCTCTGTGTCCATTTTCCGCTGGAGTGGATGTGAGTTGCGCAGATGCGCAGCGGATGCCTAGCGGATATCGCGGATGCGTAACAGATGACGACAGACGTATAACGGATGTTCCCCGTATGCGTAGCGGATGTATAATGGACGCGTTGGATACTTTTTCCGCTCAAAAAGTTTTGTGCAGCTCAAAAAGTTTTGTGCAGCTCAAAACTTTTTGAGTGGATGAAATGTCAGTAGACGGATGTTGGACGGATACAGAATATGAAAAACGGACGCAGTGAATACAGAACGGATGCATCGCGTTAACCAACGGATGGCAAGTGTTTCTCTCCGTTTTACATCCTCTTTCCATCCATTGATGCTGTGTGACAGGGGCTTAAGCCAAGTTTAAATAGATAGTTCACAGAAGCAAAGAGTTCAAGCCTATCTCCCATATTGTCAAATGCTGGATTTTCTTCCATTCCCATTTTCACACCATTTCAAAAAAAGCAACAAATGGTTCCTCCAACTGCTAGCCATTCAACAGTATGGCTGAAGTGTTGTGTATGTTATAGGCATGTAAAAAGAGTCAGGTGGGCAAGTGATGTCAAGACCTAAGCACTGAAGGGCAGCTAAATCATGATATCACATCTGCATATGTCATGGTTTTTGATGTCATCTCAGTTTGTTGTGGATTCCTATGATGTAATACAGGTTGCTTCTATTTATTTATTTGATTTTATTTGATTTGTCAATCCTTTACAAGATAATAGGTGTAAGTATAAACATGAGTAAGAATACAGGAAATAGGTACAAATAAATGGGGACAATAGGACAGGGACGGTAGACACGATGGTGCACTTATGCACGTCCCTTACAGACTTCTTAGGAATGGGATGAGGTCATTCGAATAGATAGTTTGAGGTTAAAGGAGTGAGGGTTAGTTCTTAACTCCATTTGAAGTTTGACATTCTATGGAAAGAGAATTTCCTCCAAGAATTCAAAAAGTCTGACTCTTACTGTCACTCAGGCCCAGATGGGAACAGTACATCTAGGAATCAAAAGAGATAAGATATTGAAAGCCATCTTAACAAGGACAGGAGCCTTTTTACTCCCTCACCCTCAAACTCATCTTTGAGATTTACTGTTAAGGATCACTAAAGCTCTTTCCTTATAACCTGTTAAGACTTTCTTGCTTATTGTGGGCAAAAAAAAAAATCAAGCAAACAAGCAAATAATAGCTGGAGGGCTTGCCTATTTTATCCCTCTTCTCATGGTTGCATCACACCCAAATCTTTTTCTTTTCCACAGAGACATTTTTTAACTTCAATTTTTAAACCCTTTTGTGATATATTTATTATCCTAGCGAATGGAAAGCTGAGGCAGTACAAAACAGTATTAGGAAACATTAAGCTGGTCTTTATTGAGTGTCATTTTTTATCTGAAGGAAAATTGAGTAGCTAATTGACTTGCAATTCAACAAAAAATAGTGCATTTAAAACATTTGAAATTGTTGGCTGGGCTTTATTTTCTTCATGCCATATCCATTGCTTGGGAAAACTTGAATTTCATAAGACAAATGGATAAATTAAGAACTTATTAGGTGAATGCTTATAAAATACCCTTTGGGAGGGAGAAAAAGAGAAGAAAGGGCAGTTTATTTAATTAAAATGAGCTGGGAAAAAGACCAATTTCTTGTACCAGAATTATCACTTGTAGAATGAAATGCTGCCATGCACCTACTCACTTAAACCTTTTAAAATGGAAACACATGTTTAGAATCTAAGAAGTAGTAAAATTTATCTGAGCTATCCTTAGATTTAAATATATATTTTGGCATGAGCAAAGTTGTAATATGGGTTCTTTAAACTTTGTGGTACTGTGATTCTCTAACATGGTAAATGTACCTCCTAGAATAAAATTGACTCCCTAGAGTTAGAATACATATACTTTAACACCTAATTTTAGTAATTAAACTTTATCACAGAGGCTTTCAAAACATTAGCATTGCAATTTGAATGCAACTCTGTCCAACTTGAAATGGCAAAACAGGGATAAATGCTTGAGGTGAATTTGACAGCAATCATTTTTACCTGTGCAAGCCTGATACATGTTAAAACACAACCCGTTCAATGAGATCATGTTAGAGCAGTGGTTGCCAACCAGTGGGCCAGGGACCACTGGTAGTCTGCGAGAAAATTTTGCTGGTCCGCAGAGAAATGTTACCCCCAAAGCAACCCCCAGGCTGCGTGGGAACACAAGGCTACGTCGCCCATATGGCCCGCGGGAACACAAGGCTTGCATCGCTTGCGACATGAGGTAGTTAGGGGAGGGGGGAAGGGCAGAAGGGGGAACTTGCCCCATGCACCTCACCTGGCCACCGGGCTGCTTCTTTCCACTTCTTTCTTCTGTTTTTAGCTGCACACAAGGAAAGCAGCAAAAGTCTTTCTTTCTCTCCCCCAAAATCCACCAGAAATGAGTCTTTGGAACCCTACAAGGCATTCTGCTCCAAGGGGCTACGCTGGCAAGACAAGTCTCACAAAGATTCATTTCTGGCGGAATTTGGGGGAAAGACTTCTGCTGCTTCTGTTGCTTTCCTTGCATGAGGCCAAAAGTCTCTCTCTCTATCCCCTCCCCCCCCCCACCGAGAACAGAGCTGGAAATGATATCCTGCAATCCCAAATAAAGAATGATCGATCGGTAGGAAAACGGGGTGGGGAATTTTCCTGCAGACTTTTTTGTGGGGATTTTCCCAGGGTCTCTGGTCCGCAGGATTTAAAATTATGAGTTTGGTGGTCCCTGAGGTCCAAAAAGTTGGTGACCCCTGTGTTTGAGAACCCTCTAGTCTATTAATATATTTTAAAGCAGGTTTTTTTTTCCAGAAATAAACTCTAGGTCTGGACTTTTCAGCAAGGTAATATCTTCCTGTGGATGTAGATACATTGCTAAAGGGTTAAAAGGACTAAATCAGTCCTTGGCTATGCTTTTAGCTGTTCCTAAACTGGGTTTCTTGGTTCATGAAGACTTAAAACACAACATATAGTCTTACTCATCAACCTGAATTCAGCTCACTCATTTCACTCTGGATGAGCTGCCTCACATTCGAAACCTTTCCAGTTGCCTTGGTTTCTATAAAACTAGGCAAAGGAAATAATTCAAATATAAAGAAGGCCTCACATAGCTTATTCAGCCATAGTAAAAAGTAATTTTCTAAAACGCCAGTTATTCTGACTAAAAGTTAAATTTGTACTTATTAAATATAATTTTAGTGCTATAAACCAACACAACTGCTTCTCACAATGTGTTATTATCTGGATTCTTTTACTGGGTCTGAAGACAAACACAAGAGTGTGTGATCAACAACATGTACCAGATTTAAATTTAGCTGCAGCTGTGGTAATTCCAAAAGTGTAAATTGCTGTAGGATGTGACTGTAAATATTTTTCAGCATTCTCAAATTATTCTGTATCCCAGGATTTTTTTTTAAAAAATGTTGATACCTGAAGACCCAGTTATCATCTTTCAGCTTTTAAAAAAGGAAAAGGTCTGGAGAAGGGGTTAAGATATATGTTATATCCATTATTTATATATTATAGTGAAATGTCAAATGGTTCATGTTCGGAATGTAAGCTACCTAACAGCTATTTTGGTTGGATAATATATAAACCAGGATAGACATTTTAAAACTGTATCTTTAAGAAAATGCAAAAACTGTAGTTGGATGTGGTTTCTCAAATGGCCATAAGATGGAGCCAGAAACCTGGGTGGTCTCTGTTTCTTTCTGTTGGAGAGTATTGCTGTTCTCTTTAATTGACTGTTATTCATGGATTTGATGTAAGTCTGATACTGAACTGTTTTTGACACTGGACTTTGTTATTGGATTATCTCTGGACTAAAAACTGACTGATTTTACCTGTGAATGAATTTGGACTGCTTATTTTGAACTCTGCTTAAAACGTTTCTGAAAGTAAAAACCAACATTTACTGTACAATGTATCTGTGTGCTGTGTAGGTATTATTCAAACACTACTTTCAAATACGCCTCCCTGTATGTGCTCATTCTCCTAATGGGGAATTACCTCAACACTGGTTATGGGCCCAGGCCATACCAGGCTCGGATAACTGAGAGTTGGTGTGAATGCACAGTACTATGTACAGACAGCTGTTTACTGTTTAATTGTGGCACAAGACACTTCAACAGGTCTATCACTGATTACCCGGTTGGATGGAACAAACTATATTTCCTGGTCTATGAAGGGCAGTCTACTTCTGCGTAGAGAAGGTTTATGGAATGTAGTTCAAGACTAACCGGATGTAAATGCTTGGGATCCAGAAAATGAGGATGATGCCAAGAAGATTGCTGACTTTAAACAGAGCAATGAACGAGCTCTTTGTATAATTGGAGTAACACTCAGTGACCAGCAGCTAGTCCATATACATGTAGAAGAGTCTGCTTCTATGTGTTGGGAAAATTTGAAGAGGATTTATGTTCGTGACAGTGTAGGTGCACACATACATCTTACATGTAAATTGTTTAGAGCACGTCTTCTGAAAGGTGGAGATATGTTAGCTCATTTAAATTTAATGAAAATAACTTTTCAAGAGCTACATGAAAAAGAACTGATATTTTCAGAGCTGTATCAAGTTTACATCATTTTTTCCTCATTGGATGAAAGTTATGATTATGTATCTTCACTGGAAGTCCTGCCCAGAGATAAACTGACATTGACTGACATAACTGGAAGATTGTTAGAAGAAGCAAGAAGACAGCTGGATAAAGATCAACTGAGGAAGGAACAACCACAAGAAGAGGATTTGTCTTCATCTGCCTATAATGTTTGGAAATGTTTTTCTTGTGTGGCAAGGGGACATATAGCTAGATTCTGTAAGAAGTGAAAACAACAGAACACTGGAAATCACCAGAAGGCTAAGAAGAATGTTAGTTTAGCTATGTCTAGCAATTCAACTGTAAACCATGATTTGTGGGTTGTTGATAGTGGAACATTGCAATGCATTACTAAAGATAGAAAAAGGTTTGTAAAGATGTCCATAAGTAAACAACATGTATCATTGGCAAATGGATGGAAGATTAAAGCATCAGCAGAAGGTACTGCATATTCTTGTATAAACAAACATTTAACTATGTTATATGTACCTAAACTGAAATTTAATTTATTATCAGTAAGGGCTTTAGTTAATCTTGGTTATATAGTAATATTTAAGGGAGATAACTGTATAATAGAGAAAGAGGGTAAAAGGGTTACTCATACTTCAGAGAATGATTTATATGTAATACATGACGACCAATTGCAGATGGCTAACTCAGTTTATAACAATGTTAAGCCACACGATGAATGTATTCATTTACTGCATAGATGTTTGGGGCACATAAATTTCAAAATGCTCAAACAAACTGTTGAATTGTCAGAGGGAGTAAAATTGAAACTCTGTAGCAAGTATTTAAACTAATGCTTGTAGCCAAGATAAAAACACGGTTATTCCTGCAAACAGACTAAATGGGTTTAAGACCAAAGAACCTTTAGAGGTTGTGTTTGCTGACATACTTGGCCCTAAGAAACCTAGGTTACAAGGTGCCTGTTATATTTTGAGTATTATGGACCATTACTCATGATGGTTTCTGCTATCTTATGAAAAACAAAACAGAAACATTCCAACATTTCTTTAACTGGCTAAGGTTTGCTGAGAGAAAAATGAAAAGTAAAGTAATTACTTTAATAACTGATAATGGGACTGAATTTGTTGACAAAAGATTCCAAACTATGTTGAAATTGGCTGGTGTTGAGCACAAACGTTATGCACCTTACAGACCACAACATAACTCCTTTGTAGAACAAAGAGGACAAACATTACAAGCCATGGCTCGCACTATGTTATCTGACTCAGGTTTACCTGAAACACTGTGGGGTGAAGTCATAATGTGTAGTAACCATGTTTTAAACAATGTAGTAAATACAACTGGAGAATTGCCATTCACTCATTGGTATGGCAGAAAACCAAATTTAAGTTACCTACACACATTTGGAGCTCCAGCAGGATGCATATTCCCTCACAAGTAAGACTGAAAGGGCAACATAGAGCTAAGAAATTATTTTTTGTAGGTTATGAGGCCAACCATAGATCGTTTAGATTCTGGGATCAAGGCACAGCTCATATTTATTGTCGTGCTAGTGCAAAATTTCTTGAGCACGTTGGGTGGAATAAACTGGAACAGCAATCCAGCAAAGATGTTATTATTGACACCCAAATAGTCCCTAAAGATAAAATAAGTAAACCAAGAATAGCCATTATGGAGGAAGTAGTAGAACAGGCACAGGAGGAGGTAGAACAGGAGTAGGTAGTACAGGAAAGTCCACCAGTTAGCCCTGTATTACGTTCAACCCAAGGAACACAACCACCTGATAGATATCAGGCTAGTGTTGTATGCCAAGTGAATACAGTCCCAAGTAATTATAGTGAACTGAAACTGTTTCCTGCTAAGGATCAGGCTGCTTGGCAGAAAGCAATGGATAAGGAACTGGAATCATTAAAAAAAACTGGAGGTATGCAAAAATGTCAAGTTAGCATCAGGAAAACCTGCCATAGGATGTAAATGGATACATAAACTGAAGACAGGTGTGGGTGGGACCGTTACCCATAAAGCCAGGTTAGTAGCAGAAGGGTTCAATCAGACAGCAAATGACTATGATGAGGTGTTTGCACCTAGTATGAAGGCTACTACATTAAGGGCAGCATTAGTGTGGGCAGCTAAAGAGAAATACATTGTAAATCATTTGGATGTAGAGATGGCATATCTGCATGCACTGTTGCAACACTATATATAGTTAAAGAAACCTTTAGGTGTAAAAGATGATAATACAATTGATTGCTGGAGATTGAAAAAGAGTCTTTATGGTTTGGTGCAATCAGGATATGAGTGGAACCAATGTATAGTAAAAGAATTAACTAAAATAGGTTTTGTAGCTGGCATGGCTGATCCATGTTTGTTCAAAAAAGAAAGTAATGGTATGATTTCATTGTTGCTATTGTTTACTGATGACATAGCATTAATCACCAAAACTGAACAAGAAGCTACTAAAACAATCTCACTGTTAGAGAAGAAATTTAAGATAAAACAGTTAGGTGAAATCAAACAATATCTTGGTTTAAAGATAGATAGAACTAGGGGAGGATACAAAATCTCACAGGCAGATAAAATTAACCAATTACTAAAAAGTTTTAAAATGGAACTTTGTAAGCCGGCTAAAACACCAGTGAGCCAGGAGTTTAGCCATAGTGATGTTCAAAGTCCTATTTTTGATAAGAACATTTATCAGTTCTTGATTGGTAGTTTATCTTATCTCAGTAACTGGTCAAGGCCAGATATTGCATACAGTATTAATCAATTAGCGAAATTTAATGCTGAGCTGACTGAAAGGCACTGGCAAGCTGCTAAACGTGTTAAGATATCTGAAACAAATAATGCATTATGCATTGTATTTGGAGCCTAAAGATGAACTGAGTTTAACTGCATATGCTGATGCAAGTTTTGCTGCAGACATAAATACATGAAAATCTATATCGGGTACTGTAGTATTATTGGGAAAAGTGTTGATTGGATGGAGGTCTATTCGACAGAAACATTTAAGTTTGTCAACAACGGAGGCTGAATTCTCATGTTTCTTTTTACTATGTACAGATTAATTTTGTATAAACAATTATTGATTGATATGGGAATTAATGTAACAGATTCTATTGTTATTTATGAAGACAACCAATCAGCAATACAGATGGCTTCAAATATTGCTGTTAAAACAGGAACGAAACACACAGATTTAAGATATTTAAATGTGAGAAAATGTGTGCACAGTAAGATGATTAAGCTAGAATACTGTATGTCAGAAAACAATATAGCAGATCATTTTCCAAAGGGTCAAGGCTCTATAAAGCATAAGGTGTGCTGTGAAGATTATGGACTTAGAATGTAAGGTTGTATATATTGTCCTACCCAAAAGGGGAGAATGTTAGGAATGTAAGCTACCTAACAGCTATTTGGGTTGGACAATATATAAACCAGGATAGACATTTTAATACTGTATCTTTAAGAAAATGCAAAAACTGTAGTTGGGTGTGGTTTCTCAAACAGCCACAAGATGGAGCCAGAAATCTGGGTTGTCTTAGTCTTAGTCTCAGAAGAGAGACTCAGTCTCTGTTTCCTTCTGTTGGAGAGTATTGCCATTCTCTTTAATTGACTGTTATTCATGGATTTGATGTAAGTCTGATACTGAACTGTTTTTGACACTGGACTTTGTTACTGGATTATCCTTGGACTGAAAACTGACTGATTTTACCTGTGAATGAATTTGGACTGCTTATTTTGAACTTTGCTTAAAACGTTTCTGAAAGTAAAAACCAACATTTACTGTACAGTTTATCTGTGTGCTGTGTGTGTATTATTCAAACACTACTCTCAAATATATCTCCCTATATGTGCTCATTCTCCTAACGGGGAATTACCTCAACAGTTCATAAATTCCATTATAGCTCCAATCTTAGATAATTTAGAGTAATTTTTGATTCTGGACTGATAGAACATGACTAGGCCAAAAATGAAGATACAGTATACCTTGAGAAATTTGTCAATCTACTGTTATCACAATTTGTTTATTTGATTTTCCATTAAGACCAACATTACAAACAGATACAAATTTGTGGTAATTTACTTCATCATTAAACACATGGCAGTTTAGAATGAACTATTGCTAAGGAATTTTGAAAAGTGAAAAGGTATTTCTTATACAATTCCTTGCCATAAGATTAAAGTTTACAATTTACATATCATTGAACATATCTGCAAATTTATGGATACGCTTCTAGAACTGACTTATCTGCAAATGTATATTTTCTTGTACATGATTAACATTATTGGCATCACCTAGACTTGTTTACAGAGCCAAGGCATTTCCACAGATCATCAGGGACCAGCTAATTCACATAAGGAACACACACACTTGGCATCACAAAGTTGTGATGTCCTTGGAGCCCTTTTGTATTAAAACTAGAAGATACTCTTGGGGAAGGAAGAGTTCATTAAGAATCGTAAAGTCTTTAAAAACAAAAACAATTCAAACAGTTTTGATTTTCATTCGGATTTAAATTGATAAATGGGATAATAATAATAATACTTTGCTTGTTTACTTTTCCTAAAGTGAGCTTTGGAGAGAATTTGATACAGTCTAAGACTACTACAACTACCTAATTTGCGCTCTAAAAATCTGGGTGAGTACCAAATACCTGATCTACAGCTCAGTACTGGGCTGTGGCTTTTTGGATAGTGGGCTGTGCAAGTGGTGCACATGTGCACGAAATGAGCCTCTCTTCCTCCCTGTTGCCACCAGTTTACAGAGCTGCTATATAACCCTTTGTAAATTATCTTTTGTAATTTGAGCGGGCGTGATTCAACCTCCAAATGCAAAATGGCAATGCAAAGCAACCTTGGATGTGTGTTTAAAGTTATTTTTCCTCACTTTTAGAAGTGCACATGATACACAGTGGGGGAGGAAGGAGGGAGGGAGGGAGGGAGGGAGGGAGGGAAGGAAGGGTTCTGACCCAGGCTTCATCAAACGTACTTAAACACAAACTTATTTTAAAAACAAAACCTATTTTATTGCAATGCTGGGAATTATTTGCATTCTCAGCCAGAACTAATTATAAACAGTTCCCTAAGTTAAGCACACGCCTGTCAGTGCTGTGGAATGCTGTCAAAAACAGAAATATCCAAATTAATTATAACAGAAACCACCAAAGTACCAGAAAAAAACAACCAGAATACACAGAGGTTCAAGGAGGACTTGGAATCTATTGAACTGCTTTACTTCCTGAAAAGCTTTCATCATTGAGGTCTGACTTTTATCCCTTATGGGAGGGGCAATCACCTCCCAGCCTTACTCCCAAGTTGCCCCTTTTGTTTCAGTTGCTCTCTCCTTCTAGCAACTCTGAGCATACATATACTGGGAACAGGCTACTCTGGGTCCTCTGCCTCGTTGCTGCCAGACTCCAAAGGCAGCATCCCACTCCCAGCATCCCACTCCTGGCTCTTTCCCAGCATCGGACGCAGAACCCTCATCCCAGTCCTCTCCTGACTCCATGACTGGTCCCCTTTCTTCCTTACTGTCCGACCATCTGCACTGGCTGCTGGCGAACCACAACAGGAAGGAAGGAAGGAAGGAAGGAAGGAAGGAAGGAAGGAAGGAAGG
>BLBF01000011.1:12885137-12911965 GCA_015471245.1 Laticauda colubrina | reverse complement strand
GGAAGGAAGGAAGGAAGGAAGGAAGGAAGGAAGGAAGGAAGGAAGGAGAGAAAGATGGAAAGAAAAGTTCCCCTTCAACACACTTTGGAGGAAGATACATTTATACTTTTACTCCCTTTTCTTTTTTTAATCTCTATTTTTAGATATGTTAATTGATAAAACATTGTGGACCTCTGCTGGAAAAATTCAATCTGAATGACTCCTGTGGCCATCTTTGCAAGCATGTACAGAGCTCTCATTGGATGTTCTTTGACTGGTAAAGTTTCTTCATGACTAACATTATTTGTTCTTGCTCCCATAACGATGGATTCATCACGACACTGGGGACACTTGCTCATCCTCTTTGAACATATCTTTGTAAACCTTATATGGAAGGAAAGTTATTATTTGCTTTCTCTACTGCTTACCACTTTGTTCCTTTGCCAGATTTATGGGATCTATCTATTCAGTCCTTCTCCTTTCTCCTCTCCCAAATATGCTGCAACTCAGCTATTGTTGATTCAACCCTCTTTTTATCTCTCTTTATATACTTCTCCATCTTG
This sequence comes from Laticauda colubrina, assembly GCA_015471245.1. Classification (NCBI taxonomy): domain Eukaryota; kingdom Metazoa; phylum Chordata; class Lepidosauria; order Squamata; family Elapidae; genus Laticauda; species Laticauda colubrina. Next base: position 12,911,423 of record BLBF01000011.1, on the reverse strand, counting down.
GGGAAAATCTTTGTAAGTTTACTTTGCAAATTATTTTCTAGAATACTTGCTTCAAAATTTCTCCTTTAAAAAAAAAAAAATTCTTGTTTCATCTCTGTTACCCTGAATCTTATGGAAACAACAGGCTACCAAAATGAAAAGATAATTTTAAAGGCTAAAGAAATCTTACATTTCCAAAGTTATACTTGCTGTGTTTTTGTCCATTCTGGTAAACCTGTTAGTTTTTTGACAAATTTTATTGGGCCAATAAAAAGTTGTCCAGGGCTGAATAGAACCAGGAACAGAATTTTTTTCTCTGCTATGGAACTTTTTTTTTTAAAGTAAGTTTATTATAGCTGTCCAACTCCAATGGACTCTGAGCCACTGCAATAAAAATAAATAATAAAATTTTCCCAGTCTTTCATATCAAACATTTTCTGTGGACATTTTGGAGTCTGCCAATGTTAGCATGCTAAATTAAGCTGTACAAAAAAGAGATATTTTATTTAAGCACTTTCTTGATTAGTTTGCAGAGCTTTTCAACAGTGCTACGAATCACCTTTAATTGTAGGATCTTAAATCCTTTTATGTAGTCATAATGCAAGACAACATTGTGGCATTCCCCCTCCTTCTCTTCACTTATCATAAATCACTGAAGTCTTACTGCTTTCAGTGGTCTGCTTGGATGTGGTCATCTCTTTAGCTTGATATTTACCTTTTAATAGTAACCCCCCCCCTTTTTTTTTTTTGCTCTACTTTACTATTTAATCAATGAATTTTACCATTTCTTGGAAACTATCAGTATTTTTTCCTGTATTTATACTATACAGGATAAGTGCCTGGATGGATTTACCCTACATTACGGGAGATAATATACAAGCATAACTTTAGCTAATAGATATCCTTTCATCTCTGGCATTTTTGCAGATATCGCTACTGAGAAAACATGATGAGTTAGCACAATTTCCTTCAATACTTTAGAAACATTGGGATTGCATGAAAGATAAATGTGTTGCTGCCTCCTGAGCATTGCACAGTCAGCACATTTCCTTTTTATTTACATTTGCCTTGTGAGGCCTTCTGCTGTCAAATATTCCTTGAGGATAGGGATCACAGAAGCATGTCCTTCCCCTGAATGCCAACTTCCCTCCTAGAATGCATTACATGCAGTCATTTATTTGTCTCCAACGAAAGAAAGCCATACTGTGCTTGCTGAAATCCTTCCATATCGGGGTCGCCAAACTTTTGGACCTCAGGGACCACCAAACTCATAATTTTAAATCCTGCAGACCACTAATATGAATTTTGACTGACGGTGGCTTGCTGAAATTGGTGCGGTAGTCACAAGACTGGCCCTTTGGTCATCCCGGAGCATCTCTTCAAGTCCGTGACAGGCCAGATGGAGGAGCAGCTCCGGGATGACCAAAGGGCCAGTCTTGTGACTATTGCAGCTCTGGAATATGGGACCAACTTTCCCACCATCATCAGCAAGCCACCCTAGAGTGGATTTCCCTTCCTCGCTGTTGGTCTTACCTTTCAGTTCCAGCTCGCATGGCTCTACTCAAAGAAAGGTTTGCGCTTGACTGAAAGGTGGGGGCCAACAGGTGGGTGAGCCATGTGGGTGGCATAGCCTTGTGTTTCCATGCAGCCTGGATTAATTGCTTTGGGGTGGGGGCTTTGGGGGAAGGACATTTCTCTGCGGATCATCAAAAAATTTTCACGAACCACCAGTAATCCCCAGCCCACCAATTGCCGACCACTGTTCCATATCATCCAATCACAACTTAGAAAAAAAACACTCTTCATTAAGAACAGGGAGGGGCAACTTTGAAAACAGAAGTACAGGTAGTCCTCAACTTACAATAGTTCATTTAGTGACTGTTCACTAAAAACAGCATTTTTTAAAAAAGTGACTTATGACTGTGTTCCCGCTTATGACTATTGCAGAATCCCCATGGTCACGTGATCAAATCCAGAGGCTTGGCAATGGACTCATATTTCAGACTCATATTTATGACGGTTGCATAGTTCCGGGGTCTCTTTTGTGACCATCTGACAAGCAAAATCAATGGAGAACCCAGATTCACTTAGCAACCATGTCACTAAGTTGACAACGGCAGTGATTCACTTAACACTGGTGGCCGGAAAGGTCATAAAACGGGGCAAAACTCATTTAACAAATGTCTCACTTGGCAACAGAAATTTTGGGCTCAGTTGTGGTCATAAGGCGAGGACAACCTATTATTAGATTTATCTATTAGGCTCTTAGTTCTCTATTCCAATGGTAGGTTGATATTGTAATACTCAGCTCAATGCACCTTTCTGGCTTAGTGACAGAGGAGAAAAATCCCTATGACTTTGGATTCCTTTTGTTGCACTAACTTAATTCTTTCCTTCTTTCCCAGCACAGCAGAGGAGATCAGCAGACTAAGCTTTGGAAAAGGGAAAATAATACCTTTCAGCAAAAGCCCTCTGTTTAGGTTATCCGTTTCTCTTTGTATGACTAAGCAGGGAAGCATCAAGCTAATCAGCAGTTCAGCAGCAAGGAAAGTTCAATCTGGCCATCCATCCAGATATAAACTTTGCTCTGTCCCAGCAGTGTTAAATTTATCTCCCTCATCTCCCTTTCCCTTCTGCTTTCTTTCCCTCTAGGGCATGCCTGTTAGTTTGTAAGCCTGAATTGGTTCTGTTTCTTCTTCTTGTTTTTATTTAAACATAGCATGTACCAATGGTATAGCAAATTTTGATAACAAGCATTCCTGTGGGAAGCCATTTTTAACTGAAAAGCATGATAAAATATTGTCACAGCCTTCACAAGCAGAACCCCAACTCCTGGCAGAAGAAAAGGGGATAAGTTGCTCATTAGGATAAAGTCCAACCAGTGTGTGTGTGTGTGTGCATGTATACATGAATGTATGCCTGCAAATGTGCCCCGGGATGCTAACAGATCTACAAATTCAGCACCATACATTATCATTATTTTTTAAAAAATTAATTAGGTGTCCAGCCCTTCTCATCTTTTCATTCATCCATTCCATTTTCCATTTCCATTTCTTATAGGCCCAGATATAAAGTTGTATAACTGTAGCTCTACATTGCAGAGTCCTCAAACTCTTTAAGAGTTAAGGAAAAAAAAGCAGGTTTGCATTAGAACATAGTAAGTGAGGAAGAGACAGCTTGAGGAAGAGGAGAATGATATGGGGGAGCTGAGTTCCCATTTGAAAGTGGGCTGAGAACAATCTAAACCTTAATATACATAAATTGTTATTTGTATAAAAACTGTGTAGAATGTAATGGTTAATCTTAAAGTAAAGCACTTTTATCAACCATATGTATGTCACTTTTGAAACTGACTAAATAGGGATGAATTGCTTGTGATTTCCAAGCGAATACAAATATTGTATCTATATGATGTTTTGTGACAGCCCTAATTTTGTATAGATGCAACAACTAGAAGGTTCAGGGTCCTGAATAGGAAGCACACCCCCAGTCACAATTGTGCAGAGGCTAATTGTGCCAATAGTCCAAACAAGGTTATGTGCTTTGTGCAAAATTGACCCTGTTTAGCTATTGCTCAAGTCTCAGCATTCAGAACAAATTATTGGGCTTAGCTCTGCCCAGAGCTGTTCCAAATAAATGTTTCATTTATTTTGGAATTAAAAGATGTATTTTGAACAAACTTTGGTTACAGCATTACATTAGATAAATGGCAAAAGTTATGGGAAAGGAATAGGAAACTAACTTTGGCCACTTCTTATAAAGAAAACTGATACAAAATGTTCTACAGATGGCACCTCACACCAACAAGATTGGCAAAAATGAGTAAAGATTTCCAACATCACCACAATGTTGGAAATGTAAAGGTCCTGTCACACTGGCCGACGGATGCAAAACATGAGTAAAAAGAACACAGCGGACAAGAAAAATGTTCCATCCGTTGTTATCCGCTCTCAAAAGGGGCAAAAATTTGCATAACCAGAGCGGATAACACGGAAAGGAACGGACGGGGGGAGGACGCAGGACAGATGGAAAGCGGATGCTCCACGGAAGCCTAGCGGATGGAAGTGGATGGGAGTGGATGGCACATTCACAAGGCTTCCAGGGGACCGCAGCAAAGCAGACGTGGAACGGATACAGCGGATGCAGAGCGGACGCCGAGCGGATGAAGCGGATGCACAGTGGATGCCGAGCGGATGAAGCGGATGCAGAGCGGAAGCTTAGCGGATGCCTAGCGGAAGCCTAGCGGATGCCTAGCGTTCATTGCGCATGCGGGGAGGATGCATTGTGTCAGCCCCGCGGATATAAAGGGAAGCAGCTCCCAAGCAGGTCACCATTCAGAGGAAAGACCTGCTTCCAGACACATCGAGTGCCTTGCCAGCCTGCCCTGCATGCCTGCCTGCCAGCCTTGCTGCCAGCCTTGCTGCCTGCCATCCTGCCAGCCTCCCCGCCAGCCTCCCTGCCAGCCTTGCTGCCTGCCCGCCTGCCTGCTGCCAGCCAGCAACCCCACAATCATGGGGAAGAAGAGAAAGCCTCAGCCATCTGCTGCCAGCCCTGGCAAGAGGGACAGGGCCATCCTCCCACCCCCTGGCCCTCACTCTGCTTCTGCTGGGGCTTCTGTAGCACAGGCTCGCTCTTCTGTGGCTGGGGCTTCTGCTGCTTCTGCTTCTGGAGGAGCTGCTGCTGCTGCTTATGGCGGTGGTGCTTCTGCTCGTGCTTAATCTGCTGATGCTGCTTCTGGTGGTGGTGCTTCTGCTGATGCTGCTTCTGGAGGAGCTGCTGATGCTGCTTCTGGAGGTGGTGCTTCTGCTCGTTCTTACTCTGCCGATGCTGCTTCTGGTGGTGGTGCTTCTGCTGGTGCTTACTCTGCTGAAGCTGCACCTCGTCCTGCTGGTCCTGCTTGTGCTCCTGGTCCTACTCGTGCTCCTGGTCTTGCTCGTGCTCCTGGTCTTGCTCGTCCTGCTGGTCCTGCTCGTCCTGCTGGTCCTGCTCGTGCTCCTGGTCCTGCTGGTCCTGCTGGCGCTGCTGGTGCTTACTCTGCTGCTGCTGATCCTGGTCCTGCTGGTGCTGGTGCTGCTGATCCTGGTCCTGCTGGTGCTGCTGGCGCTGCTGCTGCTGCTGATCCTGGTTCTGCTGCTACTGCTGCTGCTGATGATGATCCTGCTGGTGCTGCTGCTGCTGGTGGTGTGGAGGAGCAGCCCCTACAACCTGGAAGCCCCTCTGATGAGGGCCCATCTGGTCCTGACAAAGGGAGGAATAGGCATATGCGAGAACGGGAGAGGAGGCAATACTCCATTGAGGAGGAACATGAGGATGAGGTGCTGGAGTGGCTGAGAGACAATGACTATCTGTGGCGGAAGGGACACAGGCTCTACAGGGACACCAAAAGGAAGCAGGCTGCTTGGAGAGAGAAGGCGGAGAGTCGGGGCTACACTTCGGAGGTGCTCCTCGGCTGGTGGAAACATATGCACACCTGGTACGGGAAGCTGCACCTCAAGAAATCTGGCCAGGCCACGGTCAAGCTGACAGACAGAGAGACCTATGTGATGGCCAGGTGCAGCTTCCTGGAGGGTGAGATCCGCCACCGAGGAGCAGCCCCTCTCACAACCCTCTCTCTCCGGTAGCCTGCTGAGAGCCAGTCCTCTTCCAGCAGAGAGTCAGCTCCTGTCTCTAGGCAGGTTTCTGTGGAGCATCCCACGATGGAGAACCCGCGGACAGCTGTTTTATCCGTGGCGGAGCTTGTGGAGGACCCCCTGATGCAGTGGGAGAAAGGAGATGGCACTTCCACCACAGTCCTACCCGCATCCACCCCCAGCTCCACCTCCACAAAAAAGGAAGAGAGCCAGACAGGAGGGGCAGAGCCACACTGTCCTGCTGGAGATCAGGGACACCATCCGGAGCAGCATAGATCTCTTCTCTCAGCTGGTCCACACTGACTCCTCATCCTCCAACCGCAAGCCCTTTCTCACCTATGTCAACCAGACCCTCACGGACATGGCGGAACCCCAGTACCAGGTGGTGAAGGACCGGATCACCGAGCTGCTTCACAACCCTCCAGATCCGAGGAACCTGCTCCCACCCAGTCCAGGTCTGCTCCTCCACCCCAGGTGATGTCATTCCCATTCCAAGGCTTTCCACAGGCCCTCACCTACCAGGGCTACGGCTAACAGGAGGTCCAGCAGCACAGGCAGCAGCCCTTCCCAGTCCAGGCACAGGCTCATCGGATGCCACCATTGCCACCGGTTCCACTGATGCCACCAATGCCACCCACGCCACTGCCACCGATGCCACCCATTCCACCAATGCCACCCACACCAGTCCTCACCCAGCTGCAGACCAGACAGCCCCACTACACTGCTCCTTCCTCCACCCCACAGCCAAGCCCGGCCTCAGTACATCTGTCGTCGGTATTGGGACTGACACCCCATGGCATGGAGGAAGGAGCTCTCAACATCACGGGGCTGAGCCAGCTGTCTGAGAGCTTCCTCAACACACCGTCACCTGTTGTCCTCTCGGGGCCAGGCACCCCAGTCTTGGTGGAAACTTTTAGAAATGGTTTAAGCCTCTGCATGCTTGTGGGATGGGTAAGGATAGCAGTGGGCTGGGCAGGGATACCTTTGGAATGGGTAATAGCTGTGGAAGGGGCAGGGATACCTCTGGGATGGGTTAGGATATCTGTGGGATGGGTTAAGATAGCTGTGGGATGGGCAGGGATACCTTTGGGATGGGTTAAGACAGCTGTGGGATGGGTTGAGATAGCTGTGGGATGTGTTGAGATAGCTGTGAGGATAGATAAACCTCCAGTGCAACCATAATGTAATCAATCATCCACACATGTCAACATAAACACAACTCTTTATTAAATGCCCTGTTCATTGTAGGCCCACCCAACATACATGGCCCAATCTCATCAGTGTGATGAGACAGGCTGAAGGAAGCATCCATTAATCATCTGTCATCCTGTATTGCCACTCCACTGCTCCAGCTGGGGAGTTGCATCAGTGTTTCAGGAGGTTGTGCTGCTTCTTCCCTTCACGTGAGGCTCTGTTGGGGCCTTGCACATCCTCAGTGTCTATCAGGTTTCGCCCTTGCCTCCATTCACCAGGCTCCATGTCCCCATTGCCTTGTTGGAGGTCCATGAGCCTGTTCTGCAACACTGGGTAGCGGGTGCGCATGAGATTGTGCAGGATGCAGCAAGCTTCCACGATCCTCCTCACGGTCTGTGGGCGATGCTGCATGGTGGTGAGAAGTACCTGGAACCTGTTGGCCAGGATGCCAAAAGCGTTCTCCACCACCCACCATGCCCTGGACAGCCTGTAGTTGAAGATCCTCTCTTCACGGTTGAGGCATCTGGAGGTGTAGGGATTCGTGAGGTAGGTTATGAGGGAGAAGGCGCCATCCCCCACGATGAAGTAGGGCACATCTTGCGTGTCGTTGGACAGGGGGTCTGGATCTGGGAAGACCATGATGAGGTTGCTTTCCAGCCCCTCCTTGAGATGACTGGTGTTGTATACCTGGGCATCTGAAGCTGACCCATTGCCTGAAGCATCGATGTACATGAACTTGTAGTCAGCATCGACCATGGCGAAGAGGATGATGCTGAAGAAGCCCTTGTACTTGAAATAAGTGGACCCCGACTTGGCTGGTGCTTTGCAGGCCACGTGCTTGCCATCTATTGGCTCCAACGGTGTGGGGGAGGTTCCAACTCTGATACCACTGCTCTGCAACTTTCTTCCATCCTTCTTCAGTGGAGGGGCACTGGAGGAGCTCCTCCAGGTATTCTTCGATGATGGCCTGCACCACTTCTCTGACCACAATGCTGATGGTGTTGTGTGGCACCCTCCAGCTGTACTGCATGCTCCTGTACGTGGTCCCTGAGGCCAGGTGGCGCAGAGTCAGTGCCACCTTGAGCCCAGGGTCCAGGCTGGGCCGGAAGTTGGTGCTCTGCTTGGTCAACCTGGATGTCAGCCGCTGCACAACTTCGTCAAACATGGCTGGAGGCATCCTCATGAAATTCTGCAATGCACGAGGGTCTTCGTTCCTCAGCTCCACCATCAGCTTGTTGTACAGTCCTTACTCTGCTCTTCTCCTGATCCATCTTCAGACCCAGACGCTTCTTGGCCGCCTCCTTTTCTTCCCGTAGTAGAGTTCACAGAGCCTGTAGATGGCTTTGCACTGTTGCAGAATGATGGTAACTACCAAAAGGACTGTGTTATGATCCATGGTGCACATGACTGGATGCTGTGGAAGAGCAAGAGCCAGATGAAGGCTGCAGAGGTCTGCACAGCTGGGCTGCTGGTCTGAAAGTGAGATCCAGGTGAGTTGCTCCCCCTTTTTATAAGCAATATAGGTTTTCCACTTTTTGTCCTTTTGCATCCTCTAGGCATCCTTAATATCCGAGATAGGTCCCCTCTGCAAACGTTTTTTCCATTTAAAATTCTTTCTTTGCAAGCTGCATCCGCTTTCATCCTTTCTCCGTCCGTGCTACTAACGCTGCGCGTCTGTTCCACATCTGTTCTGCTTCCTCCCTGTGTCCGCTTTCTGCTGGAGCGGATGTGAGTTGCATGGATGCGCAGCGGATGCCTAGCGGATGTAGCAGACGCGTAACGGATGCCGACAGATGCAGAACGGATGCCCCCCGTAAGCCTAGAGGATGCAGAACGGACGCGTTGGATACATTTTCCGCTCAGAAAGTTTTGAGCAGCTCAACAGTGCGAAGCCATCTACAGACCCAAGAAGTGTCTGGGTCCGAAGATGGATCGGGAGAAGAGCAGAGTACGGACTGTACAACAAGCCTGGGGAATGGAGGCAAGGGCAAAACCTGAAACACTGGTGCAACTCCCCAGCTGGAGCAGTGGAATGGCAAGACAGGATGATAGATGATTAATGGATGCTTCCTTCAGCCTGTCTCATCACACTGATTAGATTGGGCCATGTATGTTGGGTGGGCCTACAATGAACTGGGCATTTAATAAAGAGTTGTGTTTATGTTGACATGTGTGGATCAATGCTTACATTATTATTGATAATGAAGGGCCATAGGTGTGGCACCTGGGAGGGTGGACCATACAGTCCCACTATGCTTGCACTGGAGGCTTATTTATCCCACAGCTATTACCCATCCCAAAGGTATCCCTGCCCATCCCACAGGTATCTCTGCCCATCCCACAGCTATCTTAACCCATCCCACAAGCATGCAAAGGCTGAAACCATTTCTAAAAGTTTCCACCAAGACTTTATTGAAAAAAATAAATGAAGCAAGTGTGTGAAGCAAAGATAATCTTTATTAATAACAAGGTGTAAAAGAACAATGACCCAAGTCAATTGTCCAAATAAAGTCTACAGGTAGCCACCCAGTCTCTGGCACTCTTATTGGTCACTCTGAGGTGTGCCCAGTCTCAGGGATGAAGGGTCCAGGTGCTGTGGAGGTGGCTGCTGCTGGAGTACTGGTCTGAAGTGCCACTGGGGTGCCTGGCCCCGAGAGGACAACAGGGGATGGTGTGTTGAGGAAGCTCTCAGACAGCTGGCTCAGCCCCGTGTTGTTGAGAGCTCCTTCCTCCATGCCATGGGGTGTCAGCCCCAGTACCGATGACAGATGTACTGAGGCCAGACTTGGCTGTGGGGTGGAGGAAGGAGCAGTGTAGTGGGGCTGTCTGGTCTGCAGCTGGGTGAGGACTGGCGTCCGTGGCATGGGTGGCATGGGTGGCATCAGTGGAACCGGTGGCAATGGTGGCGTCCAATGAACCTGTGTCTGGACTGGGAAGGGCTGCTGCCTGTGCTGCTGGACCTCCTGGTAGCCGTAGTCCTGGTAGGTGAGGGCCTGTGGGAAGCCTTGGAATGGGAGTGACATCACCTGGGGTGGAGGAGCACACCTGGACTGGGTGGGAGCAGGTTCATCTGGATCTGGAGGGTTGTGAAGCAGATCGGTGATCCGGTCCTTCACCACCTGGTACTGGGGTTCTGCCATGTTCCTGAGGGTCTGGTTGACATAGGTGAGGAAGGGCTTGCGGTTGGGGGATGAGGAGTCGGTGTGTACCAGCTGAGAGAGGAGATCTATGCTGCTCCTGATGGTGTCTCTTATCTCCAGCAGGACAGTGTGGCTCTGTCCCTCCGGTTTGCCTCTCTGCCTTTCTGTGGAGGTGGAGCTGGGGGTGGATGCGGGTTGGACTGGGTGGAAGTGCCGTCTCCTTTCTCCCACTGCATCAGGGGGTCCTCCACAAGCTCCGCCACGGTTAGTACAGCTGTCGGGGGGTTCTCCGTCGTGGTACGCTCCACAGACACCTGCCTGGAGACAGGAGCTGACTCTCTGCCGGAAGAGGACTGGCTCTCAGCAGGCTGCCTGAGAGAGAGGGTTGTGAGAGGGGCTGCTCCTCGGTGGCGGATCTCACCCTCCAAGAAGCTGCACTTGGCCATGACGTAGGTTTCTCTGTCCGTCAGCTTGACCACGGTCTGGTCAGATTTCTTGAGGTGCAGCTTCCTGTACCAGGTGTACATGTGCTTCCACCAGCCGAGGAGCACCTCCGAAGTGTAGCCCAGGCTCTCCGCCTTCTCTCTCCAAGCAGCCTGCTTCCTTTTGGTGTCCCTATAGAGCCTGTGTCCCTTCCACCATAGATACTTATTCTCTCTCAGCCACTCCAGCACCTCATCCTCATGTTCCTCCTCGATGTTGTATTTCCTCCTCTCCTGTTCTCGCGTATGCCTCTTCCTCCCTTTGGCAGGACCACATGGGCCCTCATCAGAGGGGCTTCCAGGTTGTAGGGGCTGCTCCTCCACACCACCACCACCACCAGCAGCAGCAAAAGCAGGACCAGGAGCACGAGCTGGACCAGCAGGACCAGGAGCAGCAGCAGGACCAGGATCAACAGCAGCAGAGTAAGCACCAGCAGTGCCAGCAGCACCAGCAGGACCAGGAGCACGAGCAGGACCAGCAGGACCAGGAGCACGAGCAGGACCAGGAGCACCAGCAGAACCAGGAGCACCAGCAGGACCAGGAGCACCAGCAGGACCAGCAGGACCAGGAGTAGCGCCAGCAGAGTAAGCGCCAGCAGAAGCACCGCCAGAAGCAGCTTCAGCAGAGTAAGCACCAGCAGAAGCACCACCGCCAGAAGCAGCATTAGCAGAGTAAGTACCAGCAGAAGCACCACCACAAGCATCATCATCAGCTCCTCCAGAAGCAGAAGCGGCAGAAGCCCCAGCCCCAGAAGAGCGAGCCCGTGCTGCAGAAGCCCCAGCAGAAGCAGAGTGAGGGCCAGGGAGTGAGAGGGTGGCCCTGTCCCTCTTGCCAGGGCTGGCAGCAGATGGCTGAGGCTTTCTCTTCTTCCCCATGGTTGTGGGGTTGCTGGCTGGCAGGCAGACTGGCAGACAGGCTGGCAGGCAGGCAGGCAGGCTGGCAGGCAGGCAGGCGATGTGTCTGGAAGCAGGTCTTTCCTCTGAATGGTGATCTGCTTGGGAGTTCCTTCCCTTTATATCCGCAGGGCTGACGCAATGCATCCTCCCCGCATGCGCAGTGAATGCTAGGCATCCGCTAGGCATCCGCTGAGCATCCGCTTCATCCACTCGGCGTCCGCTCTGCATCCGCTGTATCCGTTCCGCGTCCGCTTTGCTGCGGTCCCCCGGAAGCCTTGCGGATGTGCTGTCTGCTCCCATCCGCTTCCATCCGCTAGGCTTCCATGGAGCATCCACTTTCCATCCACCCTGCGTCCTCCCCCCGTCCGTTCCTTTCCATGTTGTACGCTCTGCTTATGCAAATTTTTGCCCCTTTTGAGAGCGGATAACAACGGATGGAACATTTTTCTCGGCCGCTGTGTCCTTTTTACAAATGTTTTGCATCCGGCGGCCAGTGTGACAGGGCCTTTAGATTTGAAAAAAGGAAGTCAGAACAAAGGGGAAAAAGTTTTGATGCTGTATAAGACGGAAGGTGGATGAACTTTAAGCTAAAGACAATATAAAATAGTGGATATAATGACTGTGTAAAAAGAATGCGAAAGGAAATTATATACATTTATAGCACCAACTTCAGCCCTGTCAACTCTCACAGTTCTGCCGTGAGTCTCACGATTTTTGTCATTTCTCACGGTCTCACGACAAGGCTCCTCAATCTCACGCCGAATTTAAAACACTTTTTTTTTTCAAAATTTGGGGGTCGGCTTATACGCGCATAAATCTGATTCTCACACAAACGACATGACGCCACTTCTCAGATCATGCAATATCGATATTACCATACAGTCATATATACATACAGCACATTTCTTTTTACTCTGGGCGCCTCCATTTTGCTTTTTCTACCACCAGATATAACACGCTCTGATTGGTTAGTTATTCACGTGACCGCTTTAGTGTTTGCGATCGTCACATGCAACTTTGTGTCCAGTTTCTCTGCATTTAGTAAAGTTCCGTAGTAAAATTCATTAAAATATACCCATGTCTGATGTTAAAAGAAAAAGAATGGCACCTTGATGGCACCTTGTCTAACATTTTGGCCATGAAGTTGGCTTATCCAGAAGAAATGACACCTTGCTATAAGTTTCGTCCTAGTGATGACCTATTAGAATCATCAAAGAAAGCTGCATCTTCTTACAACAAGGGAACACAAATAAAACATTTAAATAAACTGTTAATGACTTTCCTCGATGGAAAAGGGGTTTGTTTAATCTTGATTGGGAAAAAAATAGAATCTCACTATTTTTTATAGAATCTTCAGATTTTTTTTCATGGGTCTCCAGATTTTCCTTTATCAGGGGTTGGCAGGTCTGCAACTTCATAATGCAAAATAAGGAAGAGATTAACTGTTATAAGTGGTTATATGTATGTATGTATTATTTTGCATGTATGGCAAAATAACTACCAGGAAAGTCGTACTATGTTCAGCTATTTTTAATGTTTATTCAGTAACACCTTTCTATTAAAAAAAAGATGTATTTTGAACACATGTTCTTAAAAGTTACTGGAATGGAATGTCTTTTCTAGCTATCATATTTAAGACAATCAAGGCTTGCAGGGAGATATTTGGGTGACTTGGCTTTTGAAAAAAGTAGGTTTAATATCTAGGGTAAAACATGCATAACGTGCAATGGAACAGTTGGGAGATACTCTAAAATAATATCAACTAATATTATTGATATTTTAATTCTGTCAAACAGCACTGTCAAAGTATACATGAAGCAATCATTCAGAAGGACAGTAATAAAGTGTTATGAGTGAGGAAAACAGAACCTTGGACACAGTAAGTGTCATGCATTTGCCACAATGCTGTCAAATGCTTCCGTTTGTTCCATGTTTTTTTCTGAAAACAACACAGCATGTAGCTGGCCTGGGAACAGGACCACATTGGGCTAATCTAAAGCTGAGTTTGGATGTATGAAAACAACCTTTGTCTTCAGTAAGCACATCACAATCAAGCTCAGAATTAACTTATTTAACAATTGGAGTGTTTCCCAATATGAAAGTAGCCAAGAAGCAGCAACAAATATTTTTTAAAAAAGCAAGCGCAACCATAACTGAATCGAGCAAGACTTTTCATGGGTGAGTTTGTAGGAATTACCAGATCAAAATTTGATTTTGTTCCTGCCCTGCATGAACCATATGGGTAGCTAGCCCTACCAGATTAGACAGCTGTAGTACTGAAGTCTGAGTAAGTACAAGAAATGAAAGAGATCCTCACTGTGTAGCCAGTACACTCCTAGCATATAAACAAACAAAGCTGAAGAAGCTTCTTGGATGAGAAGCGGAAGGTCTTTCAAGAAAAAACCAGAAAGTCCAGTTGCCTCTTGAAAAAGCACTTTTGGGACAACCATGACCTGGATGACTGGATGACCAACTCCATAGACTGCCTTAACTGCTACACCAACTCTAGTTCTATCTTATGTACATAGTTGGTAACCATAATCAGATGCACTAAAAGCTTCTTGCAATCTGCCATGTTAGTACTATTATTTGTTACTGCTTATGCTTCCATTCACTTTTGAGATTTATCCTTCCTTATTTACAAGATTAGTTAAATATATAACACATATACACGTGATTAATCATCATGTAATAATCATAGTTATCAATAATCATAGTAATCAAGAATCAAAGTTAATTCATGATTTCTTTTATTACCATTTTCAAATGTAAATGAATAAACTGTTTTTGTACTCCTTCACCTGCTTACTTAGGAGGAGACCCTATTGAAATACATAGTACAAACTTCAGAAAAAATATAATATACTGTACATTTGTACTGCTATACTGTACATTTATAGGGTGGTGATTTAATGTTTAAAATGGAGTCTGCTAGATCAGCTATAGAAAAAAAAAGAAGAGCTGAGTGGCGGTTCAGAGAGAGAACCATTTCTAAAATGGTCATGGCCATCACATTATTGAACAACTTGGTTTAAAAACAAACTGTAAAAACTAAGCTTTTTAGTGAATGGAAACATTACAAAGTCTATGCCTAATAAAGAAATTGTAGAAAGAAGTCTACAGAGATGCTATTTCAGAGATTCTGGAGGACCATTGGAAGATGACAGATGTCGCCACTGGGACTGTTCTTTCTTTGGCTGCTCCCTACCTGCTTGAGATGGACCTTAGAAATAGATCTAAGTGTTTGGGCAGATTGACAAAATAGAAGAATTGGATTCTATGCTGGGTATTGATGATTAAAGTTGTTGGTAGTCTTCAGAGTATGAGAAACAGGATTCAGAGGATTGGACTCTATATCATTGGACTCTGTGTGGGGACTTTCAGATTGTTTTACTGCTTTGCATGTTTGATTTTAAGGAAATCTATAAGAGACCTCTCAAGGTTGATAGGTGGGAAAAGAACTTTGTGAGAAAACTGACTAGTTTCAGATATTAGGTAGATACTAAAGAAAAAGGTACTAATGGTCCATGATTTCTCAATTCCTCATGAAATCCAAAGTAACATATTTGTTTCTCCTTCTCTTGTTAATGAAAGGCTGGTGTGGGATAGTGTATCTACAGTATTGTATTGTGAGGAATGAAGAAAAAATTAAAAGTTTAAGATCACTGACACAACAGGTGATAGCACCTAGCTAACGTTGGCTGATGTCAAAAAGCTTACAAGGGTCAGATCTAGTAAGTACAGGTAGTCCTCAACTTAAAACAATTCGTTTAGTGACCATTCACAGTTACAATGGTAATGAAAAATAAGACAAGACCATTTTTCACAGTTATGACCTTTGCAGCATTCCCATAATCATGTGATCAAAATTGAGATGGTTCATATTTTTAATGGCTGCAGTGTCCCAGGGTCAGGTAATCCCCTTTTGCAACCTTCTGCCAAGCAAAGTCAATGGGGACACCAGATTCCCTTAACAGTTGGGTTACCAACTTACCAACTGCAGTGATTCACTTCACAACTGTGGCAAGAAAGGTTGTAAAATGGGGCAAAACTCACTCAACAAATATCTCATTTAACAACATAAATTTTGGACTCAATTGTAATTTGAAGTCGAAGACAACCTGTATTTGGATGGAAGACCACTAGGAAATTGGACTAAACAGCCCAAACAAATTTGCAGATAAGGGTCCAGAAGTAAATAGTGAACAGCTTCCTAATTATTTCTGGGAAAACTACATAAAGTCTTTGCTAAACTATAAGTGATGTGAACTGGCTGAATTTTATAGCCTTATACTTATGCAAGTAGTCTTTGGCTTACAACCATGATTGTGATTGGAAATTCAGTCACTAAGTGATTGTTAAGCAAATCATCCCATGACCAGACTTGGTTTTACAACCATTTTTACTATGGTTGTAAAGTGAAACACTTTACACTTAACACTTAAATGTTAAGCAAATCTGGCTTCCACAACTGACTGTACTTGTTGGAAGCCAGCTGGGAAGACTGCAAATCCTAAACATGTGACCACAAGAAGCTACATCCATTATCAATGTGAACCGGTTGCCCAGTGGCCAAATTGCAATCACTGACTGGGAGTCCTGGGACAGTAATACAGGGATCATAACTTTGAGAATGGATCATAAGTCACATTTTCCAAGGCCATCGTAACTTCAAATTGTTTAATGGTCATAAGTCAAGGTTTACCTGTTATTTAAGTGCGTTATGGATACTTGCTTAGAACAGTGAAAGAGATTCTCAAAGCTGAAGCCTCTCAGGGATAAAGTATTAAATATTTCTCAGAAAGGACCAACAAGTCTGAAATGCATGCATGGTATGCAAAAGTTAGGTTCATCTGACAGAATAATCCAATTAGCTTTGTTAATGAACCATCTCTATATGCATGTAGCTTATTACCAACGGTGACCTAGTGAAGAGGGGAGCAGCCATTTCCTCACTGAACCTATCTGCTGAAAGGATATTACTCCCCTTTTTTTTCTACCATAGGAGCCCCTTTTTCAATGAAATGTTGAGTTTGCACTAAAAACTAAAAGGGGGACAAAGTTCCCCCTGCTTTCATGGTGACTTTTCTAGGTGACCTGTTCAGAAAGGGGAAGAGGCAGAAAGACCTAAGTTCAAGTAAAACAAATCCTTCCCTGCATTAGTTCTCCTAGTTCTGGTGTTTGCATGACACTTTCCTCAACCCAGTTAGTGAAGTTGTGAGAATGAGAATAGAAAGCCTAGACATATTGTCATTGCCAAAAATAAATTAAAAAACCAATATAAATGTAGTTTTCCATTACAAACAATCACAGAAACCAAGTCACAGGTGTTTATCCCACAACTAGAAGTGAGCATTGCTTGACAAAATTCATTCAGTTGCTACAGTTCATCTGTTTATCTCTAAGGCAACATGCAACTTTCATTTGCAACAGATCATAAGATGGCTACCTGTCGGTTAGCTAATCATGTCTATTTCTCTAAAATGATGGTCAGAGGTTCTTCTCCCATCAAAATATTGCTCCTCCAATGTGCCTCCTCCGGTTTTCTTCCGTTGCCCTCTTAAATTTTGGAAAGTACATCTTCAGTGCCCATTTCATTTCAAAATCTCCATTCCAAGTGCTCTCGAGAAGCTGATTTTAGTAAGACAAATGGCTGTGTGGACTGGAAATGGAAGACTTTATGTGGGAGATGTATATTTCTGCTTAATAATGAATGCCTTGCAGAGAGCACAAAAGGCCAAGGCTGGGCAGAGGGAGAGGAAATGCATCAGTCACAGCTTCACATCCAACCCTTCTCACATGCAAAGACCATCCATGGCCCACTAGCCAGGAACAGCAAGGGTGTCTCCTGCCTACTTCCTGCCCCCCCCCCAAAGAAAGGGCGGCTCCTTTCTCATGAACATTTCCCCCTCCTTCTAGGCCCCTCCGCTGATTCAGTGCTCAGCTGTGGAAAGAAGCCAAGCACCCCAACCAGCAAAGCCAGCTTCTCAGAAGCCAACAGGAGTTCTATTCGATTTGCTCTGTGCCAGAGGAACTGGGAAGCTGAGGCCAAACCTTCTGCTGCAATCAACCTGACAAACTGCGTTGCCTTGACAGCTGCAATATTGATCTCCTTGCTTGTCCTCAAGGAGACCAGAGAAGGTTTCTCACCCAGAGAGACAGTGCTTGTGAATCGTTGATTCAGGAAATCAGCTCTCCCAATTATCCCAATCCTATTTTTTTTTTCAAGAGGGGAAAATTGGGGTGGGAGTATAGAGCGGAGTTAGGATCAGGAGCTGCATTGGTTTGCTGCCTGCTGGGAAACCCTGTTGTTTCTCATAGTCTGAATCATATGAACAAGACACATAATGCAGGGGGGGGGGCATGTGGGAGTCAAAAGCAAAGGCAAGGAATACGTTGGAATACCTGACTGAACATGCAATGGTATCTTTTTTAGAAAAGAGAAGAGAAGAGAAGAGAAGAGAAGAGAAGAGAAGAGAAGAGAAGGTTAATCTTGCTGTGCTTTTTGCCACCTTCCAGTGGGTGAATTGACCTAATCTGTGATTTTCATACTGTCTCCTCCATGGAGAAGTCTGTTCTACTGGGAGGATGTGCTGTGCTGCAATACTATAAATGAACTATACCTTGATAAACAACAGGGTGAATATTACGAAAGACTGTATTTGTCACCTAAAAATGCTAACAATACAGTATGTTTCTGTGGTAGTGTGATTTGGAAGGATCTTCTTCAGCTCACCACCTCCGTTTTCTCAGTCGGCTTCGTTCTTCCTCGACCATTTTTGTTAATGCACAAAATAAGACAACCTGGAAAAATGTATCACTTGTGGCTGAGAACCAAGCTCAAGCAACAATATATTTTGACTTCAGCAACCGAAGGGAAGCAAATCGCTGCCATACCTTCTGGAAAATGCAACACTGAATTAACAGCATCCTGAAAGAGATTAAACTGTTTTTCCGATAATGGAGAAATGTACGAAGCAGAACTCAGTACACCTCAGCCCAAATGCACCTCTCTGAAATCTCCTTTCTCCTTGTTGCATCCAAAATAAATGGTCCAGCAGATACATCAGCAGGAGACAATCAGTAAGGGGGCCTGATAGGGACTACATAAATCCGGCAATGAAATATCCCCTTAAAGCCTTTATCTTACCTGAGAAGAAGAGTGATAAATTACAGCATCAGCAGGAGAGCCCTTATCCATAGATCTGCATGTGCAGTGTTTTCCTTACTGCAGCTGTCCAGGTTCCTCAAGAGAGGAGCTTCCAAAGTCTCCCATTTTTACACCGTCTCAGGGACAAAAATGATCCAGCCCCCCCCAAATCGAAAAGAAACCTTTACAGGAACCTTCTGCCCTGGCGTCTTTCTCTAAGGATCCTTCTGTGTTCCCCAACATCCGTAAGGGAGGGGGTGCTTGTGGGGGAATTAAAAAAAAAAAAAAAAAAAAGCAGGGAAGGAAGAAAAGAGGCTGCTCTGTATTTAAATAATGAAATGAAAACCAAGCCTGCAAATTAAGGGATAGCGCCATCTACCAGCAAAAGGAACGAATGTTATTTTCCCGTTGTCTCGTTTTTTGCACCCCTGTTGACAGAAGCTGCATCGTTAGTCACATATTCTCGTTTTAAGGACTAGAAATACACCAACCTTAAACAAGGAAACGACAAACGCGTTATCTGATTGCACCACTCAAAGGGCGAGGGGGAAAGAGGGTGACTACAAGGTAACCCCATGTTCGAAAATCTTTCCTCCTGCATGCAGCCTCCCAGGCCATTTATTTTATCTTAAGGCTCCTCCTCCTACCCTTCTGTAGATCAATCACATCGAAATGATAGGAACGAACGGGTTTTCTCAGCCCATCTGCCAAAAAAAAAAAAAAAAAGCAGTTGCGATGATCTGTCACAGGCAGCTTTGCAAGGTGCAACTTTAAATTAGAAGATTTTGCACAACTTTGGGTTGACAATCATCACCAACAAAAGCAATATTGCCGAGCACGTTTTTTTTTAAATAAAAAAAGCAAGAAAAGAAAAGAAAAAGTAGTGGTATGACTGTTAATTGAATCTGATAAGATAAATTCGAGATTGTGCACTGCAGGTCAGGGCAATCCTATATATATATTTACGTGACAGCGAGTCTATGGGCTCACTGCTATTTATCAGCGCTGTTTATCAAATGGCCCAGACATGTAAAGCTCTTTCATCACTTCCTCATAAGCCTTTTGACATTTGTGCCATTCATGACTCTGACTTTGGATCAGTATTATCACAGTTTGCACTTTTCACATTTTCCCCTAAAAACAAACTTTGAACCAACGGATAAATTGCTGAAATATTTTATGCCACTTTAAAAAGGTATTCAGTATTTGAAGGACTAGCATACAGAAAAGGAAAATTGTTACGCTATGTACTATTATGCATTCTGTCATGCATATTATTTAAATTAAGGAGATGAATTACTGGTTTGTTTCTTTGTTTATTTCCCACCTTCATTATTTTTACAAAAAACTCAAGGCAGCAAACACATCTGGCTCCTCCTACTTTCCCCAGAACAACAACCCTGTGAAGTGTATTGGTTGAGAGAGAGAGAGAGTGACTAGCCCTAAGTCACCCAAGTTGATTTTTCATGGCTAAAGCAGGATTTAAACGATTGGTCTCCTGCTTTCTAGTCTGGTGCCTTAACTACTAGACCATGGATGTCAATCTCGATCACGTCATGTGATGTATCCCCATGTTTTTTGCCTTTGTGAAGCTGGGGCAGGCATGGCCTGTGCATGATGGATCCGGTCCATGGGCCACCAGTTTTACCAACCTGTACCAAAATGGTTGTTTTGATTGATTGATTGATTAGATTTGATTTGATTTGTACTTCAGCACATCTCAACAAGTGACTCTTCAAGTGGTTCTTCTTCATTAAGTTTCATTCATTGCTTGAGGCCTCAGGTGCACTGAACAATTATGAACTACTTTTTAAAATTAATTTTTAAATTAAAATCCTTCCCTTTAACATTCATACTTACAGTAATGAAAAATGTTGAAATATTACTATATTTAATATTTACTGTATTATTATAGATTGGGATACAAACCTGTATTTATGAGATTAGACCCAGAAGATGATGATAGTTCTGATTCATTAATATGGAGAAAAGAACCTTGTGTTGTGAATTAGCTATTTTCGACATTGTCATTCTAAGCAATGAAATCTCTTTTAAGTTTGTTTTAAGCTTTAGCATGTCTAAGCCAGGGGTGTCAAACTCATAGCATCACGGTGTCATCACATGATGTATTGGGACTTTTTCCCCCTTTGCTAAACCAGGCATGGGCATGGCCACCGTGTGCTGCATCCGGCCCATGGGACGGGAGTTTGACAGCCCTGCAGTAAACACTATGATTCAAGGGAATTTCACTTAGCTTGGAATTAACCTTAACAGAAAAAAAAATCTGAGTTCTGCTTAATTGAGAATGTAGAAAGCATTCACAGACATCTATTTTGGAGAACTCTTAGTAGCAAGTCTATTTAGGGATCATTTCTAATTTTAAGAAATATAATATCATTAAGGAATAATAATTATATTTACTTCTACTAAATTGTACAAATTGTCCTCAATTTATAACAGTTCATTTAGTGACCATTTGAAGTTACAACAGCACTGAAAAAACTGACTTACGACCATTTTTCCACACTTACAACCATTGGCCCCTCCCTATGGTCACATGATCAAAATTCAGACACTTGGCAACTGGCTCATACTTATGATGTTGCAGTGTCCCAGGGTCATGTGATTATCTTTTGTGACCTCCTGACAAGTAAAGTCAA
Organism: Laticauda colubrina; assembly: GCA_015471245.1. Classification (NCBI taxonomy): domain Eukaryota; kingdom Metazoa; phylum Chordata; class Lepidosauria; order Squamata; family Elapidae; genus Laticauda; species Laticauda colubrina. The sequence goes on along the minus strand of BLBF01000011.1, from coordinate 12,890,291 downwards.
TAGGGAAGTCACTAAACAACTGTATTACTAACATAACTCACTTAACAATTGTTCAGTTAAGTGATTTAATTACAATTAAGTGATTCACTTAACAACTGTGGCAAGAGAGGTCATAAAATGGGGCAAAACTCTCTTAACAACACCTATATTTATTTAAGCCTGGAAATCAGCTTAAAGGACAGCAGCGCAGCTTGGATTTGTTTGCATGTATAGTTTTCAACCCACATCCTTTTTTTAATGTGCTTTCCCATTTTATACGACCTGCATCCTTTTGACAAACTGCAGCTATCTGTGTAATCCATTTTGCAACAATGTTTTTGTGTTACAAAAATAGCCTTATGTGTGAAAATTAATACATTTTCATTAAGACTGGAAATAGAATGCTTGGCAAAATTTAGCAACATCATTTATAGAGCAAAGAACTGATTTATAATATACATCATTCCTATATAATACCATGTAAAATTTATAAGTATGCCTGGCATATGAAAATTCCGTGTTTAGAATGAAAGTGACTAGAAAATTGTTCAGTGTTTTTATACAAAGGCAAGAAGTATATTCTTTCCAAGATTAGCCACAGAACAATGAAGTGTTTTGAGTATATCTATAAATATACAGCCATTTTATTAATAAGTGAATCCTCAATATAGGTGGTCCTAAAGTTACAATTATTTCTTTAGTGACTGTTCAAAGTTACAACATTGCTGAAAAAAGCGAGTTTCTTGTGACTGTTTCTTGCACTTATGACAGTGGCAGCATTGCAATGATCACATGGTCAAAATTTGGATGCTTGGCTACTGGCATGTATTAATAATGGCTGCAATGTCCTGAAGATCATGGGATCATCTTTTGTGACATCTGACAAGCAATATCAATGGGAAAGCCAGATTAACTTAACAATTGTGTGACTAACTTAACAACTGTAGTAATTCATTTATTTTTTATTTGTTGATTTGATTTGTCAATCCCTTACAAGATAATAGGCATAAGTATAAACATGAGTAAGAATACAAGAAACAGGTACAAATAAATGGGGACAATAGGACAGGGACGGTAGGCACGATGGTTCACTTATGCATGCCCCTTAACAATTTGGGCAAGAAAGGTTGTAAAATGGGGCAAAACTATCTTAACAACTACCTTGCTTAGCAACATAAATTTTGAGGTTAATTGTGGTTGAAAAACAAGGTTTACCTGTAATCTCTTCATTAACTTTATAGAATAGCACATAACATCTCGCTACTTTTTGTAAGCCATGTGTGTCTGCTTATAAAACGAATGATGAGAAGCATTACAGGAATTGATTTACCAGGTTGAGCCAGTGAAAGAAGTGAGATTAATCTGCTGTTATCCATTTATTAAATGCGCAAAAAAGAAACATTGCTCTAATGGTTTCAGAACCACAAAGGCAAAAGCATGTTGTTAAATCTTTGTTTCATTTAGATCTCATCTTTCCTTCAGGAGCATTAAGGGGCATAAACATTTTGCTTCACAAAAGCAGAGAGGTAAAGTGTGAAATGAAGTGAGATAGAATAAGATGAAGTGAGATGGGCTGAATGAGGATAATTCTGCCAAAGCCATCCACTGAACTTTGGTGACTGAGGCAAAACAGATGGAATTGCATTAAAAGATTCCCTATAAAATACTTCCTGATATTTGGATACCATTTAGGTAATATGACTACAGGCTGTTTTCTAACTGCAATTCAGCTTTTCAGATTTAAAATGTGGTAGTCTTTTGACTGTTCTACATTCAGCATTAAAAAAAATGTAAAGAAAGAAAACAGAAGCAGCTTAGAAAACAGTGGAAATAATTTCAATACATAATATCACTGATGTCTTTAGCTACTCTGCTATTGTTTAAAAGTATTGTGAAGACCTGGTCCTTCACCCAGGCCTTCAGTGAGGAAAAGAGAGATCCCTTCCTTCATCATACTTTGCCATTATTTATTATTCATGTTTACCGATTTTATTGCACTGGTTTTCTTTCATTGTCATGAGATTCTCAGAGTCATTGAGAGTTCAGCAGCATGCAATTTTAATACACTATGATTTTTCTCAGCCAGATGTTTAAACTGAATATGGCATTTTTGTCCACTTTCAAGTCCTTCACGAGGACCTGGCATAGGTAGATGTTATCAGTTTAATAATATTAAAAGTATCATCATAGGATGTCACCCTTTTGCGATTCAAATCATTCAAATCACCATTTGATATTCAAATGGTGTTGCAGATATTTTGGAACTGCATCCAAAATTCCTGTTACTATTGATAATACCTTTAGTATTTTTGTGACAGTCATTCTACTTTTATTTACAGTTCATTTTATTTTATATTTTTATTGCTACTATTATTACCATTCTTAGTCTAGAAATGATACTTGGTGGCTCCCTAAGGTGGCTATTGAATGGTGAGGGTTTTTTTCCTCTCTTACACTGAATGGTAAGGGTTTTTTTTTTCCTCTCTTACTGACAATCTGCTGATTTTGCTGCCAAAGCTGATTCTTTGGAAGTGCTGCTCCCTGAATTTGAATGTGAGCACTTAGGAATAAGCCAAGATGGCATTCAGACAGCTTTGGACCCTCCTGGGAAGGGGAGTTTGAAGATTTCACTTCCCTTTAGAAACTCATGATCATTGACTTTCAGCATTTCATTTTCTTAAGCATGCCTGACTTTTAACTTCACTTTTTCAAGCTTTTGTTTCATTTTGCTTTTTATGTCTAAAGATTGAGTGATTGATTGCATGCTGATTTATCTTAATACCTCCATCCCACCCCATCAGACTATCTGTTCTTTTTTTTAATCTTGTTTTCCTCTGATTTATGCTGGCATTCTGAATAACTTTTGCTTTTTCATAAGGAAGACATAGCATATTCTGGGATATCTGGGACATTCAGAAGAAGCCTTCATCCTGCAGTGGATAGACAATGGCTAAAATAATGATGGTGAGATTCTCACAACAGAATTTTTGTATTTTACTAATTTGCAAAAGGTTTGGATTTTTTAAAATTCTTTTAATTTTGGATTGAAAGATCTAGAAAATAGTTTTCCTGCTTTTTTAAAATGCATTCTGAGGATTCTTGTGTTCATATATCATTGCCAAGTTATTCAGAACAATAATGTATCAGATTAACCGACAAGCAAATGTGGCTGATATCTGATAAAATATTGTTTCATAATATGCAATTCCTATATGAAAGATTTTTTAAAAAGTTTGATGAAATGATAATGAGTGTGAAAAAATATTCAGATGCATTCAATTGCAGATAAACTCGATTCACAAAAGAATGTGATCTGAAAGTCATAGATTTTGCTGGGAAAAAATGTGAACTCTACAGACTTAGAATTTAAAATTATAACTGAGTTGATTCCACATCTCTCCCTGAGGTTCAAACCTGCATTCTTCTACAAGAGCAGAAATCTGATTGAGTGGAAAAGTGACAAATTGGTTCTCCCGAAGAAGGAAATTGAGGAATCAACTTTCCACATTTAACTGCAAAACAATTTCATCTGGATTTTTTGGGGGAAGAAAGATAGACTTTGGAGATTAGACATATATTTAACCAGAAAATAATTGATAAGAAATGGTATTAAGAAACAAACATGGATATTTGATCCAGGACAAATCGCTGTTATCTTTTGGGACAATTTGGGATAGATAAGATGTTGTAATAAATTTTCTATGGGTTGATTACAATAATGTATTTTTTATTTTTGTTAAAGATTGAAAAACCCTCAGAAACACAAGTGCCGTATTCACTGGGTAAGTTCATCTTCAGTCCATTTAGAAAGTAATAAAGTTATTGTTATGTAGGCAGGACCACAATTAGTTGAAAGTAGCTTTATTGAAAATCCTATCAAAAGAGAAAGAGCCAGAGTGTCCATGAGTTCAGCCACTGATGCGGCTTCAATATTCGCGCCAGGAAATTTCCAGCCATGAGTGGAGTCAGATTCCACTCCTCATGAATATTTAACAGTTATGTGTTTAAAATTTGTTAAGTTTTTTTTTTCTTTGCAATATATAGCAAAAAATAATTATAGTGTTGATTTCAGGAAGTTTTAAACTGGATTAAGGATTCAGTTTAATTTGAATTAAATAAAGACAAGTAAAAGGATACTCTCACAGGGAACGTTTTTGTTGTTGTTGTTTAATACTTTGAACTGATAAGTAGACTTTGAAGGTTGGGAGAATCAGAATGCTAATTTTTTAAAAAATGTTTGATGTTCAGGTCAAAGATGCTTTTGAGCTAGTTTGATAATGGAATCAAAAGATGTTATTAAAGAGAAACAAACCCCATGGAAAAAACCTGAAATGGACTTTAAGGTGGATTTAAAATTACAACAAGAAAGAGATGGAAATATTGAATTTACAAATGCAATTAGATGATTTAAAAATTTAAAAAGATATACAGATAATAAATCAAATGAATAATGTAGATTATTTTCTTATATTAGGATATAAGAGATCTGTTGGAGTTACTCCATTGAAATTATAAATGATGTTGATGAAGATGAAAAGAATTTTGAGAAAACAGATAAAGAGAATATGAGAAAGCAGATATTAGAACTTAATTCATGTGAATTAAAGATTGCTGTGAGAAACTTCAATGGCACTGACTCCAGTATACTGGACTATAAATAGGGATTTACTCCATGAATCCTCTTTATCTGTCATCTACCTGCTCTTTATTTCATGGGAATGTGAATTTTAGAATATTTATTTCAGTATTTCTTTCCACACATATAAACACACAAAACACTGTCACCACTGCCATCATGGCAAGCCAAATCAGAAAGTACACATCACAACAAAAAAGGAACTCTACTTTACTGAAATAGATTATCATAACAGATCTTGAAAGTCCAAGAGTTTTCCCTTCTCTCTTCTTTATACAAAAAAGAGTCAAGGCAGGGTGACCTTGAGTTTCTTTCTTATGCTTTCCTGTTTTCCTGGGCAGTTTGTGTTTTTCCCCACATATTTTCTACAAGACCATTTCTTTTCTCTTCTACAAACATTTCTCTAACTTTATTCCTCTTGGTGGTATGTGGTCAGCTAACAGCTAAGCCTTTCATATCCTTCTCATCAATCTATCTATCTATCTATCTATCTATCTATCTATCTATCTATCTATCTATCTATCTATCTATCTATCTAT
>BLBF01000011.1:12875024-12885127 GCA_015471245.1 Laticauda colubrina | reverse complement strand
TATCTATCTATCTATCTATCTATCTATCTATCTATCTATCTATCTATGCAAATGCTTTCCCTACAATAAAGCTGAGGCCAATTTTAAATTTCAGTGAACAGAAAAACATAGCCGAACTTTTTGTATTAAAAAAAACTGGAAATGGGCATGCAGATTTAACTGCATTTTATATTTTTAAATTATCTGAACCACACAGCCTTCTGCTATCTCATCACAAAAAAGATTTGGGGAGAAGGCGGAGCTTCGTCTTGGTGCTACTGCTGAGATCTCGGGGCTCTGAGATCTCAGCTGATATTTTCACCCCTGGTCGGTCCTAACGGACCTAAACCGTCCCGTAGAGATGGGGATTGTGAAGGGCACAGTCCCAGGATCCCAGAGATATCGCAAATCTCTGGTTTGATCCGGGAGAAGCCCTTTTGCTGGCGGTGGAAAGGCAGCCTCCAAAGCTGCTGAAGTCGGGACAGCTCCGAAAAGAAAGTGGCTGGAGAGAGGGTGTGTCGGCTGGGTGAGAAACTTCTTTTGTATTGCAAATTGGTTGAGACCTGAAAGGATATCCTGAACAAAGAAGAAACCTGTGGCTTTATTTTTGTCTGACTGGAATCTGGTTGAGCGGCGTTTTTTAAGTGATGTCAAATTGAGGCTTGGATTCTTTCCTTACATTTTTTTTTTCCTGAGGACTTTAATGTGACTTTGTAGGTAACCAGATTGAATTTTTTCTTATATATATATTTTATGCTTCTTTTGATTCTTTAATTTTCTTTAGGATAGAGGCCCCCTTTGATTTTTTTTTTCTTTTCCTCTGAGTTTTGTATACATTACTTTTTTTCTGGCTGGGGGGGGAAAAAGTATTAAGAGATTTTGCAACACTGCCAACTAGAGGCTTGAAAGTACTTTATTTGAATTGGGGAGAAATGTATAAACACTCCTTCTCAAGGACATTTTAATGTGATAAGATGGAGGGAGAGCACAGAAAAATATTATTACAGGTGTTTTCCTGGACTCTTATCAATATTTCAACACTTGAGGCTTGGCTTTGAAGCTGCTGGAGAAGAGAGTCATAATAAGAGCCTTGGATAAATAAATAAAGTGCAGTGTGCAGTCCATATATATATATAAATATATATATTTGTGAAACCTCTACTCGCCAGCCTTTTTGTATATTTCAATTTTAGTAATATTTTTATTTTTGCTTTTTATTTTATCCTTTTTCTTCTTTGGTTTTTTGGGCCTTTTTATTATTGGATTTTTCCATTTTGGATCATAATTGACTACTCTATCAGATGGATTGAAGGTCAAAAAGAATTTGAAGTTTTTTGAAGCATTAAAATGAAAAAAAAAGTGAGAAAAAGAAGAAAGTGTTAAATGAAATAGACTGTGTGTATTTGGATTGCTTGGCGACTTTGGGACTTTTGGAAATTCTTATTTGAATGATTAAAATCATTTGGGTCATTTAAATTTTTTCTTTTTTTTTACAATGGCATTACTTATGGATGAACTGAAAATGGAATTTATAAAATATAACCAAGAGAAACAAGAAGGGAAGGATTCTTTTGGCTCTATTTTTCATTTTTTAGAAATGGCAATTTCTACATATGAGAAACTACAAGAACAAGAAGATTGGGATGAAGAAGAAACCATCCTTAATGAACAAGCAACTTTATTTGGGGAAGAAAGGGGAAAGAGGAGAAAGAGAATGGAGAATTTAAGACTTAAAAAAACAACCAAAAAAGGGAAAAACAAGGTGAAAAGTGGACACAATATCAGAAAGCAACAGAAAAGAGGAATACATAAGAGGGTGGAGATTAAGAGACAAGGGGGTAAAAAGGGTAGAGGGGAGAAACAAGGGAGGAAAGAAGGGAAGAGAAGCTACAAAGGTTTGAAACTAGATGTAAAGAAACAGATTTTATTTAGAGATAATGGGTAAACATAACTGAAAAAGAGATTCTGCAAAGGTACATAAGATTGTGTTGTTGTATCTGTATTTGAAATAATGTTAGAAAATTGGAATAATATATGATTATAAAATGGGACAAAATATTTAATGTAACTTAGTGAAAAAAAATTTTTTTAAATAAAATAAATGAAATTAAATATGAGAGAATTGAATTAAAGAAAGTAACTAAGCAAAATCTATAAGTGTTCCCATAGAAGTATGATATTTATTTAGAAAGGATTGTGTAAAATGTTTAAGACTTAAATGAATATTAATTTTAATGATATAATTTCAATTGCTATGGATTGTTGTTTTAATTATATTATATATCAAAAAAAAATTTTTTTTTTCCTGTTTTAAAATATTGAGTTTATTTTTAGAATGTATTACGCAGAATCCGAATGAAAATTATGTGTTATGTTAAGCTTTAAAACTAGGGGAAGGATAAGTATGACAAGGCATTATACTCCAATCAGTCATTACAGAAGAAATTTTGTGTTAATGAGAAAAAATAATAGACAGCTGAAACAGGACAGACAAAAGAAATAAGTATAATGATTTAAATTGAGATGAAATAAATATAATAGAATTAAGAGAGTGAAAAGAGGGGAGAAGCTATATAGAAAATGTAAAATAGTAAACAAGAAATGGAATTGCTATATAAAAGTAAGCATGAACTTGAATTTATGTCTGTACAAAAAGATGTAACTCGGGATCAAACTGCCGTCCAAAAAGATATTTTATGTTTTTTATGTTTTGTGTTTTGTTGGTATATGTTTGTTTGTTAAAAAATTAATAAAAAAATTTTCAAAAAAAACAAACAAAAAAGATTTGCAACAAATCAGCAGTGGTATTAGCAGAATTTTGCATATTCTGAGAAATTTAATATTTAAGCTATGTAAGATTTCTTTCAAAAATCAAGGTGAACATAAAATTTAGCAAACAAATGTTAAAAACCTTCATGGAGAATCTTATAAGGAGTATTGAAATGAATATTAAAATTGTTGAAACATATTTGAAAGTTTAAATGGCAGGGACTCAAGCTGAGCTCAAGAAGGGTAAGGAAACTCAAGAGAAATTAAGGAATTATTGGCTTCTCTCTAACTCCCTATTGCATATTCCCATAGGAAATGGTGGAACACAGCTGTGCTCTCAAAAAATGAACATGTACAATGATACTTGACTTACAAAAAAATGAATTTCTACCTGTCAATGAATATTTCAGCTTCAACCTTAACAATACAAGAGCAAACAATCGATACAAACTTAAGGTAAACTTGATTGCAGGAAATACGACTTCAGCAACAGAGTGGTCAATGTCTGGAATACTCTACCTGACTCTGTGGTTTCTTCCCCTAATCCCAAAAACTTTAACCTTAAGACTGTCTACTATTGACCCCATCCCTTTCCTAAGAGGTCTGTAGGGGCGTTCATAAGCACACCAACGTGCCTACCTTCCCTGTCCTATTGTTTCTTTTTTATTTTTCTTATATGTATCCATTTCATGTATTCATAACTATGTTTATACTTATACCTGTTATCTTATAATTGCTTGACAAAATAAATAAATAAAAAAGATTAGAAATTTGTTATCAAGAAAACATCCTCTAGGATACTCAGCCAGCAGATTAATGGAGAAAGAGTTAATCTCTTTAACACTGCCTTCAATTAGCACATCTCCCAATCTCAGCCTGAAGATGAATCAACCCAATCTGAAAATAAGAATCTAGGCAGACAAATAGGCAGGCACAAATTATACAGTTCTTTATTCTGTTCTAGATTCTAGATTCCAATCTAGGCCTAGCATATAACTTGATCCAGATATGTCACTTATTTACTGCTTGGCATAGATCGGGGTGTCAAACTCGCATTGTCATGATGTCATCACGTGACATATCATGACTTTTTCCCATTCGCTAAACCAGGTGTGCGCATGGTCAGCATATGATGCATCTGGCCCGCAGGCCACGAGTTTGACAGCCCTTACATAGATGAAAGTGGTAGTTCCAGAGATTGGTAGGAAGGTGAGAAAAAGGTGGGAAACCTGTTTCAATCTACTTGCTCCATCTATTGAAGGTCACTGTATGAAACATCTTGTGCATTCTGGACTTTTAGGATACAGTACAGTAGTTCTTGATTTACAATAACAATTGGAACAGAATTTCTGTGGTTAGATAAAGGTGGTTAAGTGAGTTATGCCCAATTTTACAACCTTTTTATTTTTGCCCCAGATGTTAAAAAAATCACTCCAGTTGTTATGTAAATTATGTAGTTATTCAGCAAGTCTGTCTTTCCTTATTGACTTGTTTGTCAGAAGCCAATTGGAAAAGTAGCAAAAGGCAATCACATAATCCCAGGATGATTTAATTTGCGGTAAATACATGTCAGTTGCCAAGGGCTTAAATTTTGATCACATGACTGTGGAGATGCTGTGGACTTGTTAGTCACTTTTTATGAGTGCTGTTCTAATTTTCTAGTCAACCAGAACATTCTCAGTTCAAATAGGGGGGGGGGGAATGATGCATGGCAATTTTCTTCAGTTGTAGCTCTGTTTTCTTTCTTACCTCCCTGTTTTTCTCCTTCTATGGAGAAACTCTTCTTCCAACTAGTTTATAATTGTGTTAGCAGTTTGAAAATTTGAGACAGACTATAAATTTGAGATAGAAGACAAGACACTGCAACCATCATAAATACGAATCAATTGCCAAGTGCCTGAATTTTTATCATGTGACTATGGGAATGCTGCTGCAGCGGTCTTAAGTGTGAAGTTACTTTTTTCAGTGTTGTTGTAACTTCAAACAGTCACTAAATGAACTGTTGTAAGTCAAGGGCTAGTTTTAACTAAATAATGAAAGCCTGACAGAGTTTGTCTTTCCTTTCCTTTTATACCAAAAAAGATCACAGCAAGGAAGTCTTGACTTTCTTCCTCAATTATTTCCTGTTTTCCCAAGCAAAACTCATGTTTTGCTAACAGTTGCTGCTTATTTCAGTGATGGCAAATCTTTTGGGTTCAGTGTGTCCAAAATTCAGAAAATGCACACCTTGATTCTGTGACGTGTTAAACACATACCTCTGAACAAAAGAGAAACAATTCTCTGTCTCCCTCCCTACCTCCATTTAATCTACCTTAAAAAGCAGCATTAAAACATCTGAAACTTGAAAACACCTGAAATAGAGACCCAGGCTTCCACTTCAAACCTGGTACCATGCTGTCACTCAAAATGGCCACTTGCACCATGCTGCCATGTGCTACTGTTCTGGGCAGACTTGATGGAGGGGAAGATAGAGAATTGTTTTTCTTTTGTGTATGAAGGGTGGTGTTTGACATGCCAGTAAAGTTTCATTCTAGAACAGGCGTGTCCAACCCAGGACCTGTGGGCTGCATGTGGCCCTGGACAACTAGTAATAGGGCACCACAATATCATAAAAAATTAAAGAAAATTTGTTATTTATATACATTAACTATATTATGTATTTTATATGTGGCCCAAGATAATTTCTCTTCACTCACTGCAGCCCAGACAAGCCAAAAATTGGGCATTCATGGCCTAGAGTTTTTCACTGCAATGTTGCTTTATGAATATTCAGAATATCTTCAGAAGTGATATTTTGTAGCCCATAGATTACTTCTGAAAATGATCTACCCTCACATTTAGAGGTAGATTTCCAATTTCCTGGTGAGTTTGTTTCAAATGTGCTTTTTTTTTTTTTAAAGGCAACTGGACTATTTTTTCCTTGAAGAAAAAGATGTTTTGCTTCCCCTCCAAGAACTGGAGGGGTAGGATGGTTCTGACTGGGTGGTGGGAGGGATGGAAGGATTAGTTCTGACAGGGTAGTAAGGAGGAGATGGAAGGATCATATTTCTTTGCAGTCATCTGGTTGTTAGCACTCTCTCTGAGAGCTGTTGAGGCCACTTGGGGGGGGTTGTCTGTACTCCCAGCTTCACCTGAATCAGAGTGCAAATGGTTGCAGAATGCTTCTTGGAATTGCTGAAAGGACTGTGTTGTAGATTGGAGATAAATGGTGTTGTATTCCTTCCCCTCTGTTGAGAGAGGAGGGCTGTTCAATCTTAATGTAGATGGCCTCTTTGAACCCTCTTTCAAATCAGTGGTCCTCTCTATCCAGAATGTGGACATTGCGGTCTATGAAAGAGCAACCTTTGTCTTTTCCCTCTGTTGTGAAAGGGCTGTTCAATTTTAACATAGATGGATTCTTTTACCCCTCTTTGAAACCAATGGTCCTCAACACGGGTACCACCTATCTCCCTTCAGCAGTTCCAAGAAGATTTCATCCCATTTGAGGGCACAGATAAAACCCCAAGTACCCTCAATGGCTCACAGAGAGAGTGCTAACAACCAGAACACTTCAGAGAAATACAATCCTTCCATCCACCCACTGTCCAATCCCAACTGTCGATACCTATCCTTCCATCCCTTTACCATCATAATTGGTGAAACTTCTTGGATGAGAAGAGAAATGTCTTGTTCTTCAAGGAAAAAGCATAGTTCAGTTGTATTTTGAAAAAAAAAAAAGCATATTTGATATAACCATGACCTTGATGACTGAGAATCTTCATAGACACCTGGGGAGTTAACTTCTACTCAGAGACATTGAAATAAAGAGATAACATTGCAATTGATGTACCTCATCCGTCAAAGCCTTTGAGAGGATTCTTCTTTGAATCCTCTTACTTCCATTCTGGTGAACAGATCACTGCAATAAAAAATGTCAATAAGCATCAAGTGTATTTGAACCAATTAGAATATACTATTGCATTCATTCTTTGTTATGTAAATTGATCTTCTCACACTACATGAGGCAGCTTTCATTAAAAATTTGGTTGCAGGGTGACAACAAAATATACAAAATATTCACATGTACATCCTGGTATGATTTTGGAATCCTAAACAGTGACTTGACTTTAATTAAAATAAGGGCAACTCAGCAGATTAGCTCTTTGTATGTCTGTGCACCCAAGGTATTATGCAATAATTAATCAGAAAAAATATTTTTAAACAAGCTTTGCTTCATTGGCAAATACAAATACAACTTTTGACCCTTCTAGATAAAAATCCATCATTCCCTAATGATTGTGGAATACTTTAACATTATGTTGAATTCATAGAATGTCTATATTATTTATCTAATTCTAAAATAATTCTATAGGATTATTTTAGTTATCCCAAATTTCTAGCATAATTTAGAGCAGGGGTGGGGAAGTATGGCCCCATTATGACTTGTGGACTTCAACTCCCAGAATTCCTGGGCCAGTCATGTTTGCGTAGGAATTCTGGGAATTGAAGTCCACAAATCATAAAGGCCCATACTTCCCCACCTCTGATTTAGAGCAACAATTTACTGTTAAGAGCTTGAACAAAAAAAAGCAAATGTGAAATATTAGCTGAGATGTGTCTTCATTTCTCCTCCTCTTTTGTGATAACCAAGAGAAATAAATCAAGTTCCATTTTGTATTAGCAGATTGCCATAGAATTGCCATTCTGCTAAATCTCAACCAATCTCACCTCAGAGTCACATTTAATTTTGCTGCAGAAATGGCTCTTTGCTGATTCTCAGAGATCCAAATGTAAGGGGGAAAGTGAAAAAATGGGCATCATATTATCTTGATGCAAATCCCATAATATATGTCTTTGCATCGAATGTTAGGATATAGCAGTACATGTACAAAATTATACACAAGTGCATAAGTGCAGTGTTCACAGTGTGTTTGTGTGTGTGTATTAAAAATCATTTTACATGTTTCATCATTATGATTGGAGAGCTAGTGGTTAAGGCACCAGGCTAGAAACAGGAGAGTGTGAGTTCTAGTCCCATCTCAGGTATGAAAGCCATCTGGGTCACCTTGACTCAGTCACTCTCTCTTAGCTCAACCCAGTTCACAATAGGATAGGGTAGGGTAGAGTAGGGTAGAGTAGAGTAGAGTAGAGTAGAGTAGAGTAGAATTGAATTGAATTCTTTATTGGCCAAGTGTGATTGGACACACAAGGAATTTGTCTTGGTGCAAATTCTCTCAGTGTACATAAAAGAAAAGAATAAGGTTGTTGTGGGGATAATAGGAGGAGAAAGGATTATATTTACCAACTTAGATTATTAATAAAAAAAAATAACACAGGCAGGATAAAAATAAATAAACAAATAGTTAGCTGCTGTTAACTGCTTTCTGACTTCCATCCAGTGTCACTTCACCAGTGTTGCTCTCCTGGTCTCACCTAGTCTTGACTAGATTGTAAGCTGGCCTTGGAGGGAAACTATTTTCATCAGCAATGTGGAATAGTCTCACAAGGCTTTCTTCCTCATTCAGTCTAACCTTTTAGACCCGTGCTTCAGCAGACATTTATCATTCTGCCGCCCAGAGTCAATCGGTTTAAGATAGACAGCTATAGAAATTGAATAAATACATAAATAAATATTTTTTCCTAGATTTAGCTTAATGCTATTCCATCATGCCTTCTGTTATTATGTAACTGATTTTGTTAACGATTGGAAATTTTAAAACTGCATTTTTTTAACGCTCTATACCACAACTTCCTATCGCGAGGCCATTTTCAGTTCGTCTTGTGGAATTCCTTTATTCAAGTAGTAGACAGGTATTAATATTAGTATTTACCCTGGATGTTGCATTTTGAACTCACAGCCTAGTTAGAAGTATTGCCAGCTGTGGTAATTGATACGATTACATGCCCTCTGAAGCTCATGGATTGCCCCCCACCCCCACCCCAGGTAGTAGTTGAAACTTTTCCTCCACCAGCAGAAATTTTCTTTTAAGGAAGAAAAACAAAAAAAAGATGGGAGAATTATCAGTCATCATCACGTCGCCCAAAATGAATGTCCTTATACGGAACCTTGTTTGGAAAGCAGCCACATGGCAGGGGGGGGGGGAACCCCCCACACAACTAGTGGATCAAATTCTGGAAGAGGCCTTAGAGGAAATAGTAGTGTTATCACACCTGTGAGGCAGCTTTGAAAGAAGTGGCCATCTTCTGAATCAAGCACAACTAACAGTCTAGTCTGGAGGATGAATGGGAGAGGAACCATTGGGCTGAGAGTTTGGGCAGCCACAGAAGGTTGCCCAGAGGACAGAAATATTCTGCAGATATTCTGCCGTGTCCCTTGCCACTTTGCCCATGCACTCAGTTTGGCGCTGGGTGTGTGCGCGTGTGTGATGTCTGGGCGCCTCTCCTTTCCTTGCCTGGAGGAACACGGCTATGAAGCTGTTGATTCAAGAAGAGCCTGTCAAAAAACTGGGCTTCTCATTTATGCCTTCCCCTTGGCCAGTAGATGGAGCTGCCATGTAAGGTGCCGCGTTCCCCCCTCCCCATCTTTTTTCTCTCTCCTCTCCCCCTTTTCCCCCTCTCCCCCTCCTAATGAGCTGTTTTCTGATATATGTTGGGTACCATAGAGTGAGCCTGAGAACAGGAAGCGGAGGCAGGAGCCACAAGGATTCTGGAAAGGTCTCTGTATTTTTCTTTTCCTCCAAGAAGGCAGTGAATATAAGTGAATATATAGACACCCAGCTAGAAAGAGAGAGAGAGAGAGAAAACCTTGTGGCCAGAGACCTGGATCATTACAATAGGAAGCAAGCGTGTTGTATGTTCCTGCTTAGATGGATGTTAGTGCTGTGCTTCGTCCTTCCCTTTTCATCAGGTAAGTTGGGGGGGGGAATGTTAGCAACCTGAGATCTTCATGGAAAAAAGAGAAGCATCCAGTTTTAGTCTCCGGCTGGGATGTACAGATGCATCCAAAGAGGAACAGGGACAATTTAAAGCCATGTTGGATTATCCAGCTGAAGTGATGCTGTGCTGGTGGGTGGTTTTGTGCTGCTTTTTAAAATTGTTGTTGTTATTATTATTATTTCTATCTTTCTGACCACCTGCCTTCACCCCTCTTACCTGTTTTAGGCTGTAATCTTTTACACCGTGCCCTGAGCCCAATTGAAAGCTTTAGTATTTACCTCTAAGTAAATATACACAAGATAATGCTGCAATAATGGCTTAAAACTGTAAAAATTGCATTTTTTTCCTTTCCACCGCCTATGGATTGGATCAATTGGTAAATTTTGACTTTATCTATTCTCAAGCGAGACCAGGAGTATTTTATATTTATATTTTATATTTTATATTTCCATGTATATATATATATCCCCTCAGAAAAC